>CM072797.1:10621719-11221719 GCA_036983795.1 Megachile lagopoda | reverse complement strand
GTAATAATGTTAAAACAGTTTCAATGATAAAATTATGAACATTACTTTTTTTTACTTTGTAATTTAATTATTTAGGGTCCAGATGATGTTTTTAATTTGTTGTATTGCTACTGAAATGAGTAAATTTGTTTTAGAAAATAATAACAAAAAATGCAAGCAGGTAAATGCAAATAGCTTTTTGCAAAACTTCTCACTGATATAAACATGTTTAAACTATCTATCATATATGGACGAGTAACATGTAAATTTCAGTTTTATATTTTTGATTATAATATTGAAATTGTATAGTATGTATAATCAATCTTGTTAATAGCATTCAACATCATTTTTAACTTCTAATTGAAATTAAAATTTTACTAAATGTGATATCAAGTTTCAGTCACATTTTTCACATTGAATAAGAATGTCAATTAATTTCCTAGAGCATTAATGTATCTATGTTAGAATGGAGTTCATTTATAGCCCTTTAATGCATTTCTCATTACAATATTTGTGAGCTTCTATGTTGTTTTTTGATTTTTTCAAAGGTGTTTCTATTCTTAAACAGTCTTCATTGTAAGATTTTTGTAATTAAAATGAACAAAAATCTATAATATTGTAGATTACATGCTCAATAACTTGTTCAATAATTCTGAAACACCGTACAATGTTTAAGAATATAATTTAGTTTCTACACAATTGGCTATCATATTTTTATCACCATAGAAGTTGATTCAAAAAAGTGTATATAAGTATTATTTACTCCATGATTTTTTGAAAAATCTTGTCAAATTCTTTATTTAGTTGTAGCAAAACGAGAAATTGAAAATATATTCTTCTGTAGCAAAATGGTAGCTTGGAAAAATATTGTTAACACTAACATATTAGACTGTATGACATTTTTAAATAGGCTTGTTTTACTTTCTGTTTGTGTATTAAATGTTGCTCAAATATAGATTTTAACTTTGAGGTAACATATTCATTGTAAATGTTAGAATATAAAAGTTTCATAGTATATTTAGAAATACAAAGATGATATAATTGTTACAGATGTGTAGTTCAAAATTATGATTTAGGCTGTATCAATTAGATCTGTTTTCTCTATGCTTTAATAATTTAAATCATTTAATAGATGTGAAAATAACATAATATTTTGTTGGATGGATCTTCAATGAGCATTTCTAAAACAAATCTCTTGCAATTTATATTTATCATATTTTTCATATTTCTTCATAATTGTTTGTGTGTTTTTAATACAATACTATTAAGGAGAAAATAATGAAACTTTTATACTCAAGTCATGAAATTGTTTGTTAACATTGAATACGTTCCATTTAAATTTTTATATACAAACAATAACAAAATACAAAATAGTTTTTATTGAAAAATAGAGATTTTGCTTGTCAATTTCATATATAAAATTAAACAACTGCACTTTATATTAATATTAATACAGTGTTCTCATTTTGGCATAAAAACTAAAATTGAGATGAATCACAAAGTTATCCAAAGAGCAATCATGACAAATGTTTTGTTAGATATGTACCATCATAAAACAATCAATTTGTTGCAAGAATATAAATAAGAGATACAAACAAAATGTAGAGAGTATGATTTTCAATGGACGGTGATTGCCTGTTTCAGTGTCAATTAGAATCCCTTACATATTTTCCTTCGATGCTTTAAAAGACAATACACTGAAAACAGAAGCATAACTTATACAAAGACTCATTAGTGCCAGAGTTGGTAGTAGCCATACTATTTTTCTGTTATAGATATCTTCTTAAAAGACAGATTCAATAAACCATCATTAAAACATTTATTAAAATTTAAATTGAAGGTATAATAGTACTATGGCAGTTAATTTGCAAAACAGAAAGAGAAGAAGTAGATTTGTCAGTAAATCATGAAGGTTGATATGAAATGTACACTGAAGGTTTTAAGAAAAAGTTATTGTATTTTGTAGTGCCATTCATTAATTTGAGTATTTGTAGCAGTATAGGAAGCACCGCCATAGTACCATTATGAATACTTGTATCAAACCTAAACAATTCTCTGGTATATAGTAATTATTGCTAAAATATGTATACAAAATAATTAACTATTCAATGTATTCTGGGTTGAACAATAAACATATAACCTTAGAGAACAAAAAATTCGACTAATCGTGGAAGCATCTCAGAGAAGAGGTAGCTGAATAAAAAGGAACTCAAAATGAAGAAAGAAGGTTTCACTGGACGGCGATCGTTAGCGTGGACGAGGATGTAATTTTGTACAAGTACAATTTTGATCGTCAACCTTAAGTTTAACCTTCCGTTACCCGCGCGTTGTACTTTTTATACACCAATACAATTGTATTCTGTTTTTCTGAAATTTCCATCTGTACTTCATTCTATTTGATTTTTTCAACTTAAGAATTCCCACCAGGGTCGCCACCTCATTACGATATAAAACACGACGTGTCATAAAACACAACCCGGAGATTACAGAACGAAAGAGAAAAAGAATAAGATTTATGTTTCGCGAAAAATCTTCTTTTTACTTGTTAGCCTTGTTGCAATAAAACAGAAGTCCGGAGATTAGTATTAAAAGAGAAACATTTCTGGACTAAAATCGGAGGAGGTGGCAACCATATTTTCCAAGGATGTGTCCTGTTCTAAATCGTTGAACGAAAAGAATACGTTCGGATAATAATGCGCTGTACGTTTTGAAACATCACGGGTAATGAAACGCTAAAGCTCATAAACGTCGCGTCCGTTTGGTCTACTAACGGGGGGTCGATATGACCCCGGACTCGCGTAGGACTGGATAATGTGAACCTTGAAGCGTACATCGCTTGCGTTTCTTCCTGCCTCGCCTCGTGTTCTCCTCGAGAAACTCACGGTAGTCTTACAGCAACAATAATGGAAAAGCTTCACGTAGGCATTGCGAAAATGGCGGTCTGCCACGCAGTATACTAGATTATTGAAGCAAGACTTGGAAAGAGCGAACCAGGCTAAATTGTAAAGAATACGGGCGCTTATGGGTCGAAAGGAATTCACGCAAACGGCTATGCCGAATGGTAACCAAAATATCACGAACATAACGCTGCTGTACATGTTAGCCTTGCAGAGTTCGTAGTCCCAGGAGAAGGTGATCGGTGGCTTGTAGGAACCCCTCGTCGCATGCCGGACGCGAATCACCAGTTTCACGTACAAAAAGGTGGTTATCAATGCTGGCAAACCAACTAGAAGAGTAGCTCCAATGATTTGCTCCAAGGCTATTCCACTGAATCGACGTCGACAGAAGTCCGGTCCTACATCCAAGGATGACTGCAGGACCACCGTCATTATGGATATCAACCAGACACCAATTATCGTTGCTGTTACACGAGTTGGTGTCAAAGAGGCATATCTGAAAATATGAAGGTGATAATCTTTAACTAAGTAATATACAGGATGACAAGAAAAAAGATCTGATACTTATAGGACTTATAGTACTTATCCATAGCTGTTAAAAATATCTAATCAACTTAGCTCTTAAGACTAACCTTTCCTCTGTAAAATCAAGTTTCATTATTTAATGTTTTACTTCATGGTTGTATCATTTTGCTTCTGACGCAAAGAAATATTAATTCAGTGTTGTAAATATAAGATTATGTTGTAATATTATTGGTGATATGGAAAGATTTTAAAATGTACATTGATCTTTGATCCATACATGCAAGGTGTATGTAACGGTGGAACATTAATATAAATATTTGTAATTATGTCTATGAAGTGTATAAACTGTGTTGCGAAGAAAACCAGTTATGTGATATGGAACAGTAATAATAAGTAGTTTTTGTTGATATTTGTACATATCAATCTTGTGTTTAAAACTTTGAACTAATTTTCTTTATGTTAGAAACAAACATGATACTACTATGAAGTGTCATTAAATAGTAAGAGAGATAGTGTTAGTTTTAGGACCCATGTTGATTAGAAATTGACCCATGTTGATTGTTTTTTGTATCTCATGAATGGTGCTATAAGTCCTATAACTATTGGACCTCTTTCTTATCACACTGTATAGACTGTATGTGCAACAAAGTCCTTCAACAAAGTCCTGCAACAAACTCTATGAGAAAGTATAGGCCTGTAATTAAGATATTTTTTCATCTGTTCTAACTAGTTTTTGATGTACATCTGTGACAACTTCTTAGTAATTATTTAAATTTATTAACCAGTAATAATGATGTAATCATGGTGTCCTTAATGTCTACCACTATCTTTATATCCTATCCATGGATCCTAAGTGCATCTTCTTAAAATAAAATTACAGCTTTATTATCTATATTGCAATCACCACCAAGTTTGTCAAGTGGTTACAATTGCAAACTCAAATTTTAGTAGTCTTCAGATTTCTGATTAATAAGTTTAATCCCTATTTGGAATTATTTACATTAATCTAGATGTATTTGACATCTGTTTTGCATTCTTCATTCCCGAATTTGGGTAGTTGCATTGTTCAAATCCTCAACTGCACAGTTTAATCTGATATAAGCTCTTTCAGCCCTCCTGAGACCTTGATCTAGTTGTGTTCTTATCATCTTCTCACTGTCCCTGTCTTCTTTATCCTGTTCTTTATTCTTTTTGTTCCCTCTTTCAGCTCCTCTTCTTCCCTCTACGTCATCTTATCTCTATTCTTCCTTACATCATTTGTATTTATTCCTCTTTTATGTTTATTCGTGGAGCGCCCAAAGTTGTTGCACCTCCAATTGAAATATTAATTTTAGAGCTCGCATTAACTCCAGCCAATACTCATCCAAGTTTTATCTTTTTTCCCAGAGCTTTCTCCGCGGCAACTGCTGGAATTTTAACCCGTGCTGTCTGCGTTTGGCCAATCTCGGTAAGTACCCGCAGAATTTCTAGCTGGTCCGCTTCCTCATCCGGGATATCCAGTTCCTTTATGATTCTCAGCCTTATCTCGTCTTCGCTCATCAACGGGTCGATATCCCTTATCTTTAACCCTTCCCAATCTTCCGCACCATAGTTTCTTTTCCCATAATATCCTCTTCAACCAATTCTTTGCGTGTTTTACCTTCCCCAGCTCAAACAGGATGTCACCCCTTCTCGTTTTCTTTACCTTCCTAAAATCAATCCCCCTGCGGCGATTTTTCTTTTTCTTCGCGCTCACGAAATACCTGCGCATAATTTATGCCAGGATCCTGACTAATGCCACCGTTTATGTCTCTTGGCCTCGGTGTTACTCGCAGCGTTCCTAATTGCTGTACTTTTGACTACATTTATCACGTTCATTTTCCTTCTAACCACTATTGTCCAAAAGGGGTTACTATCCTCGTTTTCCATGTGGCTATTGACCTATATCCTGCCCCTTATCGTTTCTTTACCCTTCCGTCCACTGTCCTCGACAGGTGCAGCATCTTCTGTGTTTATGGCTGCTCCATTCGTTTCTCTACCCATAGTCCTATCCTTTCCAGTGCCCCTTATTCTTCGATTTTACACAAATTCTTCCTCCATGTCTTCTCTTTCCTTATAGTCTAATAAGGCTTGTCGCAATCTATCTTTTCTGTCAGTATATAGTCTAATCTTGTCGCAATACATTCTTGTGCCCCAGTTGTGGACTGTAACATACATTTTCTTTTCTTCCACAGATTCTTACAAAGTGTCTACTTATACCGCCTGTATAGCTTGTCCTATTGTCCTTGTGAACTCTCAGCTTATATCTGGTCCATCCTATAGAATTCTAATACAGTGGTGCATACTTAGTGGTCGTCGGACGGGACCAGAACCCAACCACAAACCATGCATGCGCTTTTATATCAGAAATCGTTCGGTTTCACGAACTTGCGCGCTGCCGGCTTGTGTTTGTGGATAAGGGGGGAAAGATGCGAGGGGAGCACGTCCACTTTGAGCCACCAGTTCCAAAAATTGATCACTCCACTGTGGGAGCAACTACCGACAACTAAGCGTGCACTATTGTTCTGTTTTTCTCTCTCGTATATTTCTATGAACATACAGAAGTATTTATATACTATTTACCTGTATAATTATTTGTAAAATAGCTGTAACTTGTTATTTTTAGTTCTGTAATTCATTCTTAGCTGTATAACTCCTGTCATTCTTAACTTTATAACTTGTGTCATTTTTAATGGTACAATTTATGCCATTAACTCGTGTCATGTTTAGTCTCATGCTATTAATTGTATAACTCGTGTTTTTACTTCTACAGCTTCAGTATTTTCCCAACCTATGTTCTTGTTTATGCTCTTATAGTCTCTTCTTCGGTAATCCCCTCAGTCCTGTACTACTAATCTGCTATTCCTTCTCGACAGTGCTTCGCTCCGGGAGTCCACATTGTCCACTTCATGTTGTAATTATGTTGTAATGAGGTCTGGCAGTCCTCGCAGCTCTTTAACAGCATCTTCTGACGAGTACTTCAATCTACTAGGTCTACCGAAAAGTTCATTCTTGAGTTGAAAATAACATTTTCAATGCATTTGTTAATACTTAATGAACAGTATTTAATAATGATCTCTTTCCAGCGTGGCGGTAATTTGTGGATTCAGTTTCTAAAGAATGACGCATCTTTGGAGGACTCGAGACATCGGACAACTTTCCAGTATACTTAATATGAAAGGGTTTTATAGAGTTCACTTTATTCTGCGTTTGCTTTTAATATAACATTTCTACCCCTGTCGAGTCTAGATTCATTCCCAGTCAATTTTTCACTTCGTTTTTTCGCCGAGGGGGACTTCTGTCTGTTACGATTCTTCTCTGTTTTCACTTTTATCGTCGTCTTTCTTCTGCTTTTGAGTGCCGTCTTTCTTCGTGATCCCTGCGTCATCCTTTTACGCATCCTCCATTGTTGCTCTCTGTCCTCCATTATCTGCGTTTGCACGCTTCTCGCTGTTTCTGCCTTGCATTTTCTACCCGAGGTGACCATGATCATGATACGTGAAATTCGACCGGTTCACCTCGTCAGCACTTTCTCAACACAATCCAAGTTCTCTTCCTAGCAT
Source organism: Megachile lagopoda (assembly GCA_036983795.1). NCBI lineage: Eukaryota > Metazoa > Arthropoda > Insecta > Hymenoptera > Megachilidae > Megachile > Megachile lagopoda. The sequence continues at coordinate 11,214,737 of CM072797.1, read as the reverse complement.
TTCCAGGTTAAGTTAAGTTCTCATTCCTTGCTCTTGCTAGCATGCTTCTTATATTTTCAATTTAGTTACGACATTTACTGCTCTTTAGGTTCTTGTTAGACCTCTACAATTTTTCTACGTCTCGTATGCATTAAATACGTCGCCACGGCTTTCAGCAGGACGATTCTAAGCACACTGCGAGAATCGTGAAAGAATGGATTCTACATAATGCACCCCATATGTTAAATACTCCACCGCAGAGCTCAGACATAAACCTCGTCGAAAATTTATGAACTAAAATCGATTATACAGGGTGTTTCAAAGGTAATAAGTACTTCAGTATGCTCTATTTCTAGCAAACAATTTTTTTAGTATACATGTCCGATTATCAAGATGTGTGAAGCCATGTAATCAATAATCTCGTGCATAGACTATGAAGATATGCAGACCATTTATATTTTTAGCGGTATAAATTTTACAAGTAAATGCAAGAGATAAATTGGTCATTCACGATAGAATGTTATCTTTGGCCATTATTATGATGTTAAAAAATGTATTTAAGTCGAATTTTTAAATAACTGAATTATTGTAGACTCTTGTGTTTTGTATTATTTAAGTATTCATTTTAATACCTTTTGTAAGTACTTTTATTAAAAATATTTGCTGGAAATATTTCCTAAAGTTTTACTTCAGAAATACCTTGTATATACATATTGTATTATCGGTAACTAAAATCTGAAGGTTCAAGATTCCCAAAATTCGAAAGTTTATTTTATGTACTTATTCATTTCTACTTTTGTATAGTTTAACTATATTTTGAGAATATCGTTGTCATGTTTAATTATCAATAATTAAAGTCTGAAAATTTCAAAGTCCAGACGTCCCAAAATTGGAAAATTTCAAAATTACAGTACTCCAACTTGTAAAACTTCCAAGTCCCAAAATCCACAAAATATATTATAGACAGTTTGTGAATTTCAGATAAGGGACATAAAAAATATAATAGTACCATATCTTCCATTTTCCCCGAACTTTTATCGCTTCTCTACTTCGCACAAGAGTTCACACTTCAGTTAGAGTAGAGTTCAATGGTTGGAAATCACTTTACGTGCTATCTGTGTTTATGTTCTGGATCAGTGATCAGCCAATCAGGTTTTAATTGGCTAGCTGATCAAGTACTTTTTTTTCATTAATCAGCTAACCAATTAAAATCTAATTGCTTGATTCTTGATCCAGAACGTGAGCACGAATACTGCATAGGCAGATTTCACACACGCCGCTTATTGCAGCGTCTTTTAAATCCTGGAGAAACTAGATTCAACGTTGATTAAACGTCAGAAGTATTTTCCTTACACCTGAAAGACTTAATCCATGATTTTTTCGGCAGAACTAATTATTGTTGCAATATTAACATAAACGAAGAAAATTGAAATGTGAGATATATTTTAAGAGTGGGATCTTTAATTGTACTTTAACTCGATCTTTATGCAAATACGATTTAGTTTTGTCAAATTTGAATTGTAACGTGCGTCACGAGTCTGACTCGATGTTATAGGCTAAGGGGTTAATTTAATTGTCTCGACATTAAAAGTTCCTTTTCTTTGCTTTATCTATAATTAATTTCACTGAATCTGCACCGGTCACATATGACCACTATGTTAATACTGTTATTTTTGCAAATACAATATGGTACCTTGCTGTATACAAAATTATTTTAGAACTTGTATAACTTTACCGTATTCTTAATCGTGAAGTTCTTATTATTTGAACAGATATATCATAAAAGAATTCGACAGAACTATTATTTCTTTCCTTTGAACTTAACTGTACTTTATCATTACAACTTCGGGATACTATTGATCGGGCCAGTTACGAACAAGTCGAAAAGATCTATTACCTAGGCACACAAAAACAAGTCGGCATATTTATCAAACTATCCCAATCTACCTCCGATCCCATTCTTTTAACCTTCGTGATATTGAACGGGTTAGAGGTGTGCCTCTGGCACCACGTTTTTGTTATTTTACGTTTATTTTTCGGTGAAATATATTCATTTCGTTTGTTTGATAAAAGAGTGGTGTTACATATTTATTTCTTTTGTTTGATGAAAGAGTGGTGTTATATATTTATTTCTCTTGTTTGTTAATAGAACTATTAGCCTCATTTACTCTTAAACTGAAAATACATTGGAAAAATAAATAAGTAAATGAAGCAACATCTACAATTCTTTATTTTAATTAAATACAACAAATTTCAAGAAAAGTATGATAAAATTTTGTAATATAAAATGTGAAACCTGAAAGCTTTTGACTGGTTGGTACTTTTAATATTAATTTACTTGTATGTATGTTTAGTGTATACAAATATACTTGTATGTTGATTATATAGAAATATACATGTATGTACATTTAGTATATAGAAATACATTCTTATGTTTGTTGAAATAAAAGATGTATTAGAATACACTGGTACCTGCTTCGTATTTAACGTTGGGTCTCTACCTCGATGTTATGAAGGTTAACAGATACCGTCAAAAACTCCACTGAGCTTGGATGAACAAAAAATGTAATTACAGTTCTTGTAAAAAGTCACGGTTTTACCAGAACCGCCAGTCAAATCCCTAGAGAAGAAAGTCTGCCAAGCAGAGAACGTGATCCACCATTTTTTGCAAAGGTAGCTGATGAAATGGGTAACAAACAGCTAACAAGTTGAAAAAGATTATAGCTTCAAAAAGTAATATACGGAATGAGTGTCAAGCTTTGTGCCACCCTGAACATAATGAAGTTATTATCTTTTTGAATGAAGAAGAGAGTAGCACTGTTAAAAAGATTATATCAACAAGATATCAAAACTTGAAATGACAAAATCTATGAAAAGATACACAAAGATCGTATCGGAACTGCAGAACTGAAAAACATAGTTCTATTAAAAAAACTGATCAAGGAACATGAAAATTGATCAATTCTAATGAAAATGAAACACCCAGATCACAGTGTAATAATTTGATTCAAGAAAATTAAGACTATATTTACTTGTTAAAACTCAAAAACGCAACATATCTTTGAAACTCAGAGTAAATATTAGCTCTACGATATAAGGTGTTAAAAATCAGGGTCAACTATTTCAACACTTCATAGTAATCAATAGTACAAAATAGAAGACTTCTGATGAACATGGGTCATAAAGCTCATACAATATTCTATTTAGACTGTAGTACTTGTTTCTGATAATCAAGCATCATATCTAAATAACTGAATATCTTACTGTTTCATCTACTAATATTTACACGAGTATATGCACCGCACCACAAAGAATTATCACAATTTAATAAAAGAATGTTAATTTCATATCAGTGCGATCAGTGGACTGTCTGTGAGAAACATTTGAAAATTTTCAAAGAAATCCCTATGACATCGTATTACTTTAATCAATAAATGACAGAAAAGCGTTTTATGTATAACCTTATCAATGGAAGTGCTGTAGCCGTTCGAAGACATTACATGGAAACATATCCGAGCCATAAACCATCTGATGTATTCTTTACGAAACTTCATCACGTCTTCCTGAGATCGATTCATTTAAAACACGACGTCGAGATTCGGGAAGACGGGTCTGTTTCGACCCCTGATATGGAGGTCCGCGTTTTAAGGGCGATCGAAGAAAATCTAGGAACAAACACGAGAAAAATTTTAGCTGCAGTAGAAATCAGTCATCCTCTTGTGTGCAGAATTCTTTACGATCGACTCTCATACCCATGCCATATTCAACGAGTGCTGGTCCTTGCTCCACCAGATTATCCAGAAAGAGTAGAGTTTCCGCCGTGGAATCTCGAACAACGTGCATTGAATCCGCAATTTATTTCGCACATTTTATTTATCGATGAAGCTGCATTCACGGTAAACAGCGTCACGAAGTTTTATAACAACATGGGCAGAAGGAAACACATACGCGATTATTTGGACAAATCGCCAACTATCAGTTCCTGGGATTGTTTATTTTATCAAATCGACTGGTGGGTGTAGCGTATGATTCCCTAACGAACATGCTGCAACACTTTTTGTGTGACGTGCCTTTTCGCCATAAACTGAATCTATGGTTTATGCATGATGGTGCTCCAGTCTATTTTACCTTCGATGTTCGACAATATTTAAACCAAAATTTCCGAGAAAAATCGAGTGGACGTAGTGAACCAGTTTCATGCCCCCTCGATCATCTAATTTTAATTCTCCAAACTTTTTCTTATGAGGATTTCTTTAGAATATAGTGTACTCTCTACCGATAAATTATGTGGATGAATTACGTAGACGAAGAGAAAACGTCTGTGTAGTAGTGCGAAAATTTGGGATTTTTAAAAAAGTTTGAAATTCTTTTGTACGAAGAGGCCTACGTGGAAATGGTAGGACACGTGAAAAGTCTCCTGTAAGCATCAGTAGAAGAAACAGTAGGATATTCAGTTATTTTATATCATGGTTAATTACTAGAAGCAAGTAGATGGAACATTATAATCTAAACAAAAGATTGCTTATAACTTTGAATAGATAACATTTTTAACCGATATTACAACTTTGTCCTTTTAGTTAACTATGCACCTTCAAAATAGTATACTTTCTTTTAACATTCTGAATAATTTCGTTAAATAGCTTAGGGTCTTGAAATCACTTACAGGCCACACATGGAACTGCATATACCTTATTTAAAATGTCCAGAAGCTTATCCTGATGGCATCTTTATAAGTTTCGATGTCCAGCCTCTCTTGCTTAATATTTCCAATCTAGATATCATCTACAATAGCCTTCCATGTAACCTCACCCCCTGATAAAACGTAGCCTGACTTCCACCCATTTCCTCTTTCAAGGTGACTGCTACTATTTATTAATTATATCTTTAGTCGATATTACATCAATATTACTTAAGTTCAATATTACTACATAGAAACAAACTACAAACTTTTGAAACTACAGTATAATTACAATATAATTGTATTGCTATGCAACTGAAATTACAGTATAATTGACTTCCTATACGATTGAAATTGCAACACAATTGAATAACTATTCAATTGAAATTTCGACATAATTGAATTATTATTCAATTAAAATTAGAATGTAATTGAATGACTGTACAATTGAAATTACGATATAATTAAATTACTATGCAACTGAGATTTCTACATAATTAAAATACAAATCTCAATGTAATTCAATTAGCACATCAACTGTCGCAAGGAATATCGTTACGGTTGAATCCATTTAATATTTCCCCGAAATAGAGGCGGAATTTTAATAAAGGAGAACACTGAAGAGGAAGTAATCGATGAAGATAATTTACGGCATTATCCTGCAGCACAAAGCTTATTCGCAACTATTTCTGGAATTTGAAATATCGTTAGGCCAATTGAGATTAATATCATTATCTCGCGAAGGAACTTTCGGTTTACATTGTACTCTGTGTACCACGCAGATTCCAAAACTTTCTCAATGGCGAATGTCAAGGAGTTGCGGTGTGGTTAGGGCCCGTAGAATGTAAAATTAGGAACTCAATCGTCACACCGTAGTGCGAAACTACATGGCGAATCCACATCAAAGTCAAAGTGTCAAAAGTGATTCGCGTTACACCGTTACTTGAAACGGCTCTCCAACCGAGTGAAACTTCATTGTCGGTCTTCCTGTTTCTCCATTTGATAATTATATTAATAATGAAACGCGGTTTAATTATGTCTAAAATTCTTGCTCAAAATTGCTTCATACTTACGTTAACACTATTTGTAAGATTATTTAAGAAAAGAACAAAACAAAATGGATATTTTCTAGAATTTTTAGTTAAATTTAAAACAGTTCATCATATTTATTGTATCCAATGTTCAAAGTGTTTTGTCACTGATTTGTAAAATGTTTTCTATTTAAGAGATTGTTGGTATGTTATTCAAAAATTTGTATTGATAACTAATTAAAAAATTGCAATTTCCATCTCTAGTAGATGGATATTTTTATGGTACTACAATATGGAAGTAATTCTTTTCTAGAATACTATGTGTAGCAATACAAGAAAGCATTAGATAAAATTTTTATTTGTGGCATGTAAATTCATAAAGGGGTACTAAAGGAGTGTCGATAAGAACTCACCCTCAGTTTTTATTTTTTCAACTTTCTTTTCTGAGTAAAGAAAATATTAAATATTAAAATAAATAACAATTTTCAATAAATTTTCATTTTCCAAAATATGAAATTTTGTATGTATCATAAAAGGTTATTAAAAAATATAAATTTAACAAATGCAACCACTAAAATTTGTTATTTATTTAATCATTAAAGCGAAAGAATTAAAAAAATAAAAATTGAAGGGCAGTCAAAGTAAGATCTTATCAATACTACTTTTCACGAGGTTCCTCTCACCTACTGAAATAAACGTGCATCTATTTTCAACCACTAAGCAAAACGCGTGCATGCAAGTAGATTTTCCATAAGTCAGTTGGTATAGCATCGTCCTCTGAATGCAGATTTCAGCTTTACTCGAAAAGCTGCTTTAAATCCCTTGCGGCCATAGCTACTATCGTTGACAATAATAGTACCGGACGTTATGACCATCCCCGATAATGTCTGGCGAAGCAAAAGGCAAAAGCGAACGTAGGGACAATCAATATTTTACGTTAATCCCTGACGTGAAAAACCATTGTTCTTTTACTGATTGATTCCATTTAATTAGGTAGATAATTGAAAAAAAAAACAAAAGGATTTATTTATGATTTAAGGGATATTCTTAAATGGACTTTTAAAAATATAAAGGGTTATCAAGCACGAATTGCTTCGTTTTGACACAATGAAGTAGACCCTCGTTATACATGCTCTACTGATTCGATTTCTGAACTAGATAAGTAAATTATGTGTCTTGTATAACTAGTGGCTATATAACGTGTGATAATACAGTTTATGCCTGGTATAACCTACAATTATATAACACGCGACGATATGTTTTATTATACACATTGCAAAACCTCGTGCGATATACTGCGATATAAGTTGTTACAATATATATTAATATAATGAAATATAAATACAATATGTATAATATTGAACAATAATATTATATATTACTTGACATTTTTCTGCTATATAACACATGATTATATAACAAATGGCTATATAACACAGTGTAATACCATGGTTATACAGTGGCCATATAACTGCACTTTCAAGAATTGAATGCTACTAGTTATGTCAATAAATCGTACAAAAAGACACGTGCTCAATATGATGGCTAAATAACGAGAGTCTACTGGTGCATTATCATGATATATGCAACAGTATCTAATTTGATGTAATTGCTTTCTATGTGCTATATACAAATGGCTCGCATGTTCGTACAAGCTATCACGCTTCTATCCTATTAATTTAATTGCAGCAGTGTTAATTAATATCTTCGTGACTGAATTCATGCTCCTTACGACTTTATAGTTCATTATACATCACATTCTAACTAAGAAAATTGCTGTTGAATTTTATTAACCTTTTAGGGTGTGATCCATCATACGAAAACATGTGACAAGAATTCACGTGTATGACTATAATCTTCAAGTTCATGCGAGGGAAGGAAGTAGATTGAACATTGTGTAATATTGTTTCTACTGGCGGTTGCCGCTGCAAATTGATAGGACTACGTATCACAGTTCAGAATAAATTAAGAAGAAATTTTTCGGCGCAATTTAGAAGAAATGGTGCGGAGTTATTGATATGTTACTTGGTCCGTACTTTTACACTGAAACTTTAAGTGGCAATACTCACAATTTTGAAATAATGGATTCAAAATTATTGAGAAATACTGTTACTGTTTTTTATGGAAGTATTACCAACACGGCAAGGTCTTTCATAACTGCAGACCGATAACAAGTTTTTTAAACAATATGTTCGATAATAAATGGGTCGGAACATGCGAACCTATAAAATCGCCTGCATCCCGCTATTTGTCACCCATAGATCTTTTTTTATGGGTCATATTAAAGACATTGTTTATAGTACACCGCCAACAGATTTAAACCTCTTACAAATTAAGATAAGAGGTGCATGTGCATCTATATCCAGTGTAACATTAGCACAAAGTACCGGGGGTGTAATCAATAGAGCTCAGAAATGTATTCGTGCTAATGGAAGCCACATTAAACATGATGTATAGTCCTATCAATTTGTAGTGACACGCTAATAAATACAATATTATGGAAAGTTCAATTTGTTTCTTTCGTGTCTGCCCTTGCATAACCTCCAAGGTCATAATCATATACATAAATTGAATTCGTCTTGACACGTGTTTTCGTATGACGTTAAAAAATGTATAGCATTCCGTTTAAAATACCGAAGTCACTTTCCTTTCTCGGAAAATAATGCAAATATAAAAAGTTGATGTAGACCATCGTGTTGTCAGGAAAATGTAGTACAACTTTGTTCTCTTCCATTTTGTTGAAATGTTTACTGTCTACGAGGAAAACACTGGTCCGTATTATCGCGATACTCTGTTACTAAATATTCAAATAACTTCTTTATATTAAAAGGTATCGCAGGCGAAATTTTCAATTTAATAATGTAAACGCGTAAATATACAATTCGCCACTGTATGAAGAAGAAAGAACTTTCATGCGACTTACAATTTTTCTATTTGAATTTTTTACTTTTATCGATCAAGTTAAATTTAAATTAAAAATTAGATACTAGATACGAAGGAAAATTCATCAGTTCTAATTTATTATAAAAGATTACTTCTGTTTACTGATTTAGGTTAAATTTTATTTTTAAAAAGTTAAGTTGCCTTTTTAGGTTAAGTTTTCTAAAAGGTTTTGATTAAATTTTTCTTTTAAAAAATAAAGGACTTGTTTCTTTCGCAAATTTGCTGAACACGTTCTATAAGTATTTCCAATTATATGCTGTTTAAAAATTTTAGCAGAAAAAAGCTCATCAAAAATGTGCAAGCCATGTATACCTTTACCAGTAGGGTGTCTCTAATGAATGGACAATAAATAATTGAAAATGTGTAAAAAATGTATGAAATTGGTCATTCTAATATTTCAACATGATCATAACAGCTATCTTGTAATATTTGATTGAGGAAAGCGAAATTTTATAAATTGCAATATAATTTCGAAACGTAACAAAGCAAGGTGAAAAGCGAAATTTAAAATTGTTCTCTGATTTATATTGAAAATGAAAAAAGTTACTCGTTCATCCATGCTGTTACCTTCGACTCCTTATCTTTTTTAATGAGCATGTAATCAGACAATCATTTAACAAAATATTGTTTTAATTGTTTACATACACATTTTGATGTTATTAAATAAAAAGAAATGTTTAAATTCCTCATCCAGGAATTAGGTTGTTAGAAAAATTATTTCGTAATGTATATAATTAATTATGGTAGTTAAATTTCGAAATCTAGTTAAGAAAAATATCATAGCTGTTCTTTTATCGCCTCGTCATTTATTGCTATTCAAATTTGACACAAAATTTTCACTTTTTATAAACATTTCATACTTCGTTATCTTTGCTCACTGTTAATTAATAGTTCTTATTCTAGGTGTACAAAATAAATATACAATACTTGTGCTTCTCAAATTTTGAGGTTATAATATTTTCTGACGGAAATTGTTTCTTAGAGCGCCAAACTAAGAAAATATAGGTGTTTCAGAATTCTCATCAATATTTTTTTATGTTAGTATTCTTTCATTTATTTTATTATACATTTGTACATGTATTGATTGTATGCAGAATAGTTGTAGGAAAAACTTGGTGAGAATTCGGGAAATTCTAGCAATATTCTAGCAATAACAGTTAATACTTCATAATTCCCCTATCTCTAGAGCCCCCAACGCAGGAAAGTATCGAGATTTTACCATAATTTTAAAATAAGCTTGGTAATTCTTAGGAGTTCTGCATAAATTTACAATACACAAAAAATATATAATAGAAGTATAATATCACAGAAAGTAATATTACATATTGTAAAACCTTGAGAGGATTCAGGAAATTCTAGCAATATTTCAGCAATAATAGTTAACACTTCCTAATTCCCTTCCCCACCTCTAGAGCCCCCAACGCAGGAAAGTATCGAGATTTTAGAGAATCAATTTTCGAATAAAAAAATCGAAATTCAAATTCCAGTTATTATATTTTCCAACAAAAAATTAGTACAACCTCAAAACTTGTTTAAGGCATATAATTTACCGGAGTGTTGTAGCATGTGGCTAAGCACCAGTGGAGATATGTAATTGAATAAAATCGTTACCTTTCAGCTGGTAGACACAACCGGGTATAGTTTTCCGCAGCAATGGTAGCTAAGGTTAGAACCGTGACTAGGAAACAAAGGGCTTCCAGGATGCACTCGAATCGACATGTGCTTAATGATTCCTCGTGTCCAGCCAGAATCACAATCACTGATACCGGTATCACCATGGCTGTTACTAACAAGTCTGCCAATGCGACATTCACCACAAATGCATTCCCTGTAACATGCGAATTTAGTCTAACAAGGTTAGCAATTACAGTGGAGAATACAGGCTGTTCCACAAATACAACCCGAAAATCACGTACATTTTGCTATCAAAAAGGAATCAAAAAATCATTATACGACCTTTGACTTCATTTTCAAGGTATGAATGTCGACTTCATTTTCAAGATATGGATATCGACTTCATTTTCAATATATATATGCAATATATTGCATTAAATAAATATATATACTTGATATATTGCATTCAAATAAATATTGCATGTTTCTTATTGCATTCAAATAAATATTGCGTGTTTTTATATGTTATATTGAAAATTGCAATATCAATTTCCGATGCAAAGTTGAATTTCTTGTATCTTGAAATCTTGATATATTGCATTAAGATATGTAAGTGTTGCACGTTTCGATATCGTATAACGTTATAATTATGTAAAATGTGTGAATGTGTAAAATGTGCAAAATGTGTCAAATTTGTGGGAGAATTGAAAAAAATGGAGTAAGTATACCTTGTTTTTTGAGTTGATCTTCAACAATCACTGCAGAAATCATGAAGACGTTACCAACGCTACCAGCAACAGCCATAGACGCCAGTAAGAGAAGCCTAGCTACCCTCGACCATGCCGACGATAAGGTGACCGGTGAAATGTCAAGGTCATTATCCAAAACGTTCCCGGCTTTATCCATCCTTATCTCGGACTCGAGGCCCATAATTCCAGCTAAACTACTTGTATCCGTATAAGCCGTCGTAACGTTCATTCTGAAACTGTCAGAGCAAAAGCATCCATTAGTTATTTATTTTTTACTAAATATCTTATTTACATGTTTAATTACTTAACAAAATAACGATCAAGGAATTATGAAAAAGAGACTGAGAGATTAATGAAAAAGTATTGAATTTATACAAACTACGTTTAAAACCGCTCTTCCATAAAAATGTACTCCTTTAAATCAATTTTAATGCGGTACATGAACATGTCGGTCTCCTATAATTTTACGGGAGACTTGTAATAAGTTCTTGGAATACTAGTGTCACAGTGAACTGTGGTTAAAAACTACTACCTTAGATTATGGTGCTGTAGGTTACCATTCGAACTACTGGCATATTAAAATGATTTCATAATAAACAATAAAAAAAACGGTATTAAATAGCAGAGAAAACATCTATTCTTTCCTACATCTGCGACATTTGAAAATAGTTGAACATTTGAAACACCCTGTTATATTACATAAAAATATTACTCTATAACACTTCTTCAGGGTCATAAAAAAGGTTAAATATATTAAAGCCGAATAGTAATAAGAAGGAAAAAGTTATAATGAACATTGATCAAAATTAGGGGTGAGGTTACATGGAAGGCTGTTGTAGATGATATCTAGATTGGGAATATTAAGCAAGAGAGATTGGACATCGAAAGTTATAAAGATGCCATCAGGATAAGTTTCTGAATATTTTAAATAAGGTGCATGCAGTTCTATGTGTGGCCTGTAAGTGATTTCAAGACACTAAGCTATTTAACGAAGTTATTCAGAATGTTAAAAGAAAGTAAACTATTTTGAAAGTGCATAGTTAACTGAAAGGACAAAGTTGTAATATCGGTTAAAAATGTTATCTATTCAAAGCTATAAGCAATCTTTTGTTTAGATTATAATGTTCCATCTACTTGCTTCTAGTAATTAACCATGATATAAAATAACTGAATATCCTACTATTTCTTCTACTGATGCTTACAGGAGACTTTTCACGTGTCCTACCATTTCCACGTAGGCCTCTTCGTACAAAAGAATTTCAAACTTTTTTAAAAATCCCAAATTTTCGCACTACTACACAGACGTTTTCTCTTCGTCTACGTAATTCATCCACATAATTTATCGGTAGAGAGTACACTATATTCTAAAGAAATCCGCATAAGAAAAAGTTTGGAGAATTAAAATTAGATGATCGAGGGGGCATGAAACTGGTTCACTACGTCCAATCGATTTTTCTCGGAAATTTTGTTTTAGATATTGTCGAACATCGAAGGTAAAATAGACTGGAGCACCATCATGCATAAACCATAGATTCAGTTTATGGCGAAGAGGCACGTCACACAAAAGGTGTTGCAGCATGTTCGTTAGGGAATCATACGCTACACCCACCAGTCGATTTGATAAAATAAACAATCCCAGGAACTGATAGTTGGCGATTTGTTCAAATAATCGCGTATGTGTTTCCTTCTGCCCATGTTGTCCTAAAACTTCGTGACGCTGTTTACCGTGAATGCAGCTTCATCGGTAAATAAAATGTGCGAAATAAATTGCGGATTCACTGCACGTTGTTCGAGATTCCACAGCGAAAGCTCTACTCTTTCTGGATAATCTGGTGGAGCGAGGGCCAGCACTCGTTGAATATGGCATGGGTATAAGAGCCGATCGTAAAGAATTCTGCACACAAGAGGATGACTGATTCCTACTGCAGCTAAAATTTTTTTTGTGCTTGTTCCTAGATTTTCTTCGATCGCCCTTAAAACGCGGACCTCCATATCAGGGGTCGAAACAGACCTGTCTTCCCGAATCTCGACGTCGTGTTTTAAATGAACCGATCTCAGGAAGACGTGATGAAGTTTCGTAAAGAATACGTCAGATGGTTTATGGCTCGGATATGTTTCCATGTAATGTCTTCGAACGGCTACAGCACTTCCATTGATAAGGCTATACATAAAACGCTTTTCTGTCATTTATTGATTAAAGTAATACGATGTCATAGGGATTTCTTTGAAAATTTTCAAATGTTTCTCACTGACAGTCCACTGATCGCACTGATATGAAATTAACATTCTTTTATTAAATTGTGATAATTCTTTGTGGTGCGGTGCATATACTCGTGTAAATATTAGTAGATGAAACAGTAAGATATTCAGTTATTTAGATATGATGCTTGATTATCAGAAACAAGTACTATAGTCTAAATAGAATATTGCATGAGCTTTATGATCCATGTTCATCGGAAGGCTTCTATTTTGTACTATTGATTACTATGAAGCCTTGAAATAGTTGACCCTGATGTTTAACACCTTATATCGAAGAGCCATATTTACTAGGAGTTGCAAGAATATATTAGGTAAATAAATCTTAAGAAATCACGCGTTCTACACAATTTTTTTTTCTATTTAAGTAATATCTATTCTTTTTTGAAACAACGTATATATTCCCGTGGAAAACTTTTCTTACCACCATGTTTCAAAGGTTTAACCGTTCTGGAAAGTCTTATAGCTTGTTGGGCAGGAAATTTTGTTCACGTACTACGGGAGTAGTAGCAGTTCCCTATGAAACGATCTTCTGATACTACGGGTGATTGTATTCCTCAGATATATACCTCTCATACATCGAGATAGAGGGTATTCATTTGATTCAGAATGCTAGACATTGTCTGCATGGTAAATGTACGCTCATGGTACAAGGTTCCGTTTAACCGTGGCGAACTGACAGCAACTTCCGCTGTAGTTGAAGGGTTAACACGTTCACTGCCACCGTGAAAATTGATTTATGAGGTGAGACACGTAATAGATAGCTGTTATTAAGAAGCCATGTCAGAAAAGTAATTTAACGCGTTAAGTAGATGTATATTAAATGTGGCTGTCATAATGAGATTTAATTTATGAGGTAGAACACTAATTGATACAGTTTATCGAAAATTTATGTCGCGAACAATTTGAAACTTTTCATGATACGTTTATTTAAAACTGAACATAGGAAAAGTAACTTGTTTCCAAAAGTTTCAATGTCTTTGAAAATATCAAAATATAAAACATTGATTTATGATATCGTTGCAAAATGGTAAGAGAATAATGGAGAACATTAAAATGAACGTCTCGTATTCGATAGTCTGGAATTTCAATTTCGGACAAAGTATTTCCCATGGGAGTTGCCGAAGCAGCGTCTCCTTCCACATCTGAAAGCGGTTCCGTCTAAAAATCTTGAGTTGGAATTTTGTCAAGGGTTGCCAACGTTGCCCGTTGAATTTCTGCTACGTCAGAAAAATCGCGTCCCTTTCAATTGCTGCTTCATTTACGGGAACAAAGAAAGCATTTTGTTTTCAAACCGGCCGAACGATCAAGGCTGCGTGAATGGATCTATTGTCGCCGCGCAAGAACCAATCTCCACTCATTCACTTTTCACGACTTTTTCACCGTTCACTCGGATACAATCGCCTAGATACAATCCAGTAAATCTGTCTGACGAATTTTTCCCACATTTCATCGGCTCTATTCGTGCAGGGGTGATTGAGATGTGGAACCACAAGGTTGGCCTTCTTTCATGGTGTTCCTTTCGAACAGTTAACCCTTGACGAAGGTGTTATTGCTGTTGGCGACAGCAAGTCCGAAACTTGGGACAACTTTGATAACTTCTTTTGAATTTTCTCGATTATTGTCTGTTTTACTGTGCTTACACTACAGATCTTTAACCTATTTCAAATTGTCAGAAAGATCTATTGCTATTAACCTTTGCACCTTCATTTTTTTTACCTACCAACTCTTTAATTTACAAAGTAGATCAATAAAATGTATTGCAACAGGGCGGAGTATGACACATTTTTCTTTTATACACGTAGTAAATAAGTGGTAATATATTCAACCAAACTATTTATCTGAATTATTTATAAGATCCAAGGTCGAGCCACATTCGACATAGGAATGCAAAGGGTTAACCTCTTAAGCACGATGCGCCATTATAGTGGCTTTCGCGAATGTCAAGGTAGATTACATAGCGCCATAGTGGCTCTTAACGTGCATCCAAAATTATTCAACTTGTTCCTGGAGACCCTAGTCTCTTTTATTCTTTCTTCATTGTAATATCGTGCGATCGACTTTACAATTTGCCGATCAAAATTCGACAGCGATCTGCTTTCTCATGTCAACACTGCCGTTTGTTTAACACAGTTACATCAATATTCACAGTACTGTATTCATAGTACTGCGTTTGTTTATGCATAAGATTTAACTTCTTAGGCACGACGCGCCACTATAGTGGCTTTCACGAATCATCCCTCTGTACGACGGTCCACTATAGTGGCTTTCGCGAATGTCATCGTAGATCACATAGCGCCATGGCTCACTCTACTGTCTCACTCACCGTTTCAATCGAATGATCCTTTTCATACGTTTTGATTCGCACTTTTTTTCCTTCGCCACGTTTTATGAGCGTATTAACAAATCCCACAAAAGTACATTACATGTAAATAAAAGATAACGCCAAGTTTAAGCACCATGGCACCTCTTTGCACTAATACACGATATTGGAAACGTTTGGAAATTACATATTTTGTGAATTTTCGACAAAAATAAATTATCAAAGTTAAACCATATCTTTGGGAAAAATTATAATCTAATCATGAAACATTTCATTTCGATGTACCTGCGCAGAGTACATTACTTCGGGAAACTTGTGTCTAAACTAGATTTAGGAAGACTTACATTGCGAATAAACATTAACTCGGTTATAGTTTCTCGTAATCGAGGAAGTATGAACTGCACGTGATTATAGAGGAATTTTCGCCTATAAATACATTTCACGGTTGGAAACAGGTTAATCTAAATGAACGTGTAGCTTGATAACGAGAGTAATCGATGCGTGTTTGGAACAAATATTATGCTTTGAAATTATCGTGCGACACGTAGAGTGTTTCGCGTGGATAACATACACGAAAGCAAAGTACAATACGCTATAATCGATACGGTAAATCCCATCGCATAATAGGTTCGGGGATGGTTTTGGCGCAAACCTTTGGCTACCCAGCGATTTAGAGTAATTCGATCGACGAAATAATTCGTATGGAAATTTTAGGATGTTTCAATTTTTTACTCGTGCGAGATAAACAGTGGATACGTATAAAATTTGGAAACTTTCTGGTGTACGTAATGAAAGTGCGGCATATTTGAAATACTTGATATTTTTCGAATTTGGAAGATTTAAATGTTTAAATAGAAAATTTTGGAAATTTTGAAATTTGTAAATTTTCGAATTTTCGGATTCATAAATTTAGAAATTCTTAAATTTGAAAATTTATAAATGTTTAAGGGCAAATTTAGGAATGTACAAACATTTGAATGTGAAATTTTTGAAATTTAGAAGTTTTCAAATTCTTAAATTCATAAATTTAGAAATGTACAAAATCACAAATTTTCGAAGATAGAAATTTACAAAAATTTAAATACAATTTTTAGAAATTTAAAATTATTAAAGTTTTCAAATTGCAACAAATTTGATGATTATAGAAATTTTAATCACACTTTCAAATTTAGAAATTTACAAATGTTTGAACACGAAATATTGTAAATGGTTTTCAAATTTACAAAGTCACAAATTTAGAATATTTCAAATATTTCGAAATTCACAAACGTTTCAGAAAAATGTTCAAATTCTCGAATTTAGAAATTTTCAAATCAATTTACAAGCATTTAAATAGAATAATGATAATTTCCTGTTTCATTTGATCAATGTTTACTTTCTCTTCTTCCTGCCACGTTCAGTAATTACTTGATTGAATTAAATTTGTGACACTCGGTGATTTACCACCTGGGGCCAGTGAATGCGTTACTTGTTAGTGTAATTGTGGTTCGGTGTCAAAAGTTCACGAACACAGGCCAACTCCCAATTAAACTTATCCATAGAAGCCTTTTATATTATGTATTACATTATGAAATCACGTTAAGTTTGTTCAATGTGAACCTAAAGTGAAACAGCGTTGAATTCGCTTTAATTTCATCGTGTAAGCAAGAATGGGTGAAAATGCGAACATAAATTGTACATATACTAGTATACTGTACATACACTTTATATGAAAAACAATGTATGATCTTAAATCAATTCTATAGTGATAGAAAATTTCTTAACGTTTGCAAATACTTTTTTGTTAACTTGTAGTTTATTATTTAATAATTGATTATATTATAATGTAGTCTAATGTTTAATAATCTAAAGTGGATGATAGTAAATTTATAGTTTATTTACACGTTTTCTGCATTTTTAATAAATACTTAATATTGGAAGGAATGTTACTTCTATTTTAAAAAGTAAGAAAATTTGGTATATTTTCGAGGTTTTATTTTTTTTAATAAAAATAGTTTTTACTAAAACATTTTAATTGTCAAAATTGAGGAATTTATACGAGATATTCCTAAATCTTTAATATCGATATAATTGTGGAGATTTTTATGTACGTCACCGCCATTTTGTATGCACCCACGCCATCTGTGGCGCCAAATTTGAAATTAAATAAATGGGAAGCATTATTTTCGTACAAATCCCTGTGTAAAATTATATTTACGCACTTTTTATGTATTATTAATATCACAAAATGTAAATTTGTTGAAATTGTTACTGTCTTTTCCTATATTTTTCCGTTTATAATTTCTGTAGATACACTAATATAAATTTATTAGAATGATTACGATGATGTTTTATTGAAACGTAGTAGACAAGGATTTTATTATTTCATAGTATTATTTATTATTTTACAAAACATATTTATAAAAGATGTTTAACAATATTGACATAAAAAAAAACAAAGGAACTCGTAAAGTCACGTAATTTTAATCGATATTAAGAATTTATTTATTTTTTAAAAATAAATTAAAAATACGTTGAAAATTCATTCAGGATTTATTAAAATTTAATAAAACTTATTAAAAAATTATTGACAGTATCAAATGTGTATTTACTGTTTCATATAGTTAAGACACATTTACCTATAACCCATTTCCAACAATGTGCTTTTCTTTTTTCTTTTTTAAAAACGTGGTGCTAAATAAAGGCAGTGGTTACTGAAAGTTAAATATCTTTTGTTCGCACGAAGCTGTTAATTTCAATATAGGAATCTAATAGAGAACAATACATTCCCTCATATCCTTTTTTTTTTTGGTTTTTTGATTATTCGTTCTTTGTTCGAAATAAACTGACCCACCCACTGTACTGGTATTTCTCGAAAACTGTGCATCGTTAATTTTCGTTGGAAGCTCGGTACGTGTAAAAAATACACCGTGTGCGTTTGACGGCTCTCTGGTTTAGTCTCTCATGCTTTTGAGTATGACGTATGTTCCGCACTGTGTCCTCCATTCACAGGAGGAAATAATTAAAAAATGGGGACAGTCTAGTTTTTTAAAAAATGGCACAACAATACGAAGACACATTTGTCACGGTTCAATATATACAAGAACCTAGATACGGAATTTAAATTCAAATAGATTTATTGTTTACTTATTGTCATTGTTAACATGTGGGTATTAAGAGGAATTCAAATTTACCGCGCTTTCTACCGATCATTTTTAAATCCTCAAATTCGTTGATTTTATTATTTTTTTTATCGGAATAGTGAAAATTTGTGAATTTGAGGTTATGAAAATTAGAGAACGTTTTAAGTTTTGGAATTTTGGGGATTTGGAATTTGTAAATTTGGGGGTTTGGGATTTTCGGAAATTGGAAAGTGAATAATCTTGGATTTTGTAATCTCGGAATTTGGAATATGGAAATTTTTGGATTTGGGGGTTTTCGAATTTGGAAATTTTAGAAATTTTGGAATCTGACGTTTCGTAAATTTCAGAATTTGGAAATTTTGGTACTTGGAAATCTTGGAATTTGGAAATATTGGTATTTGGAAATTTTGTAAATTGGAAATTTTAGAATTTGGAAATTTTAGGGTTTGGAAATCTTGGAATTTGGAAATTTTGTAAATTGGAAATTTTAGAATTTGGAAATTTTGTAATTCGAAATTTTAGATTTTGGCACTTTTAAAATTCAACAATTTTGGAAATTTGCAAATTCTGGAATTCGATATTTTAGATTTTGAAAATTTTGAAACAAACGAATTTTGGAAATGACAATTTCAAAATACGAAAATTGCAAAATTTGCAGATTTTTGGATTTGAAAAGTTTCATAAGGTACATTTTCTTAATCGAACAATAATTCAATATTTCAATATTTACAAGTAATTTCAAACCAGAAAGAAAAAAAATTATTAAAAAAGATTATAATTAATTAAAGTGGTTAATACTTACAATAAATTGACACTTAACAATAAGAAATTGCGGTAATATTGAACGAGTAGATTTTAACAAGCATAAAAGCGATTTAATTTCATCTGGCGATGCACAATAACCATATTCTGTATCTGCATAATGTTATCGCAATAAAAGGCAGCCGATTTCACTGAATTTGTGGACCGTTTCAGGACAGACAGTTAACGTTGAAGCGATTCACAATGAAGATGTCTTGTTCAATTTAGGGTACAATCTAAGGCTAAATTGAAGCCACAGGGGAAAGAAACTTCATCTTTTCATAATCATCTGCATTCATCGTTACATTCGTGAAAGCATTTATTATTATCGTGTTCTTCTTCAGTTACACAAAGGAACAGGTTTATTCATTTATGAATATGAACGAACGAACTTTCAACTTTTTCAAATCTCAGATACCGACTTGGCGGAAACGATGGTTTCTAAAATTACAATACCATTGTCAACTTTGATATCGTACAATGTGTTGTATTTATCATAAAAATTCATCCAAAAATTTAATTTTTATGTTTTATTGAAAACTTCCACTTATTAGTTTATTAACCCTTTATTGTATTATTCTGAATTTTGATATTATACAGTCTGTTCCACAAGAGCGTGGACGCGATATCTGAGTGCAAGTAAATCTTTTCTGTAAAAAGGTTGTATAGGTCGAAAGTACATTTAAAGAACTAATACGCATTCGCTTAATAATGTGACAATCACCACCATTAACGATTATTCCTGGGCATACTTTCAACCAGCTTTGCAGCGTATGAGACAGGAAGAGATCTGCACATTTCTCGAATACGGCAAACTAGCGTCTTCAATTTTAAAATACGCTTTCCTCGGAGTTTGTGCTTCATGAGAGACCAAACATTTTCGATTGGATTGGCGTCGGGGGACTGAGATGGCCAATGCAACACGTTGACATCATTCGCTGTTTTCCATTCCGTACAAAGGCGGCTTCGGTGTTTGGAATCGTCCTCTTGAAGTATCCAATGGTCTCTGGTTCTTTTAAACCAATGTTACGATACTAAGAGACTCCTTTGGTACAGTCTAATCATCTTCTGAGCATTTAAATTATCCGGAAAGACGCATAAAGAAACCCCGACGCAAGTTCCGTAGCTTGCTTCGAACCCCGATCAGATCATCGACACATGTCTCTTTACAACGTTGCACTTATTTACAAATTCGCGAGACTTGTGCAGATATTGTGCTGCATTTCTAGCACTCATTTTTGGCCCTTTCGGGTGTTGGCACAAGAATACTTCGAATCGTTTACCGTGTATCTCGAAATGACTTGAACTTCTCAGTGACAGAAATGATACGAAGAGAATTCAAGAGCTTGATTCTCGATAGAATATAACGTACTCGTAAATCTGGTGAAAGAATGCATATCGATTTTTACATTTCGCAAGATTTTTCATGCAAGATTTTAGTATGAGTGATACAATGTTTTGTTGGCAACGTATCATATTAATTTCCTGTTAACGTAAGGTTTCTGTACGGAGTAATTCGAAGCGGGTCGAGTACATAAAAACCACAGAATCTTGACGGCTACTGGTAAACAGATATTCAATGAACTTTCTGGAAGAATTTGCTTCCTGTTGAATGCGGAGAATATGGAAAAACTGATTCGTGGGGAAATCAATACCCTGTTATAGCCGGTGTGAAATATCTCACCAACCGAGAATCCATACTATCACTTGCTTTCCGTATATAATATTATTTATATATCATACAGAATACATAATATTATTTTCAACATTTATTACAAATTTGC
This sequence comes from Megachile lagopoda, assembly GCA_036983795.1. Taxonomy (NCBI): domain Eukaryota; kingdom Metazoa; phylum Arthropoda; class Insecta; order Hymenoptera; family Megachilidae; genus Megachile; species Megachile lagopoda. The sequence goes on along the minus strand of CM072797.1, from coordinate 11,193,457 downwards.
AAACTTTACTTTTTGACAAATTTTGAAATTTTATAAAGAGTACAGTTCAGGTAAATTTCAATATCGACAAGTTTTGAGATTTCCAAATGTTTCAATTCAAAAACCTCGGTGTTTCAAAAACATTACAAAAATTTATGAAGAATCTAGGGAAACTTTTTTCTTAATAAAACTTTGTCTGAGTTTGAAGAGAACTTAATGTATATGCGCCTTCCATCTTTCTCGGTACACTTTCTGCGATCTTAAATTACGCTTAATAATTAATAACTTCATAGCATAAGCAACGCGATATTCAAATAAAGGTTTAGTTATGCGAAACTGTAAGCACAGAAGCGGTGCGACGTTGAAATATTAACGCGAGTGACTGCATACATTTTTCAACATAACCTATTAGAAGTCGGGACGAACTTTCGGTGTCAAATGTCAATATTTGACATTCATAAATTCGCAGACTTTCGATACACGACGGTCTGGATATAACTTGTAACTCTGAAAGGCTGTCGTCGATTGATTTAAAAAAAAAACCCTGGTTTTACTAGCACTTTTGGCTGGGGCTGTCACCCAATCAGAATTCCATCGATCGCTGCCTCGAGTTTTATTGGCCGTCGAATTTGTCGCAATGTTTGCCTACCACGTTTGTTTATAGACATTTAAAGTAAACGTAAACACGGTATGGTGTTTAACGTACATGGGTCACATACGTATCTCTGATAAATGCTTCAAAAAGAAGCAACATCTGAACAAATTTTTGAAATTTTTTTAAATCTTTTGTGGGGAGGTTATAATTGTAAATTTGAAAAATAATTTTCTTAGTTGCTTTATCAATAACATTATCGAGTTATTTATTAGTTATTTTATTAATAACATTATGAATATTGATTCAAATGTGTAAGTTGTAACTTTTAAATATACATGTTATGATTAAAAAAATTATATTTTAATTAAACTTTTGTAAACAAAAGTATTATTGACAAAGTGAAATTTAAGATTGAAAATATCTACAATTAAAAAATAATTAATAATTATTAAGATTACATAATTAAGTTTGCTAAATGAGAACATAAAAACAGTATGTAAAATATTTCAATTATACGTAACCTAAAAAAATATTTTCGAATTCAAATGTAGCTGAGTAATCTTTCGTATTGAATATATATTCTCAATTTACATCTTTAATATTGAAGGTAATGCAAATTTGATGCATTAAGTCAATGCTGCACGTATCAAGAGTATACATGATAACGCATTTTAATTTTAAAACTATAGTGGCAACTTCTATTCGTGTGTGGTAATATAATTATTATTTTTAATAATTAAAATTTTAAAAATGTTAATTTTTAATTTTCAAAATGTTAAGGTACTAAATTTTTTCATTTTTAAAATGTTTAATTTCTAGGTTTTTTAATTTTCAAAACTTTAGTTACTAAATTACTAATCTTTTTAATATTGAAACATTCTAAATTACTAAATTTAGAAATTTAATAAATTTATTATTATTATACTTTTGCATTTCCGACATTTTTAAATATTCTTAATTACCAAAATTCTAAATTTTCCAAATTTTAATTTACCAATTTTTTAAATTTAGAAAATTGACTAATTTCTAAAAATTTTCAAATTCGCATCTCCTTAAATCCCCAAATTTTCAGTTTCCTTAGTTCCCATATCTACAGCTCCTACCTTGCCAAATTTACTGCTTTCATAAATTCTTTAATTCGTACACCCCCCTCGTCGATTGTACCGAAGCATCCATTTTGCGTTAACATTTGCAAACAAAATAATTGTCTGCAAGTTGGGTGCCACATTCATTCGCTCCTCTAAAACTGTCACAGCAAAATGGTTGAAATTGTGTTACGATATCGTTGCCCAACTCCACCCTTCTACAGATTTGGCACCCTTCAACTACCATCCGTTTCCAGCCCCGATAAAGTCACTAACAGAAAAGAAATTTCGATCGAATCGAACAAATTGCATTACATATACGACGTTAAGAAAATTGCAAATTGTTGGCTGAAATTTGTCGAACTGAAAGGTGAATACAGTAACGTCTCTCTATTTGGCACCCGCGTCACTATTTTATACTTGGCACTTGCTGTCTTCCTTCGACTACAAATTCTCACTTATTTACATATTCCATGGTCACCATGAACCTAAAGTTGATACTGTTTTCTGTTTCGTTCAGGTATGGTTTCTTTTCACATCACACGCTTGAATAAAACATTTCAACGTTTCCAGTTCTTATTTTATAGCTGCTATTCGGCGCTCCCGAGATATTGCCAAGTAACGTTTAACTGAACTTTTACTGTGCGAAACTCGTCTATTTTTAATGCAAGTCTATATATTTAAAAAGTATTTTTTAAATACAATTCGACGATACCAAATCTAAGGTGGGAAATTCGCTCTATTAAAAGTTGTGTGTTTATAAAATTAAACGTTCTTAGCGAATTTTAGAGGTTAGTTGAACGCCATTTTGAATTCTGTCACATACTACTGTATACAGGTCACGTGGGTGATGATCATACGGCGGGACAATTTAAATACCTTTATACCTGTAGTAATCAAACATCATATTTCTCTTATTTTGTTTGTAGAAATATTTCGTTATATACAATATGTGTTAATCACGTGTTAATTAGTTCTTTCTAAATATGTAAACAGATACCCCACATAATTGTAATGTAATTTCGAAAGACAAACAAAATAACAATACGAAGTTTGAATATCATATCTAGGAATAAAGTTATATTCTTAAAATCAATATCAGTTATTTAATAAGATAGAAAGAGAGGTTTTTGTCTGTGTAACACAGCCCTTTCAGCTTTTGCAGGCGTATTTCAGTGTCCTCAATTTCGGTGCCAGTCTACGTTGCACTGCTCCCTTTTACGATGTCTTTGAACGTGGCTCTAACCTAGCTTTTATGAAGTATGACAATTTGCTACTAAACGTTGTCGTTTTGCGGGAAGTAATTTAATAAAAATAAAATACATACTTGGGTGATAACACGCTTCACTTTTGGAGGTGGGAATATGAGGTTATGGCAAATATTTGTTCGGAGGTTCCGTATTACGGACAAGCTCGAGGTATTACAGAATTTACAGAAAAATAAAAACAAGAAGGTTTGCAGATGTATTTATTCTTTTTTCGTCCATCAGACCATTGCAGGACATAATATGCATTTTATACGGCGAAGATATTGTTTATAATCGATTATATGAAACAGTTCTGTAGTTTCTCAAGATTTTGGACAAACACTATCAAAATCATCGAAAGCGTAACGAGCATTCCGTAATAAACATTTACAACGTTGTCACCTATAAAAATTGTCGTTCTTTATTTTGAATCTTGTTAGCTGATAATTACATTTAATTGAAAAAATGTTCTTTACTCTTATTTATGCCTGTCTTTTATATTTGTGTTTTATATAGTATCTATCTCATCGATAATTTTGATGCAACGGTTTCGTAATTGGGGCAGACTCCATGTGTGGTGCACCTACCTTCTTTAAATACCGTGTTTATTTTTACAAGTGTATTTAATAAATCGGATGAGATTGGTTAAGCGACTTTGATATCCTAAATTGAATATTTTTAAAATACCTCGAAAACTAGGAAAGTCCGACAGTATTCCTTTTCTATCTGTCCCTTCGAATTAGCAAAGTTCGATGATCAAAACGCGAGTTGAAGTCAAAGTTCCTTATTTATTCCTCCACTATGGCTGCCACCCACGTGTACGAATAATAATTATTTTTTTGAACACTGGTAACTATTACAACGATTATCAGTAATCAAAATAAACTTCCGACGATCACTAATGACACTGACAACCAAAATACAATTTCGCTCATCTATTTCGGTTAATAATATCCAAAATTAAATTTCTCTTATCGATAAAAGTAATTCGTAACCAAAGTAAATTTCTGTCAAAGTGATCAGTATCGGTCAAAAAAGATTTTAATCGTTTGTAACAATTGTTTATAATCAAAATCTTTTTATTTAATCTATTAATCGCTGTACCATAGTTTCCCTTGACCACATTCTTTATAATCATAAACTAGTTAAAAATTTGCAGGAAATTCACCGTTATTAAGTAGCTATTGCCGTTCATTGTACGCAGAGGTAAATTTTTCTTGAATGGAAACGCGGTTTGGTCGTTGATGGAGGTGGTTCCCCACGTGACAACAAACAATGCGGTCGCTTTGTAGTTACTTTAAACAATTAAACTTCTCTGAACTACCGTTCGGTGAGTGTCCGTATATTTCGAGCCCGTTGTTAACTTTGAACATTTTCGCCGACAATCAAGCACGTTCATCCTGGGTCATCAATAGTAGAGTTTAACGTCGCATATGTAGTACACCTGTCCTTTATGTGGACGTTTTATGTATAGGATGTCCCATTAAAATTAACTGACACGTGAAATATTTACATTAACTGTTCGGTACATCGTATTGCAAATAAGTTACATTAGAAATCGTAGTATACTGGGAACATATGCTGTGAAGTTAGAGCACACGAATAATACTATAGTACATTCAAAGATAGTATAATACATTATTATACTTCGTTGAATATCAAAATATAAGAATAATACTACATTCGAAGATAATGTTATAACATATTCTTATATGTAGTCAGAAAACAAGATATAAGAATTATACTATGCTACACTCGAAGGTAGTATAATACTACCATATGTATATTCTTATATTTCCTCAAAAATCAAAATATAAGAGTAATATTGTACATACGTTCAAATTTGAGAATTTGGAAATTTGGTGATTTAGGGTTTTGGGGATTTGTGAATTTTGCGATTTGGATATTTGGGGATTTTGGGATTTGAGAAGTTGGGATTTGTGAATTTGGAGATTTAAGAATTTGAGGATTAAAGAATTTGGGGATTTAGGGATTTGGGGATTTGAGGATTTGAGAAATTGAGAATTTCAAAATTTGAGAATTTGGGGATTTATAAATTTAGGGATTTAGGGATTTGGGGATTTGAGAATTTGGGGATTTAGGGATTTGGAGATTTGAGGATTCGAGAAATTGAGAATTTCAACATTTGGGGATTTAGGGATTTGGGGATTTGAGGATTTGAGAATTTGAGAATTTCAAAATTTGATAATTTCAGAATTTCAAAATTTAAATATTTGAGAATTGCAGAATTTGAGATTTGATTTGAGTATTAATTTTCTGATTCACTGTTCGATCCGATATTTTATTCGATTTTATTAGTACACAAGAAAAGTCGAACCTTACGAAAAGTTTTCGAACAGTGTCGTAAAAGTTATGCTTCAAACCGAAAAGCTTTTAACGTGATTTTCGGAGTTATCGTAAATTTCTGATTCTCCATTACAGTCGAACTTAATACTATCCCGCTATCTTCATAAAAAATTGTCCGAACGAAAATCGGACATCGCCAAGAAACCTAACCAAAGATATATAAGACGTAAAATGGAAAAATCCATTTTATTTTAACACTGAAACTATCAAACCGGTTAAACAATCGGTCCACAAGTTTCTTATTATAATTTTCACAATTTGTTAAAGTACTTTTCTTGAAATTTGCATTGGTTTTCATCAAAATAAAGAATCATTCTGTATACTAATTTACGTTTTGTCGTTTATTTATTTTTTAATTTTATTTTTTATTTCATATTAAGTACATATATGACGGTAAGTTTAGTGTTAATTTGCCAAGATCGATACAATTCTAGACAAGGTATTCATTCAATTAGCACTAAATTATTAACAATTAGATTTAGATTTTAGATTTGTTATTTTCGGTGACATTTAGAAGCTTTTGTCCAACGTTAACCTACATCGAGCTGAAGAATCATTGCATAAGCGCTTTATGTTTTATATATTATTTATTTATTTATTTAATAGTTTAATTTCAATTCATTTATAAGTGGTCATTTGTTACAAATTTAATAGATTTGTTAAAAATTCAATATTACAACGGTTCATTTCAACGAATATGTCTGTCACAGTTTTTTGGACAAAATCCAACCGGAAATGTTTCACTCAGTTTCACGACTTTTTCTAACCGCGGTAAATGCATAACCTAATTTATCCTTTAATACCATCACTGTATTTAATCCGTGACATTTGGTTCTAAAAGCTTGTCAAAAATAGAGCCATATCTCCTTTCCAACGGAGAGACCAACTAACAAAGTTATACAATACAACGGCTCTAAATTGAAGATTAACATTAAAATTAGACATTACAATTATTATAACAAGTCTCATAGGTTATAACCTATAATTCTACAAATGTTATAGGTTATAATAATTGTTATCGGAAAAATTTTAAAGGTTATGGTACAGCGATTAATAGATTAAATAAAACGATTTTGGTTATAAACAATTGTTACGAACGATTAAAATCTTTTTTGACCGATACTGATCACTGTGACAGAAATTTATTTTGGTTACGTATTACTTTTATCGATAAGAGAAATTTAATTTTGGATATTATTAACCGAAATAGATGAGCGAAATTGTATTTTGGTTGTCAGTGTCATTAGTGATCGTCGGAAGTTTATTTTGATTACTGATAATCGTTGTAATAGTTACCAGTGTTCAAAAAAATAATTATTATTCGTACACGTGGGTGGCAGCCATAGTGGAGGAATAAATAAGGAACTTTGACTGCAACTCGCGTTTTGATCATCGAACTTTGCTAATTCGAAGGGACAGATAGAAAAGGAATAGTGTCGGACTTTCCTAGTTTTCGAGGTATTTTAAAAATATTCAATTTAGGGTATCAAAGTCGCTTAACCAATCTCATCCGATTTATTAAATACACTTGTAAAAATAAACACGGTATTTAAAGAAGGTAGATGCACCACACATGGAGTCTGCCCCAATTACGAAACCGTTGCATCAAAATTATCGATGAGATAGATACTATATAAAACACAAATATAAAAGACAGGCATAAATAAGAGTAAAGAACATTTTTTCAATTAAATGTAATTATCAGCTAACAAGATTCAAAATAAAGAACGACAATTTTTATATGTGACAACGTTGTAAATGTTTATTACGGAATGCTCGTTACGCTTTCGATGATTTTGATAGTGTTTGTCCAAAATCTTGAGAAACTACAGAACTGTTTCATATAATCGATTATAAACAATATCTTCGCCGTATAAAATGCATATTATGTCCTGCAATGGTCTGATGGAAGAAAAAAGAATAAATACATCTGCAAACCTTCTTGCTTTTATTTTTCTGTAAATTCTGTAATACCTCGAGCTTGTCCGTAATACGGAACCTCCAAACAAATATTTGCCATAACCTCATATTCCCACCTCCAAAAGTGAAGCGTGTTATCACCCAAGTATGTATTTTATTTTTATTAAATTACTTACCACAAAATGGCGTTTAGTACCAAATTGTCACATTTCATAAAAGCTAGGTTAGAGCCACATTCAAAGGCGTGAAAGAAACACTGAAACGTAGGGTGGCATGGAAATTGAGGACACTGAAATAATTTCAAAATTTACAAGGTTGCTAGTTTACGAATTTTAGAGTTGACAAGTGTTCATGTTTAGAAGTGTACAATTTCACAAACTTACAAATGCATATATTTAAATTTGCAAAGTTACGGATTTATATATTTACAAATTTATAAAGCTACTAATTTACAAGTTTCCAAGTAAATGAAACACGGTACAGCAATTAGAAATATTTAGCAGTGAAAGGATTTGATCGGTGAGTTTAACGTAGAATATTTAGCTGAAACATCAGACAAACCTGGCACAAGAGGAGTAGATGCATTAAAATTCTTCTTAATAAATATTCTATAAGCTGTAAATCGCAACAGACCGGTTTGTAATCTCTCGCAAGGATTTACAGCGGAAGCTACTAATATATCATGCTGTTTTTGCATATTCATCAGAGAAAATCCGATTCGTTTTCTCGACGGATGTGTACGTTAAGTTTATTATTTTTAAGTTGGGAAACGTTATTTCTTCACTACACGACGATCAATACATTCTGTTATCGTTCGAACCAAGTGCAGCTAAGAAATTGGTTTCTTCCTGAATGGAACAATCTTGTCGATAATATACGATGCACACTATCGGCTTAAAGTACGAGACCAACTCTTGATAAAAATATAGCCGTAGTAGGATTATTTATTTAGAGAAATATTTAGTGAATCCTGCAGACAAAATTTCAGTTTCTTAGTATACCTTATTTGATATTTTACAGGAAGTGATCCTTTTATAAATTTTCAAATGGAATAGAAATTTTAAATTATATTCTTAACTTGTATTAAATTATTATTTAACACTGGTATCTTACAGGATACGATTCTTCGTAAATTTTGAAATAGAATAAAAATTTTAAATTATATTCTTAACTTGTATTAAATTATTATTTAACATCGGTATTTCACAGGATGCGATACTTCAACAAATTTTAAAATGAAATAGAAATTTTTAACCATATTCCAAATTTATATTAAATCAATATTTAACATTACACAACAGGTATTTTATTTAGCAGTAAGTAATAAACGATTCTTGTACATTTTTATGCACTGATTACAAATTTTATAACTGTGTATTTCTATCGCATTTAGTTTTTGAAAGATTAACTATTTTATATGTTTGAACTGTAAAAGTTATATAAATGACTCTAATGGAGTGTAATTCTGAGGTCTTTTGAAAAATACGTATATGTTGTATTGTATATATATGTGCTGATGTATTATTATGAACACATACATGTTTAAACGATGTTTAAAGAGAACGAGATATCCCGATGCACGATCAGATATACTGCCGGTGATTTATGTGCCCATAAATTTTAAATGATGGTACTGAATGTAACAATAAACATCAATTACTAAATATATGTATTTGCGGGCACTGACTAATGGTCAATTTCTAAATTTGGAAAATTCAAAATCTACACTTTTTATATTTTTAAGTTTCCAAGTTTTTAAATTACAGTTTCTAAGTTTTTAAGTTCCTTAGATCCTAAATTTCTAAATTACTACATTTCCGAGTTCTCAAATTTTCAAATTTCTATATTACTTACTCTGGTCACTTTTGACGGTACAAAATTATCAAATTTCTAGATTTCTAAGTTTGTAAATTTTCGAAATTCTAAATTGTCACATTCTTCGTACCTTCGGAACCAAATCACCAAATTTTTGTATTTCTCATTTCAAATTATCAAATTTATAAGTTTGTAAATTTGTGAATTTTTAAGTTTGTGAGTTTGTAAATCTGTAAGTTTGTAAATTTGTAAATTATTAAGTTTGTAAATTTTTAAGTTTGTAAATTTGTAAAGTTGTAAATTTCAAGATTTAAATTTGGCGCTCCGGAAATCGATACTCAATTTTTAATCGTCAATGTAGGGAAAAGGATGTGACACAATTTAATTATTTCATTTTGCGGACAATTTTTTTATTTTAAATGTTTAATTATTATTTTATTATATTTAGTAGTTTATGCTTCTGCTTTTACTTATTGAAGACTTTTACCTAGAATTAAATGCACGTAATTAGGCGCAAGTCGGTTGCCAGATTGTTCATTTTACGATGGTAATTACCCAGTTTGTACGGCTTTGTCTGCAATCTCTCGAAAAGTAGACATTTTAAATCAATGTAGCATTTGCTCTTGCTATATAAATGCGTTTGACTTGAAACAGTCCAAATGTTTACATTTCTCTTTGAAATTGCTTTCCCCTCGAATTTCCTTATTCATCAAGCGCAATATTAAATTAGGTTCCTCACAGAAGATTGATCAAAAATATTAATTACAAACTCGTTCATCAAGAAATAAAATATAATTGCATTTTAAAAATACAAAATTGCATTTTGGATTATAACTTCAGTTTTATTCATTCAGTTTACAAAATTTTAATTAAAATTATTCAAATTCAGTTCTTTTAAAACTCCAAATAATTTTGATGTTCGTTTATTTATTTTATAAAGTTATATCGTAGAAAATAGTGAAAGAATAAAACCATCTTTCTTGATCTTTAATTTTCCATAGCTTCTTCAATTTTTCTTAACAAATTGCCAATAATTTAAATATAAATAATAGTTAAATATATATCTAAAACATTAATAAAGTTAGCTAAAATTGTGTACTTTTTCTTAAATAAACTTTGCCTACACTATATAAAGAAATTCAAATTTTCGCGCCAAAATGAAACATGCAATCTATCGTAAATTGTAAGAAAGCGATTAATTTTCTTAATAATATAATTTGGAAGGACCTAGTAGCGAAGGATATATATAAAATGTCGGTACAAATTGTAAAAGTAATTAATTCCTTTTCAAATAAGTAATTTGCGAGCCCCTTTAGCTACTATAATTCAAATTTCACCGCCAAAATTTAACTTTCATACTATCGAAAATTATAAAAAGGTTATTAATTCTACAAATGCTAATCTGAAAGTAAAAAATGGTAATTCAAAATGTACCTAACAAGCTAATACCAACTGTAAAAATAATTAACTTCATCTTAAATAAATAATTAAATTATAAACATTCAGCTATCTGAAACAATTCAAACTTTGCCGCCAAAATTTAAAACTACGTATATTATTAAAAATAACTAATATTATTCAAAATATTATTAAGAATAATTTAACAGTATTAAAAGTAATTAAGAATAATAGTAAGTACGTTATTATGCGTTCGAAAAATGTAAAAAGAAGAAAAGATCGATTTTTCAAAGTTTCAAAGAAGAGTAAATCTTGAAGTACCGCTAAAACTGAGAGGTAACAAGAAAATTCCAATTGGGTGAATGCTTATTGGTGTAAATACAATTTGTACGAAAAGGATGGTGAGCAATCCGTTAATTAGTCGCCAGAAAGCGCTTCAAAGGCGCCGTTTGGTTTGAACAGAGGAAGGTTAGATTTGTTCCGTGTCTGAGAACTCCGACGACTCAGGACTTTTTCAGTCTCGCTCGATAACGGGTCGGTGACTTGAAACTCGCATAGACGCCTTGTTAATGCTCTCTCCTTACCGTTCGTGACATTTAATATCTCTACGACCTTACCCATCGCTTTCAGGGAAAAAGGATAACATAACCTCGCACGATCAAACGTCGCGAAGTGTAAACGATGCGTACGTTACAGGGAAACTACGCTGCAACGATTTCGCGATTGAAGCTCAACGGCGAGGCAATTTCTGCCTCGTAAATAATTAAACCGTGGTTTCCAAAAGCAACGGACGGATCAAGTTAAGTTTGAAATGATTCTCCTTTGATTTGTGAAGTTTCAACGTTTATAAATGTGCATTGAAGTTCTGTGAATGTTCAACGAAGCGAGTGATTATTTATTTTTAGTTGACTGCGTGGTCTTCCCTAGGCAAAATAACGATATATATCTTCCCAAGGGAAAACAGTGATGTATCATTTCCATAAGAAAAATAGCGATACATGATTTTACTAAAAGCGACGATTTATGATTCCCCTATGGAAATTAGTGATGTACGTCCCCTAGGGAGAATAGCTATAATTTCCATGGGGAAAGTATATGTTTAGATTAGTGGTGAATAAATTTTAGGTTAGGTTGAAGAAGGCTTATTCCAATACAGCATTTAATGTTAGGACAGTTCGTGACCACATGGTGATAAAATGTATAAACTCGAAAGTGTTGAATTTAAAAATTTCTAAATATTCAGATTTCTGAATTACTAAATTACTAAATTACTAAATTACCAAATTCCTAAATTCCTACATTTCTAAATTCCTAGATTCTCAAATTCTCAGATTCCTAAATTCCTAAATTCTTAAATTTCCAAATTCCCAAATTCCTAGATTCCTGGATTTCTAAATTCCCAGATTCTTAAATTCCCAATTCCCAAATTCCTAAATTTCCAAATTCCTAAATTTCCAAATTCCTAAATTTCCAAATTCCTAAATTCCTAAATTCCCAAATTCCTAGATTCCTGGATTTCTAAATTTCTAGATTCCTAAATGCCCAGATTCCTAAATTTCCAAATTCCCAAATTCCTAAATTCCTAAATTTCCAAATTCCTAGATTCCCAAATTCTCAGATTACTAAATTCCCAGATTCCTAAATTCCCAATTCCTAAATTTCCAAATTCCCAATTCCTAAATTCCTAAATTCCCAAATTCCTAAATTTTCTAAATTTCGATCAATAAATTAATCTTAAATTTACAATGTACACAACAAAATTAATTCAAATTAACAACGAAATTAATTTCTATGGAAATTAGTGATGTACATTCCCTAGGGAGAATAGCTATAATTTCCGCAGGGAAAGTAACAACTTACGACTTTTTCTTTTAAAGAAATTAAAAATGTTTTCCCCGAGAGAATCACAAGTTATAATTTTTCTAAAAAAAATTTAAAAAACCTTATAACATTCTCCTCTGTTCAGTTTTTAATGTTTCAAGTTAAATTTTATAAAGTTGATACAAATGACTACAGTCCCACGCGGGACGGTATAAAAAGAGTTAACTGCATCGTGATATTAGTTTTTATCTCGCATATTCTCGGATGTGTTTGAATTTTTCACAGAATCGTTGGCCACTTAAAAATAAACGAGCGTTATTATAATTTTGGTCAATCCTAGTTGTGCTGTTGAAACGTTTTCGCGTATACTTTTCCCTGTTGTGCCATGTTTGCGATAACGGTTTAGTCTCAAGGTGGCAATTGAGAAAGAACAGCCCTTAGTATTGTCTGTCATACGTACCAGAAGGCTCGTTCATGCTCCCTATGGTTCATTTTCAACGCTTTTATTGCGGCCTGTAAATTTTTGAAACCGCGCTACAGAATCTCATCGGAAAGTTTGATAACGATCTTAAGATGACTTGCAGTAAAAACAAAATTTCCATAGCCTGTAGAAACGCCTTTACAAGAAGGCAAATTGAACCTCGGACAAAGTAGAAGCAAACAAAACAGAAAAACAGTTTTGTGAAAGAAAACCGTTCTTCGCCAGAAAGGAAACATAGATTCTTCGAAGGAAGATAGTGACAGCGTCGAATGTATTTTCTGTAGCCATTTGTTTTCTGAATCCACAAAAGCATGAGTTAAGGGTTTGAAATGTTAAGGTGTTGGAGAAAAGGGCAGGGATGAAGACGTTACTTGCGTTATCTCGTGTGCGGGCTATTGGTGAGCACAGCAGTTTCTCTAGGGAAAATGGCGACGTAGAGTAAACAAACCTCATGTGTTAGGTTAGGTTAGCATAGTTAACATTCGCTCGGGGCAATTTTATTCAACGTTTTAATTGTATATTATTTATTGACTAAAAATTATATGTACATACATATTAATTTTGGTATTGTGGAACTTTTGAAGGGATACCTTAAAAATATGAAGGTGGAGTACTAGCTTTGAAACGCTTATCTGGCTTATTTTAATTAATTCAATGATCTCAGTGTATAATGTCTTATAACTTTATTTCACTAAATTTGTAGATAGACAGAAATAAATTAGTATAAAAATTATTCGACATGTGTGGACATGTTATGTCTGACCTAATATAAATATGTAATTAGTTTGTTTTTCTTCTAAGACAATATTTAACATATGAAGTATAATGTAACTTTAAAAATATTGTTGGAAGAAGTTGTATCCATACATTTTCTTTAACTAACTTATATAGTCTTTTAAGAGAGGTCTCCAGAAATTAAATGATACCAGAAAAAGTAATTATACACAATATATTACCAACACAGTTATTATATTATATTACCATAATTATATTACTTTTAAAAAATAATTTGATGTCGACGATCTTTCTTTTAGCACATTTTAGGAAAATGATGCGAATCATTTATTAGTTTTGTTGAACTGACAAAAGTGAAGACTTTAGACAAAATACAAGACATCCAATAAAATACTATTACGTGTACAAAACTGAGTATAAAATATCAGGAAAATTTATATATTTTCAAATCCTCGTATTTCTGAATTTTAGAATTGTGCAATTTCCAAATTTGTATATCACAGCATCCTAAATTTCCAAGTTTCTGAATTTCAAAATTTCAGAATTTAAAAATCTTCTAAACTAAAAGGCTCAAATTTCAATATTTCAAATGTTCCAAAACTTTCAGATTTGAAATTTTTTAAATACCCAAATCCTTTAATCTCTCAATCCTTAAATGTCTAAATCCTGAAATCCTTAAATCTTCAAAACTCTGAATTTTCTAATCCCTAAATCTTTCAATTCCTAAATCTCCAACTCTCTAAATCTTCAAATCTCAAAATCTCCAACTCTCTAAATCTCCAAATTCTAAATCACCAAATCCTAAACCTCCAAATCTTCAAATCTCAAAATCTCCAAATCCTAAATGTCCAAATCGCAAAATCTCCAACTCTCCAAATTTCTAAATCTCCAAATTTCCAACTCTCTAAATCTCCAAATCCTAAACTTCCAAATCCTAAATCACCGAATCCTAAATCTCCAAATCTCTAAATCTCCAAATCCTAAGTCTCCAAATCCTAAATCTCCAAATCTCTGAACCCCAAATCCCAAAATCCACAAATCCTTAATCCCTAAATTCATAAATCTTAAAATCCAAAAATCTCTAAATACTTAAACTTATTTATATTTAAACTTTAAAATTAAAAAATGTCCAAATACCCAAATTAAAAAATCACAAAATTCTCACAATACAAACCCACCAAAAACTTCAAAAATTCCAGAACTTCGCCAAATTCCGAAACTTCTAAACTCCACATCCAAGGTCAATACACTTCACCAGACTAATACACGCATGCCACTTAAGACCATAAACTGAAGCTTATAGGCTAGAACTTTGCAATTCACAACTCTGACATCCGTTTCTCGCCAGCATTCCATTATGAACACATTACGTGCACTTTTTCTGGTTAATAAGTACAGTACGTGTTGCAGTTCCATGTCGTCTGCTGTTAATCTAGCTGTTGTCTTAACCGAAGCAGACAGCGGTCCGCAGCACGCTCGACAAAAAGGGTTAGCCTCTGGAACAACTTGGTGTGCATGTCTGGTGTAGTGGAAGATCTAATCACACCACGTGATAGAGCAGACTCTTTTCGTACGAAAACACACGTGGGAAGGTAGAAGACAGATTTTGTTTTCAATCTAGAAAGCCGCCAGCAAGGTTTCGTGCCAGCAGCGTTGCTTAACGCTTCAGTCAACACAATTACGTCAACAGTTGCCGACCACCACATATTCCTTTTTAACAATTTCTTTGTATGTCCTCGTGACGTTTGCAGCAGTATCAGAACTTCGTTTTACAATTTCTTCGGGTACTTTTTGTTAGTCGTCACTTTGTATGCTTGGTCCTTATCTGTACGTAGTAGGATGGCGAGGAAAAGTTTACTTTTGCGATACTGCTTCGCATTGAGAAGCAGGGAATTCTTTCATTTTTTACATTTCTAGAAGTTCTGATATTTTTGCAAGTTTTTAGATTTTTAGTGTTTTTTGGAATTTTTGAGTTTTTTTTGCAATTTATGGAACTTTTGAATTTTTTGGAATTCTTGGAGCTTCTGGGATTTTAAAAATTTTTGTATTTTCTGGTATTTGTAGAATTTTTTACTTTTGGGATTTTTAAAGCTTTTTGGAATTATTGAGTTTCAAATTTTTTGGGAATTTTTGAAACATCTGAAATTTCTGAAATTTTTGGAATTTTAAAAGTTTTTGTAGTTTTTGGAATTTTTAGAATTTTTTTATTTTTAGGATTTTTCGAGTTGGAATTTTTAAGTTTTTGAAATTTGTCAAATTTATGAAATTTATGGAATTTTGAGAATTTTCGGAATTTCTATTTTTTGAAATTTTTAGAATTTCTGGAATTTGAGATTTTCACATTTTTGGAATTTATAATTTGTATAATTTGGATGTTTGGAAACTTGATACCCCGATGGATTTCATCAGTGATCTAACTCAACGCATAAGAAACCTACTAGTACCTTTTCAAGTCTCTTAAAAATCAAACAATTAAAAAGAACTATAGACCGTAACTATTTTTAATCCTCCAAATATGTAAAAACTTCAAAGGATGCAATAATATTAATCCATAAGATTAATACGAATATTATTCTTCAAAGCGTTCTACCAGCCGTCCTAGGGATTTAACTTCCATCGTGCATGCACGCACTACATCCATATTCTAGAACCGGCTCTGAGATAAATGACACATTAACACTCTAAGATGAGACGTTAACAATCCAAGTCTAGAAGCAAAGAAAAGAAAAAAGTCGAGTTGGCTTTAGGGCTAAATAGCTTGTGTAACGAGCCAGGTCTTGCTTGTTTTTCCCCTAGACTACTCTGAAAGGATCTGTTCAAATCCGCGAACCGGTTCGCGAAAGAACAGAAATCCATTCACACGAGAGCAAGCCTTTTTATCTTAACAGGCAGTTCTTTTATGCCGGCATAGCAACTGTAAAGTACTCGCAGTAATGGCGCGCACCTCTTTTCTCTACGTCGATAGGTCTGAACTACTTCGAGCCAAACTAAAAGCATACACCATACCACTCGCGGCTACGATTGCTGTGGATACGACCAAGCAATTACATCAAACGTGACTTTAGAAAAAAACTTGGCGAAAAACTCTATTATTCGATGGGGTTGTGCACAAATTATGTGTGTTCGAAAGAAGCATTTCGGTTGAAAACGATGTTCGCTGTTAGTCAGATACAGAAACCTAAGAGGAGGGTTAAATGGCCTCGCTGTGCCGCAAAGCAAAAGGGGAAGCAATACTAGACAATTTTTCAAACATTTCTTTATTTACGCTTGAATGTTTAAATATTCTAATTTCTGAATTAATACATTACTAAATTATTAAATTACTCGATTAGGAAATTACTAGATTACTAGATTACGAAATTACTAAACTACTAAATTCCCAAATTACTAAATTCCCAAATCACTAAATTCCTAAATTACTAAATTCTCAAATTACTAAATTACACATTGTTAAATTACTAAATTCCTAGATTCCTAGATTCCTAGATTCCTAGATTCCTACATTCCTACATTCTCAAATTCCTAAATTCCCAAATTACTAAATTTCCAAATCACTAAATTCCCCAATCACTAAATTCCCAAATCACTAAATTCCTAAATTACTAAATTCCCAAATTCCTAGATTCCTAGATTCCTAGATTCCCAAATTCCTAAATTCCCAAATTACTAAATTTCCCAATCACTAATTTCCCAAATCACTAAATTCCTAAATTACTAAATTCCCAAATTCCTAGATTCCTAGATTCCTAGATTCCTAGATTCCTAGATTCCCAAATTCCTAAATTCCCAAATTACTAAATTTCCAAATCACTAAAATCCCGAATCACTAAATGACCAAATCATTAAATTCTCAAATCGCTAAACTCCCAAATCACTAAATTCCCAAATTCCTAGATTCCTAGATTCCTAGGGTCCCAAATTGCCAAATTCCCAAATCACTAATTTCCCAAATCACTAAATTCCCAAATTGCCAAATTCCCAAATCATTAAATTCCCAAGTCACTAAATTCCGAAATTACTAAATTCCCAAATTACTAAATTCCGAAATTACTAAATTCCCAAATCACTAAATTCCTAAACTACTAAATTCCCAAATTACTAGATTACTAAATTACTAAATTACTACATTGTTAAATTACTAAATTCCCAAATTTCTAGATTCCTAGATTCCTACATTCCCAAATTCCTGAATTCCCAAATTACTAAATTACCAAATCACTAAATTCCCCAATCACTAAATTACCAAATCACTAAATTCCCAAATCGCTAAATTCCCAAATCACTAAATTCCCAAATTCCTAGATTCCTAGATTCCTAGGGTCCCAAATTGCCAAATTCCCAAATCACTAATTTCCCAAATCACTAAATTCCCAATTCCTAAATTCCCAATTCCTAAATTCCCAATTCCTAAATTCCCAATTCCTAAATTCCCAATTCCCATAAATTAATCTTTAATTTGCGATGTATACAAACCATTCAACGTAACCTAACCTAACCTCATACATGATCTGAATTAGTTATGAATTAAACAGGAATTTAACTATGGTCATTTCATAAATCTGCTCCAGTAAATGTGACTCTGCATATTTAGTTAAACACTTCCGTTTGATCTAGTATCGATCATTATAATAATTATACGCGTCATTTAAATCGGACAGTAATTGGAGGATACTTATTTAACGACTATATCATGCCATCGTGATTTTGAATAAGTTAAGTTATACATTCACTTGAATAACTGAACGAATAATTACGACGGAATTGAATACTGTACTTCAAATTAATGACGTACAGCTGTACAGCCACGTTAAATTAAACACTCCTGTATTTACAAGAGCAATGAAAAAGAGTACTGTTGAAGGTTGTGCTTGAAATTGTACGAGTGATATTGATACTTGTTGAATGGTGTCAAATTACTCAGTGAAAAAGACTGAATATCCAATTTATTTTAAACGCTTCTTGTATACCGTAGTTTGTTGTTTTATTCTTTTACAACATCAATAGGTTATATTCGTGCTTTCCTGGTTTACACTCCTGCAACATTTTCTACGGCTATCATTTTATTGATACGTTCCCTGCTATACATATAGTGGCGGATATGTGTTTAGTCTGATTTTTTAGGGAAGCTTGTAATTAAAATTTGGGGTTTTTGGAAATTTAGAAATTTGAAAATTTTCAGTTACAGTGTGGAATTTTGGAAATTTGGGGGATTTAGGGATTTTAGAATTTTGAAATATCAGAATTTTAGGATTTGGGAATTTACGAATTTAAGAATTAAAAAATTTAGGAATTTGAGAATTTGGCAAATTGAAAATTTTTGGGGATTTAGCAATTTGGAAATTTAAGAATTTGGAAATTTGAGAATTTAAAAATTAAAAAATGTTATAATTTATGAATTTGAGGATTTGAGTCCTTGAAAGTTTAGGCTTGCAGAAATTTGTATACTAGAGAATTTTGTGAATTTTGCAAATTTCAAAATATAAAAATATAACAATCTGAAGTCTTAATTCCAAAATTTACACGTCCAATGACTAAAAATTTAAAAACTTTAAAAAATTAAAATATTAAAAATATTTAAATAAATCCCCTGTTTTAATTTTTCATTCTTATATTAAAAAGATAACTAAAAGAGCATAAATTAAAGAAGTAATAACATTTCCAAAAGAACGCATGCAACACCCACAATGCCAGTCTCAAAAATTGTCAAATAAAAGTGAAAACGTTTATTCGAAAGTAGTTAGTTTTCGTGAAATTAAGTGTCGAAGTGAAAATGGTGAAAAGTGCGCATGTTCGACAGGTTGCCAAGCGTACAGAGATGATGTTGACCAGGCGTACGGGAAAGTTCGTGAAAAACAGAGAAGTAAGGGGATAGACAGGAAACGGTTAAAAGGGTTGAAAAAGCGAAAGTTAGTTGGAAACGTCGAAACTCGAAGGACGAAAAATATAACCGTCCAGTTGACAAGAACGCGGTGGTAGGAGAACTTCCTTCCACGTCAATATTCGACCGGGAAAGAAATATAGCATGAAGGCTGGATATCGGTGGAGCCAATAACATTGCTTTAAAAGTAAATTCTTCGCATCGTAAACACCGTTATATACGATTTTTACTACCTCCGACGACTTTTCACTACTTTGTGTAAAGAAAACGGTACATAGAACGTAAATACGGACGACCATGACTGTCGGACGTAACCGGTAGCGACATCTATAAAAAAAATTACGTATAATTATATCTATTGCCGAACGTTTGATTCAAGTATTAGCCAAAAATGGAGACATGTTTTCTTTCCAATGAAAGCGATTTTAAGAGTTCACAAAATTAATAGATTTTTTAAATTATGATAGAAAATCTCTTAAAATTGCGGTAAAAAATGTAGGAACATTTGCAAAATGGAACATAGAGGAATGTAATTAACAACGTATATAACCAATAGAGAACAGGTTCCATATTGCATACTTAAGTATTTTGACAGAAAAATAATAATTATTCTAAGATGCATATTCAATTATCAGTTTGAGAATTTGAAAGTTTGATAGTTTGAGAATTTATAAGTAAATTTTGGTATTTGGGGATTTTATAATTTCAAATTTTGTAGTTCTGAATTTTTAGTACTTAGAGATTTGACAATTTAGAAGCGGTTCCTGTTAAAATTGTAATTCTTGTTAATTAAATTTGAATTTTCCCGCTACCTGAGATTACTACTGCCCTCTTGTGGTCACGTGATTTATCTCTGTCTTCCGGTTTGAATCAGTATGGCGACGATCAAATAAAAACATAAGCGCAGTGTTCTGTCGCTCTCTGGAAAATCACTATGTTTTTCAGCAGATAAGCGATTTCAGAGCGATATTTAACGTGTTCAAGGATACCTACACATGGAGCATATATGTAACATACATGGTTAGGTTTGTTTATAAATTCATCAAAGTTCACATAGATATTATAAACTCTTTCAGAATTTATTTATATAACAAAATGCTGTAAATATAATTACAATGATAAATCATTTTTCTAACCTTAAAAGAAATCACCTCTGAAGAGGTTAACATCCGTTTCAGTGCTCGTTTTATTCCATCGGACAAACTCGTACAAGTTTCGCTTGAAAAAAACCCCTAATTACACGATCCATAACATTCTCGTTTATGTAACATTTCATAAAATTCTGCGACAGTTCATTTCACATAAAATTTCTCGAAGTTATTTCCTGCCATCGTGTTCCGAACTTTATAGGTTAGAAAATAAGACGAAGATTCGCGCGGTGTTAACACGACGTCTGTGCCATTTCGCTTCTCACTTTTTTTTCAAAAGACAGCCCATGCACGATATAATCACGATACGCTTTAAAACTCTTTATGCACGGATCATTTACCGGATAAGAAACTTTTATTTCTATCCCGGACCTTCTTGAAAACTTGAACGAACGCGACGCTCGTAAATATCCGAGCGAGTTGAATCCGTTCGAAAAACGAAGGAACGATTCATTATCATTTTCTACGATCTTCCTTCTATCCTTACTCACTAGAACCGTAATTCGCAA
The DNA here is from genome assembly GCA_036983795.1 of Megachile lagopoda. NCBI lineage: Eukaryota > Metazoa > Arthropoda > Insecta > Hymenoptera > Megachilidae > Megachile > Megachile lagopoda. Next base: position 11,172,479 of record CM072797.1, on the reverse strand, counting down.
ACGTTACTTATTCTGCATCGTATTTTTGCGAGAATTAACCCGCGAACCGACTGAAAGGAGACAAGAAAAGGAACGTTCGTTCATTTAAAACAAAGACCACGTACTATCTACCGAAGTAATTAGATACTCTAGTTACAAAGGAATTAATTAAACAGTCGTGTCTCCTTTTCAGTGATTATTTTATCACCTTCCATTTCACGCGACGCTTCAGATTAAAATTGATGTAGATTTATCTTAATGACGTTATTGAAGTAAAATTTGTTCAGGTGTTGTGATCAGGATAATAGAAATAAGACACTGAAATAAAAAGGAATAATGTTATAAACATAGTAAAATGTTTAAGCATAATCAAACATATTTGCATGTGATACCATTTAAAGAATTCCAGAATTACATATATATATATGCAAGTTCTGTATAACATACATTCTTGTAAAACACAGGCTTCCAGAGGAAGCTCTTACACCTCTGCCAAGTCCTACTTTCTTGGAATCTCATTTTCTCTTTAACACGCTCGCTGAGGATTGAGGACCGTAGGAATTCACCAAATGAAAAAAAAATAAATAAGACAATTATTGGCTGTAGGACGCCATCTTACATTTCAATAACTTTGAAATACGTGATCAAGGACGACCTTCTAAATAAGTTTTCCCTATTAATATAAACATATTTGCAAAAAACTAGCAAAATTAGTATAAATAATATTAAAGCGAAGCAGTCATTTATTTCACCTGCAAACATTTAAAAAATTTCCCGTATTCAAAATCACGTTAAGGTCATAGTATTATAAATTATTGGATTGGCCTTGACCTCAGTTATTGTATCATGATAATACAAGTATGTAATCTCATTTAAAAAAGCATTGAAGTCCAGGAAAATATGATCTTGAGAAATAGGTTTTGTTTAATATTTACCAGACTGAACCTAACAATTTATCCTTTTGACATTTTTATGTACCATTAAAAATAACGGAGATATTGCTTTGTAGCTGAATTAATGAGACATCCTGTATATATGGATATAGGTACTATATCGATTTCGTTTTTATTAATATTATCCCTGGTACAATACACTCGAGTATACTATATTTCGACGTGACAGACTTTATTATCATATATACTCTGCACCTCACATTAATCTTACATTGTACACGTGACCTCACTTACATTCATATACACCTAAATTTATGTACAAGTGATAATTGTGATTTACTGAAACCTGTATAGTTGGCTGTGGTATCTTAAGACCTTGTATACTTGGCTGTGTTACATTAAAGATATTCGTACAAGGAAGATAAACTGGAAGTATAGTGCATATACCATTCTATTTTCCAGTATTGCAGTTTCAAACCATCAAATTTAATACGAACTATGAGAAATATTATACGAATATAGTTATAATAAAAATATAATACCTAAGAGGAACGAGTTGACACATCACAATGTAATAACAAAAGTGGTCAAGCCGAATTAAAGGCACGTTTCAATCGAATATAACTTACAAAACTAATATTACAATTTTCTCTAAAAAAAATAGTAGAAAGATAATATTAGTTGAAAATATTATATAAAATAATTGACACATTATTTCGTAAGAAGATTTGAGTAGATATTCAATTATAAAGTACAATTGAATAAGATTTAAAATTAGAAAAATTGAACAGGAATGCACATTTGTATATCACAAAGTTGATCTACGCACATCAGTCAGCGCATGCGCAGAGCAGTAAGCGCATGCGCAGACGGTGCTAGGACTGCACTTGCGCAGTGAGTGCGCGAATAAAGCTCATAAACACACGAAAGTCATTTAAGGAATTTATTTCTTCTAACCATGTTTACTCCTTGACTTTATGATGATTAATTATAAGAACCTTGCTTTTTACCAAGAAGATCGAATGCATATTCGATGTTGATCTCTCGAATAACATTTTGCCAGTTTTTTGAAAGCAAGATTTACTATGTTATCGTCAATGTACAATGTAGTTCCAATTAGATGGCTGGCTGACATCTACAGATCTATGTTTATAGCATTTATCTCTTACTTTTATTCATATAATAGACTCGCGTTCTATTAATACTCGTTTTATACTCTCGCGTTATATCACCACACGTTGTATGTTAAATGATTCATTGTTCGTGGAAACCAATCTTTACAAGTTTTTTACTAACTAATTTTTACTAATTTCGACAACAAGAAACTAACTTTATGTTAAGAATATTAATAGTTTAAGTGTTATTTTATGGTACTTTTACATCATGAAATTATTCCAAGTTCTTTATCCTTCCAAACTGATTTGTTACGTTACAATTTATTACCATACTGATTTGATTGACTTTTGCAATCCCATTAACTTGCACAAAGTATAGACTATAGACTGCAGATATATGAAGAAGCAGTAACAAGGATTTATTTCTGGCAGACAGAATTTTATCACCAGATTACTTTAACATCTCTGAATTCCAATTACATATATACCATTGTGACAAAGTAACAATTCCCCAAATGCTCGTAGACCATGCTCAATCGCTCGTAGTGATTTATAACCTATCATTAATCGCAATCACGATCCGTTGCTGGACACATATGGGATAGCATGTGGTGTGGTATAACGATGTGATGATTAAATGCTCTGAATGCTATTGTCATTATCAGAAGTTACCTGTTTCTGAAGGGTTTTCAACTTTTCAAATTTTGTACAACTAAAAGACAATTTTTTAGTTAATCCAGGTAAATTAGTTTAGATAAGTCAAAGATATCTGGGGTTATATTTTCTTCCTAGAATTCTTGTTTTATCAGTATCGAGAAATAAAATAAATTGCGTCGCTGAATGTCGGTGGTGCGACGATCAGTCTCAAGGACGATATTGTTTCTTTTTACGCAGAGTCGGTCGCGTGGAATGTTCGCGATGACCGTTGCCCAGGAAACTGCCCATTATCAATCTCTACGAGTCTACGACATTCGATGCATCCTCGCGTATAACATACTTGTACCGCGTTTCTTATATCAAATATTCTCTTTATTCTTTTAAAGAGAAAACTACAAAAACCATAACAACCTTATAGTAGTATGCAATTTAGGATAAAATAGAAACTTAGCAATTTAAATATTTAGAAATTTGGAAATTTGAAAATATGAAAATTTATTAACTTAAAAATTGAAAAATTTGAAATATTACAAATTATAAATACAGTAATTTGGAAAATTAAAAATTTAGAAATTAAAAAATTCAGATTCGAAGAAAAGTAATTTTGAAAACTAAGAATTAAGAAATTCAGAAATTTCAAAATATAGCAGTTGAAAAATTAAATTAGAAATGAAGAGATTTTGTTTTAAGTGCTGAACCTTTTTCTGTGTTACCCTGTAGAATGTAGAGTGCAATTGATCTTATTCGACAAAACTCGAATGGATCTATTATACGAAAGTTCGAGTTACTTGAGTGATGAAACTTGGCAACTTGGTTAAAGTTACCTGTCGACGATTTTACTGAAACCAATTATGAAACGAGAAAAGGGTTTTATCCCACTTACGTGACGGATAATACCTTAATCAGCTATTAAGGTTGCATCTCCTTGGAGGCTTCAGGAAGAGTACTACAAGGCAAGTTTCCAACAACGGTTAATCAAATCGAACGGTCGCTAGATTTACTTACAGGCATCAGTATCCGACTAACTGCTAAAAATCGTGAGAGATGTTAGCATAGCTTACTGACGCAACTACAAGTTCTTAAATGTAAGGAAAGTTTGGGGAGAAACGAGGCACAAAATAGGAAAATCTAGGGAGTGAATACAAATAGTAGGAACTTTTCAAGTTCATAAATTTTCGAACTGAAAATTTGAGAAATTAGGAATTTGGAAATTTGACAAGTTGAAAATTTGACAAGTTCAAAATTTGACAATATGGAAATTTGACAATTTGACAATATGGAAATTTGACAATTTGGAAATTTTGAAATTTGACAATTTAGAAACTTGAAAATTTGACAATTTAGAAATTTTGAAATTTGACAATTTTGAAATTTGACAATTTAGAAACTTGAAACTTGAAATTTAAAAATTTGAAAATTTGAAAATTTTGAACTTTGACAATTTAGAAATTTGGAAATTTGACAATTTGGAAATTAGACAATTTTGAAATTTGAAAATTTGACAATTTTGAAATTTGAAATTTGACAATTTGGAAATTTGACAATTTAGAAACTTGAAACTTGAAATTTGAAAATTTGAAAATTTGACAATTTAGAAATTTGGAAATTTGACAATTTTGAAATTTGAAATTTGACAATTTGAAAATTTGGAAATTTGAGTTTTGAAATTTGAAATTTGAAATTTGAAATTTGAAAGGATATCTTTACCCGTATAATAAATAATTAAAATAATGTCAGTTTTTGATCATGATGCCCCAAACTCTGAAGACAAAAATGCACGTATAAGCAAAATGTTATTTCTAATTTATTTTATAATCTCAATAACCGTTTCATTGATGATAAACATTTGGAACACTATTCCCATGAAGTTAGCTTTTAACAGTCGCCACAGAAATTGGTTTGGCACAGTGGACGTTAATTTCTGTAGTTGCTTTGAGTCTGTTTTTTTAGACAATTGTGAACAATCGTTTTACTTAAATGACCACTGTTTGGACGAATAACTACCCATGCTAACCAATTTGCGCGGAACATGGACAGTTAGGAGTAAATGTGATTTTACGAGAGATAACGTTGTGACCAAGAAGAAAGAGACGTTTATGTGTTCATTTTTAGATTTTTAGGGATTTGATTATTTGGAAATTGGAAAATCAGGAGATTTGTTGATTTGGAAATTGTCAAAACTGTCAAATTCTCAAATTTTGAAATTTCCAAGTAATAAAAATTCGGAATTGTCAAATTCACAAATTCTACAATTTTCAAGTTTTAAAATTGACAAATTTCCAAATTCTCATATTTTCAATTTTTAAATTCCCAAATTGTCAAATTTCCAATATCTAAATTTTTTAATTTCAAAACTATCTAATTCCCAAATTGTCAAATTCACAAATTTCCAATTATTAAAATTTCAGAATTATCAAATTCACAAATTCGATTTCTGTAGAAATTTACAACATCGCTATATCGTGTCGAGGACTATACCTATTGCGGTAACGATCACATCTCTAATAAATGTTATATAATTTTCCTTTAAAATGCTACGCCGTCGCAAGAAAATCACACGCGCAATTAGCTCCACTCGAGTTTGAGAACCGCAAGGTGTTAAACATCGCTTTCCCAAGACAGTAATTAAGCGCTAAGTTTCCGCAGCAAATAACTACAAACTAGCAGCTGGCGCCACGGTGTTCCCGCTAGATCCATTTTATTCAATAACAAGATGGCGGTTACTAAAAATCGTACGCCTTCGTCTTTCTAATTTTGGCTAAAAATAATTTATCATGATCAGATTTGTGAGAGAATAAATTATCAAAAGTGTGAGGAGTAGAAAATAAAACTGTAAATGTTAAACTCTTTATATTACGTCAACTGACACTTCTAGCCGGTAAAAATATCGGTAAGGAGATTCCTCCTCGTCGGAGGATTGTGAGACATTTTACTACGTAGGCTTTTCAATGTTTGAACCGTTGGAAAGTACCCTTAACGTTGAGTGCCACGTCAATCATCGGTAACCGAGACTGAACTTTCTATTCAGGCGCGTCAGTCGCCGGTGACTGACATTAACTTTTCGTTCTGACCGCAGCAGTCATCGGTGACTGACACTAACTTGCCGTTCAGACCGCGATAGTCGCCGACGACTGCTGACAGTGTAAAATATGATATAAAACTAGTGTATTTAATATAAAATAAATATATAAAATTAGTGTATTTAAATATTTCTTATCAAAAATGTTAGCAGCGCGTGTGGCCTGACCGGGATTTTCTTATAAATTTAATAGGACATGTTAATAGGAAGAAAGTATAGTACCGTGTAGTTTGACTGAACATTTATTTATTTTTATCTTTTCCAACACATTCCTGATGTTTATGCATTTAAGATATATCAAAGTCCGGAAAGTAAACGTAACAGGTTATGGATCGCATTGATGACATGGTTTATTTACATTTTGCAGATTTCGATATATCATAAATGCATAAACATCCGGAGTCTAGTCACAATAAGGTAACGAGTCAGATCTACACTCTATAAGAAAACAAAATTATTCCAACCAGGGGGGAAGACGCCATGAATCTCGCTCGCCGAGATGTCACGTGATCCGGATTCGGGTATATTCGTAAGACAAACCAATGCAAATATAAAACTTTTATATTTCTGATTCTTTTGTTATCAAACTTCTATCAACAGATTTGTCACATTTTTCTCGTTAAAATGAGACCAAACACGATATAATTTGGACTGTATTTACTGCTTTAATTGACGATAATAAGTTCAGCACACAGAAGATAGTGAAAAAGAGACGCTGCGATTATGGCAGTCGATAAAGATTAAAAACCTGTTGTATTGTTTATAATTCCAATGCATATGAACGTTTTTATTTTCAGTCCTTTTATACAACTTTCTCCATCATATTCGTGAAATTTTCAAGGTTAAAATGTGACCAAATACAACTTAATGCAAAACATATTTATTTAAAGTTACTTATTAGGATAAAGTCGTCGATATAAATGAAACTCTTGAAAGAAAGAAAGAATAATATCATATGTATATATCAAATCAATATAAATATCATATGTATAAATATAAAATATCAATACTTTTGTATCATAACAAAAGTAGAAGTTTTATAACAAAAAAGTAACAAATAAAGTTTTCATTCTTGCATTAGAATTGACTCACAGTAATACGTTACTGTTTGCTTACGTTCAGTGGTTCTGACGTTTCCTTCGCTCGCCATCCTTTTCAACATTCAGGAAATTTCGATCAATGTCGAAGCTACATGATCTGAGCGAAAATTTAGATCCGAATGATTCGCTTATATCGTGACTTTGCAATAAACAATAGCACCCTTTCCGACCGCATTTTGTTCGGTCGTAGTCTCGACTGTCAAACGTGTCACGTGATTGTTCGAATAGTACCGAAGCGAAACGAAGTTACCCGATGTGTCACTAGTCCGTTTCCCGTGAAACTTATTACAATAAAGCCTCGATATAAATCAAACGCTACAAGTTACAAGTAAGTATGTTTCGAATTACATTGTGATTGGTCTCATTTTAATCAGGAAAATGTCACAAATATGTTGGTAAAAGTTTCTAGGAAAAAAAATAAAAAATAAACAAGTTTTACGTTATTTTTTGTTTACGTTCGATCGTTCGGACGTTTCTCTCCCTCGCTGTCCTTTTTTACGTTCAGCAAATTTCGATCAATGTTGAACGATATAAATAAAACTTCCGACTTGAAATTGTGTATATCGAATTATTACTGTATCGAGACTTTAATGTATATTGTGCTTGTATGTCGTAAACATAATTTTGTTTTCTTTCAAGGCCAACCCGTTTTGTGTCGTTATTTAATCACATTTAGATGCTTATAATGCAACAACAATTTACATTATTTTATTCGGATAGTCTATAAAGTAATTTGGTATCGAAAGGACTAGCTACTATTATTATAAATCCACACACCTTTTTGAAGGTTAGAAACAGAAAAATATAAAAGTAGAAATAAATTTAAAAACAGTTAAAAGTCCGCTTTCTTAAAAAATGATGAACATCACAAAAAACCGACTTACAAATTCGTATTAAGTACATAAAAATGTTTAAGAATTACTTATTGGAATTTATAAAATCGAAATCACTAGTTTATCGAACTTTTGATATTTCGTATCTGCGGTGGCAATCGTTCTTCCGTAAATATTTGACAAAATTCCGTTCTCCTTTTACAGAAAAGTAAGCAATAACACTGACAGAATATTTTACCATGAATTACAAAGTTGTAGCGTTCGTGTAGTTCAGCTTTCAGTCAAAATTAGGACGATTTTCGGTGACCACCGCTGTATCACAATAGCATCCCGTTTGAATTTTAAAAATTATAAAACATCGGTCTACGTCGTATTACATAAAGAGAGCGACGAAGTTACTCGAAGGCACAAAAGTTGTCGAAAGTTGAGATACTTGAGAACTCGCTGTAATTTTAGAGCGTAGAAACTGTAGCGCGAAGTTTCGACGGCAGCGGAAATAAAAGGAAGCCGGTTACATTGTCATGAAAGGACGCTTACGCATGATTACTTAAATTTGAAAAGTCGCTTTCCTGTTTCGCTTGGTAGAACTTCGATGTCAAAGAGATCCATACATCATAATCAACTATGTTACGATAGAATACGAAGTCTCCTAAAAATAGAAGGTTCCTTTGACAATCGTTCCTGAACAAATTACATAACCTCTCTTTGCAATATTCGTTAACTATTCTGCAAAGTTAAATTCGTTAGGTATTTGGATGGACTATTGTTTGGAAGTACAATAGATTTTAGGAATTATTTTAGAACAAATTGTGAATTTTTAAAAATTATTTAAGCTGTTATAAATTGTGAATTGTTGAAATGTGTTGAAACAATTATAAAATGTTTTAGATGTTGTATAGAGTGTTTCATTTTACCTTACCAGATCAGCACATTGGAAGAAAATATGGTACGTAAACATTTATAAATTTTTTTTATGAATTTTTAGAACCTTGAAAGTTTGAAATTTATAAATCTGAAACTTACAAAATTTGAGTATTCTTAAACTTAGAAATATGCAAATTGTAAAAGCTAAAAATTAGAAAAATTAAACAATTGCTGTCTCGATAAAAATATCCTATAACTCCTACTGCCATTAATACAAACAAATCACAATTCCAGTACAATTAAATCTATGGTTAAGACGATATTATATCAAACATATTTGAATAATAGCAATGATTTCAAAATCAACTTAATTGTGCAATGAAAAGTTGTAATACTGTAATACTGTTTTCAAATATGGCGGGCTATATCAAGCTATAGGTTAGAAGTTCCAAATTTGTCGAAGAATACTGGAAGGTAGCGTAACCGGATAACCTATTCGTAAGCACGGAAGTGTACTTGACTGTTCATACAGAAGCCAGACTTGTCGAAGACAAAGTATAAGAGTACACTATCTAACAAGCAATGTTTGGTCAAACTTTGTATTAGATTTACGATGCGGTTGCGATATGTACAATATTTGAAGGGCTTCGTTAATTTTTAGTCTTTGAACGAACGCGAGGAAATAAGCCGCAGACACGTTGAAATGATTTAAAAGTGTAGTTCTTTGATGTTCTTCCAACCACCTGTGATTCTAACCTTAAAAAAACTAAGAGGAGTTTCGGTGAGTCCATCAAACAGAAAATATTAGGCAAATATTATTTCTTTCACCTAGAAAATTTTTAAAAATTATGTACCTTGTGCTTTCAAAACTTGTGCCGCCATCTTGATTTACTAAAAAAATTAGGAGAGCTATTTATCTTTGATTTGTACAATCAGTAATTTTTTAAATACTTTAAAAAATAAAATACATTAAAATTTCCTTGATTTATAACCCTTTTGCTTATAATATGCCACACTCGTGACGCACTTTACAGTTCAGAGAAACCAAAATCATATTTGCAGTACAATTGAGTCTGGAATTTAATATCGATTACAGTTCGCACAATCATAAATCCAAAATGTACTTAATATTTAAACTTTCCTTACTTGTTGTAATATATCAACAATTAGCACTGACTGACGCACCTCCCGTAAAAATCATAGGTGAAGGGGTTAAATATTGTGATAGGGTTAAATTTGACCCTGTTAAGAGTTAACTTTATGTTACTTTACTTGACATTGCATAATGGTACATGTTATTCAGAAAATTATTTGTTGTAACTTTAATAAATATGCAAACATGAAAATAATAAAAACAATGATATTAAAATTAAAACAAAATATATTAAAAATTAAAAAAAAACTATAACATTATATTTCAGAATTATGGTAAGTGAAGATTAATAAAGAAACTGTTTATGTTTAAATATAATAGGACCGCTAAGAGTGCAACACATTTCGAATTGTAGAAAATAGGAAGTTTATTTTACCAATACATTTAAATGCGAGGGGAAACGTTGGAATCTTTAAATTACGGTTTTTCGAAGAATCACGTCGTGTGTTTCGGTCATGTTTGATTGCGATAGCAACTTGTTTCGCATTTAAATTTTCGTCGTTGACTCCCATAGAATTGAAAATCAGTTGTTTAGGTAGTGTGTTGTAGACAGTGTAATAGAAAAATTTCCTACCTAACATTTATTTGGAAAATAATAAAATAGACTTGACAATTAGTTGTTTAGGTAGTGTGGTGTATAGTGCAGTAACAAAATTCTAACCTAACATTATTCATTTGAAAATGAAGAAAATAAAATTGACAATTAATTTTTTCAATAGTGTGGTGTAGATTCTGTAGTCAAAAAATTCTAACCTAACTTTATTCATTTGCAAATGAAGAAAATAAAATTGACAATTAATTTTTTCAATAGCGTGGTGTAGATTCTGTAGTCAAAAAATTCTAACCTAACTTTATTCATTTGAAAATGAAGAAAATAAAATTGACAATTAGTTTTTTCAATAGTGTGGTGTTGATAATGTGGTAGAAAAATTTTTAACCGAATTTTGATTCATTCGAGAATTAAAAAACAAGTGGTTCGCTTGAAAAATAATAAAATAAAATTGACAATTAATTGTTTAGGTAGTGTGGTGTATAGTGTGGTAAAAAAATTCTAACCTAACTTTGATTCGTTCGAGAAATAAGAAAATAAAGTTGACAATTAGTTATTTATATAGTATGGTGTAGGTTGATAGAAAAATTCTAACCTAACTTTTATTCATTTGAAAAATAAGTAAAGTTTTTCTGTTACCAGACAATACTATTTAAGAACATACTTTCTACTCTTATGATTGCATCAAAATTATTATTTAAAATATTTAAATTACTATTACATATTACACAAAAGAAATCAGAATGCGTTAATACTATAGAACGCAGTTAGAATTAAGTGTGTAAATTACACAGTTGGAACGAACAAGGATACCTCCATTTGTTACTTTCGAATCGAACGCGTTAGAAGTGAAATAGGAAGAAGAAGTATTCGCATAAATACTACCCTAGGACTATTTAACCTCAAAGAAACCCTTATCTCTTTTAAATTACAGAAGTATTCTACTTTATCTTGAAAATTTTTCTGGATAATAATTTTATAACAAATTAATAAAGGTTGAAGAGTAATTTTATACATTCATGTGTATTTTATTCTGTACAAAAAGTATATCTAATTTTTATTTTATGCAGTGTGTGAGCAACTTCAGTCCAAAGAAATGCTGCGCCCAAGATTGTGTCATATATCTCATAGTATTTCTTACATATTAACATTAGTAGTGAAACGAAAAATTAATTATAATTACAGTAAGTAATATTAGTCACATATACAGGGTGTCCCAATTGAAACGACCACCACGAATATTTTCGAAATTATTCATATCAGAAAAAGTTTCGGATATAAATTAAATGATTTCGAGGAGGCATAATTTCGACGGGGGTGGGGGTGAAGGTCATGAAGGTCAACTTCACCTTTGTAATGGAACATGTTTAATACAGCAATCGATGTAGCTCATCATTCTCTGTAAGGTATTAAACCATTTATATTAAAAAACCATTAGTTAAGAATATTACGAGACAGTAATATACATTAGTTAAGAAATTAGGTTAATTAGTTAATATTAGTTAAGAAATTAATAATACTAGATAGTAATCGTTACTAATACCCATAAAATCGAATTAAATTTTTGACTGTACTAATTTTATGTTACAAAACAATTTTAAAAAATATTAATCGTTAAGTGGTTGAACAAACTTTAGATTACGTTTATCTCGCTAATGATGTAATTAGTGGAATTCTTTTTTAGGGTACTTTTATAATTATCAGCAGATGTTTTTAAGAAGGCTAACTGTGTATGGTTATATAATAAAACGATACACAATGTATTTTTTAAAGTAATCAATTTGGAAGTGTCTGGACTTTAGTACGTATACTGCGCACATGCCTACACGCATCGTTAATTAATACTGAGTACATGCAATCATTTGATGTATAACGCGACAGAATTATTCATGTCGAATGACAGGGTGGTAATCACGTTAATTCTATTAGCATTGTATTTAACAATCGCGCCAATCAAGTGGACAATGGAGGGAGCTAACAATGAAACGCGGAAGTGCGTCCACGTATCCCTTCATTTCCTAATTGTATGCATTTTATATTTGTTTCGAGAGAATTGCATATTATGCGCGTTTTAAACCATGCTATTAATTCGAAACATTGAAATTACCAAGCAGTCAGAATGACTTCATATTTTATATTACAAAATTTTCTTACGTTTATATCGAAATGTTTGTCATATAATGTTGAGACAAATAGTTGTACATGTTAGTTAATGTCACGGTACTTATTTATTTTTTCATTTTATTTTCAATTTTGAAGTGTGCATTTAGCACTGGTACAGTAATTCTTCTCACAGTGCAACGGAGACCGGAATCGAAAATACGCACTGTGGGAATAGTGGATACGAAAATTGAAACCCGGCGGCTGTCCTTTGTTCGCCACTGGCAAAGGCGAGCCGTCGCTAGCTCGCCAATCTAACAAGTGAAATATAAGACGGCGAGACATTGAAATGTCTGACGATGTTCCAACAGTGTTTCCTGAAGCAATACGGGAATTGGATCTGGGGGGGATACGTTGCAAAGTGAGAATTCGGTGTGTGTTTTCAAGCCAATCTGAGGGGGATGCGTTGCAAAGTGAGAATTCGGTATGTGTTTTCGAGCCGGTCTAAGGAGGGATACGCGCTCCTCGTTGCAAAGTGAGAATTCGGTCACGGTTCTCGAGTCAATCTGTTGGAGTAATCCATTTTTTAATGAATGATCAATATTATCCAAATAATATCGTGTTCGGTGTCATTTTAATCGAAAAACCCTCACGAATACGTTAAAAATGTTTACGGTAAAAAAATATGTAAAAATTAAAAAATTATATTGCTAAATTAGGAACTGAAAATCTGTCGGCTCGTATCAAAGGAACCGCGGTGAGTTTCATATTACATTTGGACTGGCTTCAGCGAGGATAACATAGGCGCAGGAGTAACGCACGCATAGACGCAGGAAGAGACGTTTTGCACTGTGGGAGGGAAACAAGTGTTGCATTGTAGGAGGATTTACTGTAGTTCTAGTGTTTAAATGCGTATAATTTGGTGACAGAAATATCTTAAAATAACACCTGTGATACATTAATTTGAAGGTTAGTTTATAATGAAAATGGTTATGTATAAGTATTATGAATATTATTCTTGCACTATGATTTGCCAGGTGTGTCAGAACTAACAGCAATATTAAAACAGACAAAGAAAGTTGAAATGTTATGTCAATTTGGTATCAATCGACTATGCAAATAATTGGACTTGAATTTCAAATTGAAGCGTATTAATTCGAGTAAAATTGATCACGAAGTACGAGTGCGGCATGAGACTCGTCAAAGCAGTACAAGAGGTTAATTCAACATGACTGACTGTCTGTTGTAGCGAATAATGGAATAATATTATAACTAATATATATTGCAACAACATTAAAGAATCGCAAAATGGCATTTATGTTGTATTAACACTATTTCCACCACGATTTTGTGTATACCTTCGACCAAAAGGTGTTTGTCACCTTTTCGATTGAATGCAAATTGCCAAAACTGTTGGGATTTCAAATTATCAGTTAAATGTAGATAATTTGAGGAATATATTTATCGATACATTGATGTGTTTTTATTAGAGATTATCAGGTTGTAAATTCTAGCTTAATTCATCAATCTACGAAATATAAATATGGCGGTGTACGCTGAAATGCAACATGGCGAGAAATAAGCGAATATCAAAATTATGCCGCAACTCCTGTATTTTTACAACTGAATAAGGGATTCTCTAATCTGATTATAATTGATATGATGCTGCAAAATGGTGTTGATATTTATATGTAAAATGGTTTAAAATTAACCACTGTTATGAAATCCTTAAGGTGTCAAAAGACACATGGTAGAAAGTATACCATATGTACATTTTTAGATCTAGAGCTGGAAGAAAATGATATCGCTGAATTAATTTAACAACTAATGTATGAAAAGTGAAAAAAATTAATTGTGGAGAAATGAACTTAGAGAATAATTTTAAGTTAAAATTTGAAAGGTGTCTTTTGACATCTCCTGGTAGAAATTAATCTGAATATTGATGAACATGGCTGCATCAGTACTCTTAATACAAAATGGCTGACTCTTCAGTGAAGTTAAATAGAAACCAATTAATTTACGGTTTTATCCATGAACAAATATGTGTTTTATGCTTGCATAAAACGACGAAGGGGTTCCTGATTTGCTGTACCATAATAATATGAAGTTTTTGAAACATGAAATCACTTTTCTTGAATGTATACTATGCAGATGAGTCTATTACCATTTTGTAGCATAAGCGAATACAAATTAGTTATTCGGTAATGAACAATCTGCAAGGTGGTTTGTTCAGAGTTTATTCGGACGAAAAATGGACAACGGTGGGTCGAAAAAATTGCTTACATATTTGTGCAAGCATTTTCATAGAAGTTTTTTAAATGTTTACTATTGATATTTATAAACTATTTTTTTTCTTTTTTTTAGAGTCAAACTTCTTCTTTCTACCACTTTTGTAATTGTATTTTAATCGTTTCAAAATACAATTAAAATACTGAAAGATAAAAATGAAACTAAAATTAAAAAAAGGTTTTATTGAATTGAAATGAAGTTTGTAAAATTAAGCAGAAAATAATTTTTGTGAAATAAATTTAAAGTATTTAGAATTTAATAACAGACAATTTTAGAAAATTAAAATTAACATATTTGAACTTGTATGAATAAAAATTGTATTAAATTATAATTACGACATTTAAAATTGAACAAAAGAGGATTCGATCGAATTAAAAGTAAAATATTCAACGTTGAACAAAGTAGAACTGTACTGAATAGAAATTCAGACATTTAAAATCAAACAAAAAACGAATTTCAGCAAAATAAAAAGAATGCTCGAATTTATAAAAAAAAATCTATTGAATAAAAACAGATCTATTAAAAGTTGAATAAAGGAAGGTTTTAACGAATTGAAGTTCAATTATTTATTCTGTAATTGGAAGAGGTTTTACCGATCGGAATAAAAATATTTAAAGTCGAACAAAATAGAATTTCATCGAATAAAAACCGAGATATTTAAAATTGAGTTGAAAAGAATTGTATTGAATAAAATCGAAGCTATTCAATATTTCGTCAAGAGAGATTTTAACGAACTGAAAAAATATGAAAGTAAAATATTTATAATCAAATAGGAGTTATATGCAATGTATTTATTAATCCGACTAATTTTGCGCGAATGTGTTAATAAATTTTATGCAATTAAAATAAAAAAAAGCCAACAGCACGCGGAGTTCCCAAGCGGTCACCCATCCAAGTACTATCCGCGCCCAACTCAGCTTGACTTCGGTGATCAGACGAGAACCGGTATACCCTGACTAGTATGGCCGTTGGCTAAAAGTGAACATTTGACTTGCAAAGACTATCAGAGAGCTTAAACAATATAATTAATATACTTCCAAAGATTTTTTAACTTAAGCAGCGAACGAAAATTTTGATATTAGATTGTATAATATTACGCGGTAAGTAAGCATTGAATGTTTACTTTTTCAGAAAGAAAAAATATCGTTTAAGGCATTACATACTTCAGTGATCAGACAAGGAGCAACGTAAGTAGAATAACCGCAGGCTGCTCAGACAAGATCTTTAATTATGGAAGACTATTTACTCTAAAGCTTTTATTTTCAATTATCTTTTTTTCGCAAAATTACTACGTATGAAATACTGTATCAAATTTTCTTATGTAACATTTACTTATTACTATTTTTAGTAATATTTTCCTTTGTTTATTTGCTTCGACCACGTTATTATACTTTGTTTATACAATATAATATACAATTGAAGCTTCCTGGTAAGTAAATTTCTCATGATATTTAGTTTATTCTTATTTTATTATAATATAAAAATAAACTGTAACTATAAACAAATACTACAATACATTTTACATTCAAAAATTTTATAATAAAGTTCCAACTTGGTCCACCTAATGTCTGTTATTATAACATTTTTTAAATTACTGTAAATTTATATTGCAGTTACAACAAATACATTTTATCAGTAACAATTTGTAACAATATTGAATAATAAGAAAAAACGGAGAGATATAACAAACTATAATTTATAAATAAATAATGCCCTATAAACCCAATACAGTAATCTCGAAGACTCGCAATATTTTACCGTTGACAATTTCCAGCGAAACCGTAGTTACAAAGCAAAAAATATCGAATGCATCGTAACTCATAAATGAATAGCTACCTTTTTCTACTATTTCTGTAATCCAATTTGAAAGCCATAACGTAAAATGTAAATTCTCGAAAGTTCATTAAAATATTCGGATTTAAAGGAAAATTACACATTCTTTATCGACGTGAGCTCATTTAGTTGGTCTGTGCATCGTATACCGAAGAGCGAACGATAAAAAGAGGGAGGGAAATAAAAAAACGCTTAATCATCGAACGTATGTATGCAAGCTATTGAATGTCGAGGGTCTAACGGTCTAACAGGTACTCCAGTACCACCACACCCAAACGAAGGGGCGTAGGACGCAAAGGGAAGCTGTATCGATTAGAGGCTCTGCTGGGTAACTAGCACCAGTTTCCATCGGCTCTCCACACTCCTCCAATCTCGAAGCTGGCGAATTTTATACCATGTGTTCCATCGACCACACACCGAAGGTCTGCTATTTGGTCGAGGCACTATGAGCCGCCGCTGTTATGCAAACATTAAAAAACCAACCTCACCTCTTCAAAAACACTGGTTTAAATGAATACAGGCCAGGTACACTCGACCGCCACGTAGATATACCACCCTTTAGCTATGGAAAAGAGCGCGGGTGAATGTTCCACCGTTCGCTTTCAACTTTCAGGGAATTAAAGGGAAATTTAACGTAGACGTGAGGCTACATCGTGCGAAATTATGTAATGGTAATGTGAGGTGATATGACGCGAGACTGTACTGCACGAGGGTGCATACTGTATTATAATAGATCGTAAGATTGTACAACGTAAAACTGTGTAACGCTCAGAGTGATATAACGGAAGGCTATGTTCCACATCCGATGGAACTTGCACATATATTATGGAACTTGCAAGTTGTATCATGCGAGAGTATACGTTCACATTCATTTTTTTAGTGTATCTTGTGTGTAAGCTAGAGTGATATAATGGAAGGCTATATAACACGAAGTTACATAACGTATAGTGATGTAACGCGAGGATGTATTACGAGTTGTAACATATCGCAAGGTTATTTATGACGATACTATAACTAGAACGATATAACGAAAGATAACGGATGGTGATATAAGGCGAGGATGTATAACACGTGTAACATATCACAAGGTTATGTAACGCGAGATTATAACAATGCCTAGAGTAATATAACGGACGGCTATATAACGCAGGGTTGTGTGCATAGCTGATATAACGCGAGAATGTACAATGTGTTGCAATGTAATGCGAAGTTGTACAATGCAGGACTATGTAACGACTATACAGTGCAAGACTCTACAATGTAAGATTTATAACACATGGTGATATAACGCGTTGTGATGTAGCTCAAGGCAATGTAACGTGTGGTGATATAACACGTAAAGATATAACGGGTAGTAATATAACGCGTAAGTATACAACGGGTAGTAATATAACACGTAAGTATACAACGGGTAGTAATATAACGCGTAAGTATACAATGGGTAGTAATATAACGCGTAAGTATACAACGGGTAGTAATATAACGCGTAAGTATACAATGGGTAGTAATATAACGCGTAAGTATACAACGGGTAGTAATATAACGCGTAAGTATACAACGTGTGGCGATACAGTTCGCGGCAATATAGCACGTAGTGATATAACACGTAAATATACGACGCGTGACGATATAGTTCGGGACGATGTAGCGCTTGGTAATATAATACGTGGTGATATAACGCGTAAGTAAACATCCCATGAAAATACAGCTCATGGCAATATAGCATGTAGTGATATAACGCAAAGTGATATAGTGTGTGATATAAATAACACGTGGTGATATTACACGTAAGTATACAATGTATGGCGACACAGCTCGTGGCGATATAACGCGTGGCCATATAGCACGTACTTGTACACCGCGTAACTATGCAATGCAGTACGTGTTGATATAACGCGTACATAATGTATGATAATACAGCACGTAGTTATACAACGCATAGTAATACAGTGCGTAACTAAATCCGTGGTGATATAACACGAGTTTATTTTACCAAAGCATTTTTATTACTTTCGAAGAAAATGAAGCTTGAGAAAGCATCTAGCCTTTTTCTGAAGCTTCTTCAAATCCTACATTGCACCTGATTGACATTACACAAACATTGTATACGCCACAGGCAAAGTGTAAAGTGTGGACAGTGCATACGTTACCTAAGCAATGTATGCTCTGCGTATGTGCATTTCCGGTAGTGCGTAAATGATGTTAATTTTGGACTATTGTGTCATACACTAGGCAATATACATGTCCATTACCTACTAATTATGCAAACTACCTTAACTGCTTTAAGTAAAATATTAGTGTAATATTTTTTTAAATATTACCCAACCTTAGTTACTACTGTTTTATGTATACTTTCAAATGAACACATTTTCCAGGATGAATTAACTTTTTCATTCTTGTGAATTGTTCCGCTTTCAGAAAAAATTTACTTTCATGGAAATTAATGTGTTTTCTCTTTTATGAACGAACGACTTTTTTATCAAATGAATTTATTCTTCTTTAACTACATCAGATTATTTTACACGATATTCATTTTATACAAAGACTTAATTGATTTATATGAAACAGTTCAATAAACATTTCTTAAGATTTTTAACGAAAAGTCATTTACAGCGTCATTCTTTGATAAATATTTACAACGACGTAACATATTAAAATTATCGTTTATTATTTTAAATCTTAATTTATTTAAAAAAGTTTGTTTATGCTTATTACTTTTATCCATAAGTTTAATACAAAGGCGTAATTGGTAAATCTACCAGAATTTAGCGAGTGCTTAACTTGTTTTGTAAAAATAAATTTAATTAGAGCTGCAATCAATCAAAATGGCGTCCCTTTGATCAGTCAGTTATGCGGTGAGTAACTAGCACGCCCACGCGATCGTCCCTTCTGCTATGAATAGAGCTTGTCCAAAGATCCGACAGATTTCGTGATTCCTGTAATTAGGCAAATCGAATCCCGCTTACATGCACACTTGACTGTGTTTAACGAACGACTAGCCACGATTATTCAATTTGCTCAAGTTCGCAGGAGATTCCATACTTTAGTAGTCTAACTTACGGAACATACACTAGCCTTCTAGTGATACATTGATTTCTCTATGTAGCTAGCGATTGCACTCTGTACCTAACCTGAATTTATTTCGGATCGTGACGATAGCTAATGGACAAAGTTCCAGCTGGGAAGCTCTTAGATTTCAGTTAACGTGAAAATATCTTCGGAGCGATCCTCCCATTAGAAGAATTTCGGTTAAAGTGTTTGCCCGGTGATGGAAAGTTTTCGGGAATCTGAAAAACAGCATGCAACAGACTGAAAGTTATTCGCAGTGGGATACTTTCGTTTACTTGGATTGCTTTTGTCCCTGCTGAGATCGTTGATCTTGAAAATTACAATGGAGTGAAACCGTATCCGCAACTATTATTGTTCTGATTAGTTATTACATTTGTACGTATTTTTGTTAATGATTCACGTCTAAAAAGTAGATTACAGTATAGTGAAACCGTATCGGTATTAATATATGTTATAAAATTTCATATACAACTTTTGCTTGAATAAAAAAAATTTTCTTGAATAATTAACACTTTAATGGCCGCAACATGTGTGTGACGATTGGTGGTTGCTTTAATAATTATCACACGCAGGAAAATATTAAATGTGTCATAATTGTTTTCGTTTGTTTTATTCGTATACACATTGAATCATGTCGTGAATTTATATAAAGTTTTTTTAAATTAATTCTTCAAAAATATTGCCGACTGACGACGTTTGGCCGCGTAGGCGGCCATTAAATCAGTGGAGCTTCCATAGAAAAAAAGTTCTGAGAAATAAAAGGAGCTCCCGAGAAATAAAACAAAATCAATAAATATTCCGATTTAAAATTAATTGGGAAAATATTATATAATGTCGTAAAGTCTTAATAATGAATTATTTTTAATTAAGGTTGTAAAGTTTAATATACAACTAAAAAATAGTAAGTACAATTTTCCCGAGTAAATGTTAGCAAGTAGTGGATTTCCTCATTTTTCCTAGGAAAGCTTACTGTGCCCGGTATTGTATACTGTTAATCCTACTGAACTGATGCGACGGCATTGTTCAATATGGAACGGGAACAGCATAATCGCTTTGAGTGGCATTCGAACGAATAAAAGATGAATTGCAAGCACTGATTCAAGTTAAGAAACCATGATGATAGCAATGGCATCTATGATCATTCGCAACAAATGATTTATGACGACAAGCGATAAAATACTATCGGTTATAATACAACGTGTTTTACTTAACCTAAATATGTTCGATATATTTGTCGTGTTTGAAAAGAGATAAAAAGTATCAGAATCATGGTTTTTAATATTTTATAACTGATGTTTCTGTTATTGTTTATTAACCATGTTTATTATATTATAATAGCGACCTCTGGGAGTCTGTAGAGTTTAATAAATATTCACACAGTGGTACTCAAGGGAGCGGTAGGAGAATGGCCGCCATACTGATTTAAACTGGACGCGGCCCCTCGTGGCGGTAAAATTCAAATTCATTTGTCTGGAAACAAATTTTCATTATAAAATACTTTTATCGATTTAAAGTACTAAGAAATATTCAAATTTGAATCTTAATTTTAATTTTATTTGCACGTAGACGAATATTTTATGATAAAAGAATAAAAAAAATATTATCAATTTAATATGAAATACTAAAATTTCTTTTGCTACAGTATTCATTTCCTTCATTCATTCTGACATATAAAATTGTTAACTGTTTTAATTTACTGATATTTTCAATTACGAGATTAACAATGTAATTAGAATAAACTGTAAATGAACCGATAAAAATGTTTATTCTGATTTTCATTATAAAAGATTGGTACAAATAGATTTCAATTTTACCACCATTTTAGTCCATATCTGGTTTAGATCAGTATGACTGGTATTTTCCTATCATTTTCGCTTATTCCTCACTTCGAGATCGCTAATGGATCCTTGGATTTAAACGTTAAACCACATTTGCATGTGAGCATACTACTTGCTTTTCAGCAAAAAGTTAATGGTAACTTGGCGAGCGTATTTGCTTGAAAAACCAAGTTCATATTACCTTCCTCTTCATCCGCTGAATAAATATAATATACTAATAAGTGTAAAATGTTTAAAAAATTAGCTTATGTCGATGGTCCATTTGATTATTAAAGAGAGGTATATTTTACTAAAAGTTTTAATACGGATAAATTTTCAAAAGTTCAAAATCATAATTGTTATACGGGACATTTAATTAATAGAGCAAATTTCAAACTATCCTATAATACAAAATAAAAATAAAAATTATGTCAGTGGCATATTTTATCATCAAGAATAAATTTCTCTCTTAGAAGTTCAAACTCATAATATTCATTATACAGGACGTTTCAAAAATAAGTCAAGTATTAAAATATCATATAACACAAAATAAAAATTACATTATGTCAGTGGCATATTTTATCATCAGGAATAAATTTCTCTCTCAGAAGTTCAAAATCATAATTTTCATTATACAGGACGTTTCAAAAATAAGTCAAGTATTAAAATATCATATGACACAAAATAAAAATTAGATTATGTCAGTGGCATATTTTATCATCAGGAATAAATTTCTCTCTCAGAAGTTCAAAATCATAATTTTCATTATACAGGACGTTTCAAAAATAAGTCAAGTATTAAAATATCATATAATACAAAATAAAAATATAAATTAGATTATGACAGTGCCATGTTTCTTAAGAATAAATTTCTCTCTCAGAAGTTTAGAATCATAATTTTTATTATACAGGGTGTTTCAAAGATAACCCAAATATTAAAATATCATATAACACAAAGTAAAAATAAAAATTAGATTATGTCAGTGCCATATTTTATTATGAAGACCAAATTCCTCTCTCAGAAGTTCAAAATCATAATTTTTATTCTACAGGTTGTTTCAAAAACAAATCAAATTTAAAAATATCCTATAAGAAATGAGATTCAAGATTAAACTAATGACTCATTTTATCATAAAGAATAAGTTTTCTGTATGAAAATCTTGAAAGTAGATTCCTTATTATATAGGACGTTTCAGAAACAGATGCTGAAACATTCTTCTGACAGAATCAGAAACATCTGGGATAACGATAAATCTGATTTGAAACTTTTGATA
Source organism: Megachile lagopoda (assembly GCA_036983795.1). Taxonomy (NCBI): domain Eukaryota; kingdom Metazoa; phylum Arthropoda; class Insecta; order Hymenoptera; family Megachilidae; genus Megachile; species Megachile lagopoda. The sequence continues at coordinate 11,149,875 of CM072797.1, read as the reverse complement.
GAGGAAGTAACCAAATTCGATTTCTACTATTGGTTGGAGTCAGAAGTACGAGGGTATAACACATACAAACGGTATTCAACGAGGCAGGACGTGATTCGAATGCGAACATTGATCGACGTTTGGTTCGTTTGAAGAACGTTGAATAATATCCCAATTTGTGAGCGGTGCTGTGATTGAACGTGCGATGTAAATCAAATTTTAATGACGTTGCTATATGGGACACAACTTCATCTGCATATCACAGTACCTCGATCTCAATTTATATTCACACGCATTTAATTATTAAATAGCCTCTTTAATCTTTCAATGCAGGACTGTTGTCAAGCTGTGAAAAAGATACATTTCTAAAAGAGTCCGAGTAATAATTAATTACGAAATAAAAATAAATTTCATTTATTTTAAATATTTGGTTATAACAAAAGTTATGCAATGTTGCAGATTTGAGACGCATACAAATTTTTTAGTTTAGAAATTTAAAAACGGACTTTTAAAAATTTGGAACTTTTTGAATTTGAAAATCTGGAAATTTGGGAAATTAAGGATTTTGAAGTTTGGAAACTTTCAAATTGAGGAATTGAAAAATTTAAGAAATTGAAAAATTTGGAATTTAAAATTGAAAAATGAGAATTTTCAAATTTGGAAAATGGTACATTTGAAAAGTTAGAAATTTGAAGAGTTGCAAACTAAGAAAAGTGAAAGTTTGGAAATTTAGAACATTACAAATTTTTAAATCTCGGAGTTTGGGAATTGAAAAATTGAAATATTTGGAAATGGAGAAAATTTCGAAGTTTGATAATTTTGAAATTTGACAATTTGAGAATTTAAGAATTTGGAAATTTGAAAATTGGAGAATGTGGGAATTTAGAAAATTTAGAATTTGAAAGTTTGAGAATTTAAAAATTTGAAAATTTAAGACATTTAGAATTTGGAAATTTGACAATTTGGGAATTTAAGAATTTGGAAATTTGGAAATTGGGGAATTTGGGAATTTAGACAATTTAGAATTTGAAAGTTTGAGAATTTAAAAATTTGAAAATTTAAAAGATTTAGAATTTGGAAATTTGAGAATTTTTAAATTTGACAATTTGGGAATTTAAGAATTTGAAAAATTAGTAATTGGGGAATTTGGGAATTTAGAAAATTTAGAATTTAAAAGATTTAGACTTTTGAAATTTGAGAATTTTTAAATTTGACAATTTGGGAATTTAAGAATTTGGAAATTTGAAAATTGGAGAATTTGAGAATCTGAAATAAAATTTTATGGAAAGAAAACTAAAATATTTAAAACTGAGTCACAAAGTATTTTATCAAATAGGAATAATACTAATTAAAATAAAGTTAAGGGTAATTATAATGAATTGTAATCAAAGTATTTAAACTGAAATTTAAAAAAATTGTACCAAATCGGTGCAACGATAATAAGAATATGTTCGTTCAAAATTACAAGGGTACACAGAGAGTCTGATTAGCTGACTAATACTCTGAACTCCCTGATGAAGCTAACTACAACGTCAGCAAAATGTCGGGTTATTATCTTACCGAACGTGGCTTACATCTGGGTATTCCAACAAAGTATGAGAAACTGGACCGTGGATATCTTAAGAACTTTTCCAATCCTTCGAACAGATTTAATCCCGGCCATAGAGGACGATGTCCAGAGTAATGTTAACCTAACCTAACCTACCAAGAGAAACGTTGTGAAATGACTTTCGACTTCTGCAGTCCAATTGGACTCAAAACATTGAAGCTGATTACAAAATTCAACGGGACAGACATGATCAAATCAATGGTTAGGTTCACAATTTTTAAATCAAAGTTAGCAATATTTTTGCACGTATAAAATAGTTATTGAAACACAGATAAGAAGATAAATTTAAAGAAATTGGAATGATAATTAAATTTATTTGCTAGTTTTTCTTTGCAATTAAGTTTTGTGGTATATTACACTATTTGTTGAAATGGTGAATTTAAGAAGGTAATTTAAGAAGAGAAGGAAAGAAAAGGAGTTATAGAATGTTTAACAAATTCATTTGTATTTATGTTTTATATAAATCAGATTATATGAATACAATATTTGTTAATTTTATAATATTCTATATTGATTTATATGAGTGCAGTATTTGTTAATTTTGTTATATTGTAAATTGATTTGTATGAATACAGTATTTATTGATTTTATATTAATTTACACAAATACAAGATTTACAAATTTCATCATTTTTAGAATATTGTATATGAATTTATAAAACTACACATTATTTGTTCAATATAAATTAAATTATTGGACATGATTTGAAGTCATTATTCCTACGCTTATCACCTTTATCTAAAATACATGTTTAAGTCACCTATATAATATCTATAATAATTGCATGCTATTAATAATGCATAAACGATAAATAAGTACTTGATTATTTAGAACCTAGTTTCCATATATAATAAGACTATTAATAAACACTAATAATTGATAAACCTGTTCTGAAACCACCCCCTTTTAAATTCATCCCTGACATTTCATAATAAATTTTGAAATAATCCAATATAGATCAATCAATCGACATCTTGTCGATATCCTCACACATTTTGATGATTCTTAATTAAATTTTAATGACATACGTAACAGGAAAAATAATAGAAATTGATCGTCGGACCCTAACAAGTATTAAGAACTGAAATACTGTTTAGATCACTGTTGACGTGTGTCGCATTTATGGCCGAACTTCTTTTTGGCAAGATATCTCTTCATTACTTTCTGATAGGAAAGGTCCGAGCTGAGAAATGCCAAGTTTTTTCGGCAATGTTTTTGACCGTTCGAGCGGTAGGGTAGAAGAGTCATAAAATAACAAACAGTACCCTTTTTCCGATCCAGCAGCTGCTTCGTGAATAGCTTGCACCATATAGCATAGTTGTATGAAACAGTTTCTAGCAGTAAGATTTAATACACTTATTATATTGCGAATAAAATTTTAAATCATAAATCACTACGTATGTGTCGGTATTGGTTTGGGCTGCATCTTTATTACGTTGCTAACAGGTCCAACGAATCCCTGGCCATCGAATTACCATTATAAATTTTCAGAAGTTTTTCCGTAAAATCCAAGGACATCAGAACTTGAAAATTTTAGGTTTTGAAGACTTTAGTATATTACTAGTTTAGGATATTGGGACTTTGCTATTTTGAAATTATTATAATTTTGAAACTTTGGAATTTTGGGTTTTGGCCTGTTCGAATTGTAATGATATAATTTATTACCTACTAACATGATACACTACTACTGTATATACAGTCTGTTCCATAACAGCGTGGACGCGACATCTGAGTGCAAGTAAATCTTTTCTGTAAAAAGGTTGTATAGGTCGAAAGTACATTTAAAGAACTAATACGCATTTGCTTAATAATGTGACAATCACCACCATTAGCGATTATTCCTGGGCATACTTTCAACCAGCTTTGCAGCGTATGAGACAGGAAGAGATCTGCATATTTCTCGAATACGGCAAACTAGCGTCTTCAATTTTAAAATACGCTTTCCTCGGAGTTTGTACTTCATGAGAGACCAAACATTTTCGATTGGATTGGCATCGGGGGACTGAGATGGCCAATCCAACACGTTGACACCATTCGCTGTTTTCTATTCCGTACAAAGGCGGCTTCGGTGTTTGGAGTCGTCCTCTTGAAGTATCCAATGGTCTCTGGTTCTTTTAAACTAATGTTACGATACTAAGAGACCCCTTTGGTACAGTCTAATCATCTTCTGAGCATTTAAATTATCCGGAAAGACGCATAAAGAAACCCCGACGCAAGTTCCGTAGCTTGCTTCGAACCCCGATCAGATCATCGACACATGTCTCTTTATAACGTTGCGCTTATTTACAAATTCGCGAGACTTGTGCAGATATTGTGCTGCATTTCTAACACTCATTTTTCCATTCGGGTGTTGGCACAAGAATACTACTTCGAATCGTTTACCGTATACGGCACTCATCTCGAAATGAACTTCTCAGTGACAGAAATGATACTAAGAGAATTGTAGGACTATTGCGTATTAGAGAAGACATTGAACTAACGCAATCTTTGCTGTATTCGGTATCAAATTTCATAGATATCGCGTCCACGCTCTTGTGGAACAGACTGTAACATTATTAACACACGTTAATATCTTGTATTTCCACCCTTTGCTTTGGTCACAGCTTCCGGCATGCTCTGTATACATCATATGCTTTATATCTTTATTATTTTCCCAAATATCTGTAATTCTTTTCAACTCGGATAATGTGGTTGGAGAGTTGTAAACTAGTCATTTGAGTAGGCAGACATTTTCTGTGGCATTCAAATTTCACCTCTAGCGCTATCGATACTCGAACCTAACGTAAACGCATGGCCCTTAATCACTCACCACACAATTTATTACCACGATAGTAATTGCTATGTATATATTGTTATCAACGTATTTAGTAATTTTCCATGGCCTAACACAATTTTCCATATATGACATTATAGCCATAAAGGTGAAATTTTCGTATGTGGTCCTAATTCGATGGAACTGTACGTTGCAGCACACGTTCTTTGTATCACTCTTAGCTTTGTATTTTGGTTTTTATACAATTCTCAATGATTCGTACAGGAATAAATGAAAATTGATTAATAATGTTTTTAAACAACTTAAAAGAATTTACACATTTTTTTAAATAAATTGTCCAATTTCATATTACTAGTGGTTAAATAATATTAGTGTGGCAGCACGCAAGTATGTTGCTGTATTGCAGATACGCTCGAACGGTCTACGTATTTTGTTTTATTTTTAAGGTCGTTAGGATCTGACAGGCGAGTTTTATTTTTCCCATTACATGGACGTCGAAACAAGTCAGTTAAAAAAATATGAAAACACAGGAGGATGGCTATGCCTCGATGGTTCACCCCAATTTGTAGATCGTTGAATTAAACATTTGATATGTATCAGAATTTTAGTTACTGCATAACATGCTCAAAATAATTTATGACATTAGCTGATATATCTCTTATAGGGGATCGAGAGATATAGCGGTTCAGGGAGTCGATAATTTAATAACGGTAACCAATTAATTGGTCTACTGCAGGTACACGCGTACAAGTGTACGACAGGCGAGCGTACTGAATAGGTTAGCAGGGACGGCGAAACAGGGTGACTATCTGGTTTCAGTGTTGGAAGGGAAACGTAATAAATTGAATTATTGCTAGGCTTACGTGTACGAAATATTTTTTAAGGGTTGATTTTTACAAGAATTTACTGACATTTGTGTTGGGGGAATCAAAAATTTAACAATTTGGAAATTTGAGAATTTGGAAATTTGGGGATTTGAAAATTTTTAAATTTGAGAATTTGGGAATTTTAGAATTAGAGAATTTGAGAATTTGGAAATTTGGAAATTTGGGGATTTGGGGATTTGAAAATTTTTTAATTTCAGAATTTGGAAATTTGGGGATTTGAAAATTTTTAAATTTGAGAATTTGGGAATTTTAGAATTAGAGAATTTGAGAATTTGGAAATTTGGAAATTTGGGGATTTGAAAATTTTTTAATTTCAGAATTTGGAAATTTGGGAATTCAGGAATTTGAGAGTTTGGAAATTTTAGAATTTGGGAATTTAGGACTTTAGGAATTTGAGAATCTGGAAATTTGGGGATTTGGGATTTTGAAATTGTAGAAATCTAAGGATTCAGAATTTGAAAATTTACAAATTTTGGAATTTGAAAATTGCACAATTTGTAAGTTTGAAAATTTGTAAATTCGAGTACTTGAAACTTAAAAAATTTGAAATTTGAGAGCTTAGAAATTGAAAAATTTAGAGAATTTCAGAATTTGTGAATAAGCTTATCCTAGTTTCTCCTCAGATTCTAGGTTACCATTAAACCCTCTAAGCTTTTTCCTTATGTTCTTCCAAGGCTCTCCCTAAATCCCCCATACAGTAAACTCCCCTACGAACAAAAGCAAATTAATGGTTTCCATCGCATATGTTCGTCGTAAAGAACAAAAGTAACATTACCATATCCACAGTTAATGATCACTCAACGAAAAGATAATAATACCTATTCTTCCTATAACCGTCAATTTATGGAAACGGTAAAACTGCTTGATCGATCAAAGAGGTGTTAACGCTTTGAAGTCGGCATATTTTATGCAATCAATAGCTGTAACTGTAATTTTATGCTTCCTTTATATCGAACAAAAATTTACTGACAATTGTGGAAGAATAATTCTTGAAACGTTTTACGTACAATATATTCTGCAATATTATCAATTTCCAATTTAAAATGAATGCATAGTAAATATAAATTAAAAAGGAAATTTGTACCTAGACTGTTAAATAATAATATATTTAGTAATTACATCGATTCATTTATAATAATTTAATTTTCTTCAAAATTCATATATACAATACGTTTATTGTACGTTAGAAAACGTACTATAGTTAAGAGGTTAGATACGTAAAATCTTCCATGCAAGAAAAAATGACTATCTATTTGTTTTTGAGGTTAGGTTAGATAAGTATTTTAAAGTATGAAGTATGGAAGATGGAAAACAATATTTCGATTAAAAGTGTAATGGTATATAATGGTTATAAAAATATTTACTCTCGAACTATTTTGAGGTAAGTTCCGAGGGATCTTAATCCTCTCACCGGAAGGCATCCTCGCCTTCCCTCTCCGTGGTCAAATCCTTGAGGAACAATATTTCTATTCATTTAGAACGACTTGCCTTTTCCAATTTTTCACATTCCAACAAACAAATAGGCCTGCGACATCCGATCGCCATGTGACTTCAAGTCACTGGCCATCGTCTGTGGCCTCAATTGCCTGCTTACGACCATCCTCTCGTTTAGACCCCACACAGTCCCTATCGTAAATCGTGCGAAAGCAAAAAGGCGGGCTAATTGCCTTCGACGACCCTCGAAAATACGTCGCCGCTAACAAATGTATTCAAATTTTGAAAGAGATGTTTCTTGACACAAATTAAAATTTCCAAGCTTTTCTAAAGTTTTGAGAGTTAGTATAATAAAGTTAGTATTAAACGGTTTAGAAACCAATTAGTACAAAACGTTTTTCTGTCTTATGTTAGAGATTTCCTGCCAGAACCTGCGCGGTGGCATCGGCGCAGTGGACGAAAGAGCGAACGAGAGGCTGCGAGCGGCAGAAGTAGAGTAGCTCTCGAACGAGAGTTATTGTGATTTTTGTTGATCAAAGTTTTTGACATTATACATTCTTAATATCATTATACATTATACATCCTAACTGTCATTCTGCCTTTTCCTTCCTTCCTTGGAACACATGTATTTAAAGAACTATGTACAAATAGGTGAGAGAGCAAATTTAATTCTGATGTTGAGATCCCTAACCTACAAAATTTTAATCAAATCGATGAAGTTTCTTTTTCTCATAACATATTTTTAGTAATAGGTAAGCTTTTAGTCCCATTACATGTTTCTATAAAGAATGACCTTTTCTCGTAAAATAAAAAGGAGTATTTATTAAAATCCCAAATTACTAAATTTCGTTTCTAAACTATTGAAATTCAAAATGTCTAACTTAACCTATTATTTGAACACTAAATTTTATATTCTATTATAAATCGTATAGAGTTTAAAAATTGTATGAAATTTAAATGAAAAATATCTTTTAAATCACCGAATAACTTTGAAACAGTAAGGCAAATTTATTAAATAGGTTACATCCTTGAACAGAATTTTGTTTTAGCGGATATTGAATTCGGATGTCTCATACGTAGGCGAATTATTTTTGTCGAAGTAGAACGGAAATCCTGAAGTATTAATTCGCCGTGGGTGCAGATATTGCTCTTGACGACCCTGCAGGTTTCTGGGGATTTTACGAGCAGCACGACGATCAAGATTTGCATCTCAAACAAGCTTGGAACGATTGTTAGGGTTACTATAGAACATCGCGTAACGAGGAACTCCAATCGATTGGAAACGATAAGCCAATCTGCGACGCTCTACCCCTAACAAGCAGTCCACTTTAACTATGGCCTGTTTTACCCGCCACTCCACGTGGTCCACGGGATATTCAATCGACAAGAATTAACAAAAAACAGGTTATGTGATTCAGGAATAAAATGAATATAAAGCGTTCAAAAATACATTCAATATTTATATGGTTCAGAGGATACCTATAGAATGAAATGGAGATGCAAAGATTCTTTTTTAATTTCTGAGATATAAAAATGACATAATGTTCAGAAATTTTAATAGATTAAAGTTGTAAACTTCTAATTATTAAAATTTAAGTTCCACAGTTCTAAAATTTCAAAATTTCAAAATTCTAAAATAATAATATGCGAAAGTTTTAACGCTGAGAATTTTTAAAGCTCGAAACAAAAGTTTAAAGTCTCAAAACTCAAAACTTTTTAATTTTTCAATATTCTCAAAATTTTAAGCTTCCAAATATCGGGTTTTTTTTAAAGGCCCAAAATCTCAAGGTTTTAATATGATATAGAATCCTAAAACTCAAAAATCAGAAAATTTGAAAGTTTAAAAATTCTGAACTTAAAATTGCTAGAATTGTACGTCTCAAAGTATCAAAATTTCAATATTCCCAAGTCACAAAATCTTAAAATTTCTCAAAGTTTCAAAGTCTCAAAACCTTAAAGTACCAAAATTTCAATATTTCAGTCACAAAATCATAAAATTTTTAAGTTCTAAAATTGCAGAGATCCAAAATTTTTAAATCGGAAAATCCCAAAATCTCAAAATTCCAAAATTTCAACATTCCAAAATTCAAAAATTTCAACATTCCTAAATTCCAAAATTCCAAAATTCCAAAATTCCAAAATCCCAAAGTCCCCCAATCCCAAAATCTCAAATTTTAAAATTTCACTAAATCCGAGGTCTCAAAGTTCCAAAATTCCGATATTTAAAAATCCTCAATTTCAGAAATTCTAAAACCTCAAATTCTCAGTCCTAAGTCCGAGTGTGCCAAATTTCCAAAATTCTAACCTTGTAATTCTCGAGGTCCTACGTCCAAAAGTCCCCAAATCCCAATATTTCAAAATCCCTAAACGAGGAAATAAAATCCTAATACCCAAAATTCTGAATAAACCTCCACCTCACAAATACCTATAAAAATATCTTTTACATTTTCCACAGTGTTCCCAAAAACCAATTCTGCCTAAAAATCACACCTCGCACTCCAGCGCAACCTAACCTCTTAAATCACAAGAGCACATAATTCAAAGTCGATTTTTCCGAAAACGAAGTCATGTGAGCATAAATTCTATTCTGCGGATTCATCTCCGTTTATCACTCAGAATGTCCGTTATTTACGATAGCGTGATCAGTTAGACGATAAGCTTTCGTGGCGTAGCTCGCTTCGTAAATTCGACAACTAGTTGGCGTATCGAAGGGAAAGAAACTGTCTCTCTTTGATAAATTCGAAATGCGAGAATAGGTAGCCAAAAGAAACAATAGATTTCCACTTGACGGCAGCTTGGCGAAGGATCCTGAAAACAAAACAACATCGGACTTCGGGTTACACGAAGGAGTAGCTGCAACGGGTCATATTGCACAATAAAAAGCCAACAAAAGAGTGAGCCCGTTGAATACATGGGCACGTGAATACACGTCATATTGCATTGTACGTCAAATTGTCACGAAAGAAGTTTCCATGCCGTTGGTTCGCAGGTGAAGGAGAAACTTATAGAGCGAACAGCAGTTGTTTCACGGGAAGAATACGGCTACCAGGAATCCCTTTGTGATAATGTACTGGGTGAACCGGGTAAAGTGCAATAAACCGTTTTTCTGACAATTAACAACGATGACGGAAAAATTCTCTTTTTGTACATTGCGGTTCAAACGGATTTTTTGTGCTATAATGTTAATTTTACTTCGCTCTACTTCTTTCACCCTTTACGAAGGTAATGTGTACAGGGTGACCCAATAAAATTCACACACGTTTTTAATATTAATGCAACATAAGAGTTACAGTATCAAATAACATTGATATTAATGGTAGCTACATGGATCATCTGCAACGTTGTTTGCAAAGATATATGCATATTTCACAACAGAATAGTGTTTTACGGAAATCGTATATATACGTTTTCAGAATACATACATATCTTTCCACATATATATACGTTCTTAAGAAGACTTCTTAAGTCATTTATTATAGACGTGTACATATGCTCCACAACTGTGTCTGTGTTCTAAAAATCGTATATATACGTTTTTGAAAATATATAGTTATTTATAAAAGATGTATATATACCCTCTCTACATACAAATAAGCATTTCTTGAAAATCATATCAAAATCGTTTTCTAAAAATTATGAAGTAAATCGTATATATACGTTCTTAACAAAAGTTACTCAAGATTTGTATATACACTTTGTAAATACAGATACGTGTTTCTCGAAAGTCGTATATACACGTTCAGTATAAATAACTATATTCGAAAATCGTATATATACGTTCTAAAAAAGGGTGATTAGAAACGACGTATATATATGTTCCTTAAATATAGGCAGACACTTTTTGCAAAATCGTATATATTCGTCGTTAAAAAATAATTATTTAGAAAAATCGTATATATACGCTCTTCTCGTACAGACATATATATTTGAAAAGTTGTATATATACGTACTTATTAATAGAAATCATATATACACACTTGTCAAAAATATGTATATGCAAATACATAAAGTTATATTTTGAAAACGTATATACACGTGCTTTAATAGGTCCCTATATTTCAAAGAACGTGTATAAACGTATAATGAAATTACTTATCAACAAGAAATATTTATTTTTCAATGGTCATATATATACGCCTTTTGGCAATATTTATTCTTGTACAGTAGGTAACTATTTTGTGAGAGAACGTATATATACGCTACACATGATATTTTCCTAAGAGTATAAATGAACAAGGCTAATAGTGATTTACGAGCAACGTATATATACGTTCCAAAGGATAATCAGCCATATTTTGAATTACGTATATATACGTTGCCTTAAGACAGCCATACTTATAAGAACGTATATATACGCTCACCAAAAATAGCTTTTTTTTCTAATAAAGTACGTGTACCTACGTTGTCCAAATATGAAATTATTTACAAACGACGTATGTATACGATCATTAAAAAAATTTATGAAAAAAGTCGTAATATGTCGTTACATGTAATAAAAAGATGAAGAATCCTTTTTATTAAATATAAACTTTTTAAGGAAACCTACTTGTTCCAATATTTCAAGAATAATAAGAAATATAATGCACTGCACAGAGAAAAACATGAATATCCCGCATATATTTAAGGAAACTTTCAAGACACAATAGACATCCTTTTATAGACACCTCACCGCATCAATGAACAGAACGAAATCGACTTTCAGGGGCAGAAGAAGCACAAAACGGAAATAAAGCGCCCGGCTTCCGTCAGGATATATTATAACCATATAGAATACGGAGTCAGCCATATCAGGTATTACAGCTTTTTATTCCGTAGAAATTAATGGACATAACAATGCAATTATTTTTATATCATGAAAGGACCTTTTATGCGATAGATCATTTTCATCTTGCTATAATGGGGCTCCTAATAGCTGTAGGTGGAAAAAAGATATGAATTCTCTTACAAAAGATATTTATATTTATAGTTGTGATGCACGTTGGAAGTACAAAGCCTGTGTATATTTATTGCGGATAGAAATTGAACAATTTGTAAATCATGTAAAATCTTTGAACCGAAAAATTGTTAAAAATATGTATATGTTTCAACAATTTTTTAAACGATCTTACCAATGAGGTCTCGAAGAACATAACCTCGACCAGTTTTTGTTTACCACAAAATTTGTCCGAAACCCTCTGACATTTTCGGATTATTAAAAATAACGAAGGTATAGCCTTGAAACAAAGTTAGTGAAGCACTCTGTATATTTCCGAGCCATGGTAGGTTCAGAAATCTCTTTAGATATCGATCGATCCTTATATCCGAAGCACAAGTGTCAAACCCACCTGAACTAAGATTTTTAAAAAGGACACGATTGACGCTAAGGATCCTTCCATAGTGACGTACATTCACGTATGTGAATATTTGGATAGACCTCTAGGATCTACAGAGGAAAGATTCTACCCACATTTACCTGAATCACTCATGTTCCTTACGTACGGGGACAGAAAGGATATCCTCTTGACACCACGTGCTGAATCCACGAAACCGAGATACGAGTGCATCAGACAAGTGATGGAAATATCCTCCTTCTACGTCTTTCAACAGACGCCATCTATGGAAACTGCCGCACACTTTGCTTTATTAACAGGTCTCGCAGGAAAATTTCTTCAGGGAGAGAAAAATCTGACGTCATACGGAGCTACGTAACCTAATATTTAGTTTGCACACTATGAGGTTTATACTACGTTTATAATACGATATTTTTATCTGTAAGCAATCTATAGTGAAAATAATTGAAATTCTTTAATATTTGGTCGATGAATGACTGATTAACGATATTGGAAAGATTATTTCGAAAGTGCAACCTTAGGTTGAAATTATTTCTAGCCGAATTACGGTATTTAGCTCTGGTTTTTAGTAATACGTATAATACTGCGAGACAATACAAATTGTATAACATTGGTATAACCTCCATAGGAGTGAGGATGCGGTAGGTATCATTGCAGATTTCTATTATCAGTTTGCAAGTAAGTTCTAGTCCAGTTTCTAATAAATACTCGACAAAGTCAACACGGTTCTGGTTTCAGTATCGATGCACAAAACCCCTTAACAATTTCACTGTTATTTGAAAATTAATTACGAACTGTGGTTTATTTTATTTAAACAAATATGGCTCAGAATGATTTCGACAGAAAGTATAACTGTGATGCATTTGAAAGTGAAGCTGGTAGGTAATGATAAAAAAATAAAAATACTTTTCTGGGTAATAACGCCACTCCGATAAAATCCTCGTTTCCAAGGAATTTTATTATTTTTATTATTGCACCATATCAAATGTTATACAAACCTTCGATGGAACGATGCTGAATTTAAAATTCTCCATTTATTACCACAACGTGGAAGACCAAGTAATTTCGGAAATATGAAATTATCTTTGTATGAAAAAAGTAGATCAACTACATCAAATATAAGGACATGATGGATTTATTACTCCAGTTCATCATAAATATTTTCTAGTGCTAAATACTAAATAAAATTCAAAATATACATATAAAGTAATGAAGATTATTAACAAAAATTTATTTTCTAAAAGTTCCAAACTCCAAAACTGTAAGTCTCAAAGTTCGAAAGTGTTTTCTTAGCATAAAAGAAGCTAAAATCCTTTGAAACATTTCAAATATTACATTAATAACTGAAAATTATTTGAAACTATCAGTTTGAAAATTTCTAAAGTTTACGACCGCGCTATATCTTTACGACCACTGTAGAGTCTCCAGTCTATAGTGTTAACGCGTTAAAATGGTTTTATATTACTTCAATTGCTTTTCACACTAAAATTATTATTTCATAAATCTTTCTCGTTTCGCTCAAAGAAAAAATGAAAAAGCGCACGTTAAACGACTTTTTTTCCAATAAAGCATTTTATCTGTCTGGTTGCTTGCCTAATTTAGCGTGACACGCGCGGACAACATTCTTCCAAAACTAATATCATCCACGGTAATACTGAACAGAGTTTCTCAAATCTTCCCTTCACCGTTGGAACCTTTAACGCTACAAATTCCATAAATGCATTTTTATATTGCATAATTTATATCATGTAATTTTGGGCATCGGTATTTTACGAAATATTTTATAATTATATTTATAAAATAATATTTATATTATTATATATTAGTCTTATTATATATTATTATTGTACATGTAATATTATTATTATATGTAATAATATTTTTTATATACATTATATATATACATACATTACTATATGTGTATATATTAATATAATATTATTGTACATATTAAAAATAATTATATATTATTTTGCAGATATCCTTATAAGAAATGATTTAATATGTTTAATATTTATTTTGAGTCTGCACCCTTAGTGCACGTAATTTAGAAGGAAAGTAAATAATTTTATATTCACTTACGAAAGTTTTTATTTATTTACATAAACCATGTACCATTATTATTACAATTATAAAATGAATTATTTATTTTATAATTATTTACACGAGGAAAAATAATTATATCATATTTGTATCTTCAGTATGCATCATTATTGTAATTATGAAAGTAATTAAATAATTACATCTTATATTTAATTTCAAAAATTTGTATTTACCGACATGGAATATGCAACTTCAGTTTATATCGGTGGTACAAAAATAATTGTTTAATAGTCCTTTAATTATTTATAATTTTGGATGTAAATATTAAATATTTATTAAACATGTTGAATAATTATATTTATAATTAAAATATGAGGTATAAATTTGAATAATTAACGCAGATCTTTAATCTCAGCGTTGGGTGTTTTAATAAATTAAAAAATATTTCAGTAATTATTAGTTTTTGGACCTACCTAACCTTATATGTAGTTTCTTATTCAGAATTTAAAACACTAGCTATAGAATCAAATTGTACATATTATGATTAAAAAATTCAAGGTAGTTTAATATCTAAATAAAAAAATAAAATAAATTCTTTTAATTCTTCTGATATCATGAAACTTTAAATAAAAACACTTTTTCGTATAACAAACAGTTAAAAAATAATTTGAGTAGTAGAGTATTTGAGTATTGAGTATATCCGCCATTTTGAAGCATTTCTTAGTTTTACAATGTTGAAAGATATTAAAATTTTTTGTATAAAAATTCGTATTAAATTTTATAATAAAGTACAAAAGATAGAGTATTATGTTTGTATTTGAAATATTTGAGAGATACAAGTTTCGTTGAAATATATGTTACTAGTCCACTTTTTTGTACGGAAGTTTGGAAATTTTTGAAACAACGGTAGTTTGAGAATCCCTGTAGTTGAAGCAAAACAAGCCAGGTGTGACGAAAACTCGTTATTAAACGGCCGTGCTCGACGAGAACGGTCTAGACAAAGAAAAACGAACAAAACAAAAAGGTAATTGAAGTTTAGCTGTGAACTTATTGCTAGTATAAACGCAATGGTTTGACTCTTTTTCCAGCAATCATTCTCATCGCAAAATAAACCATTTACACGCATGAATAATCATGAATCATATCTTATTATTTTTGTTGTAAAACAATTGTCCATAAATAAATTGTATTGCACTTTAAAGATTCCTGATACAAAAGCACTAGTTAAGGTAATGACACCAGTTAACTAATTAAGAGAAATCCTCCGCGTGAACAATGGTAACCGCTCTGTCATTAAATAGCGAGAGCCGATGCATGGAGACATTTTTTAAACCTTCTAGATTATGTAATAAGACGACTAAAAAAAAGTTAAGCTATACAAATTTGAAAAGTATATTTAAAAATTCGGTAAATGCTTCAGAAATTGACCACTCTTAAAAATTGAAGAACTAGTAATTCACCCTCTGTTCGCTAGTAGCTTCTTATACTAGAAGACATATATTTCATTCTTAAAATGTTCACAACGTATGAATTATTTTACCTGAACTATACAGATATTCTTAGCAGAAACGTTATGGAAAGAGAAATATAACAACATATTACTTACAGTAACGAATTTAGATGTTCAGTAACGAGTTTAGATTGCACATGTAATTGTTTTAAAATTTAACTGACAGATGTCGTGGCATCTGAAGCTGTCAAAAGTACACAACTTATAAAAACCTTTTTTTATATTTTCTAAAAACTGGTCAATCACTGATACCTTTATCTTGAATATTATTAAAGAAATAAACAGAAGTTTAAAAAGTATAAAGTAATGTAGAATATTATTCTTGATTGGAAATTTATTTTTGGAAGTTAGAGGTTAAAATTTTATTTTGTTTAGTGAGTCAATGTAATTAGTTCCAAACTCATGGTTAAGTTTCTCCAACCATATAATCGCTTTCTTCTTTGTATCGAAGATCAAAATATAGCTTTATTTTTATAAGATATTTGTGACTTATTGAAATTAAATAATAAATAATTCAATAGTGTGCTTTATAGATATTTAAGTGAGAGACAGTATCATCCAAAACTGTTCTCTCTTGATGGAGACCTCAGGCAATGAATTATGTATAGTGTTAATATTTTAAGATCTTCAACATTTGTGAATGTTACTAAAATATTACTAATATTGTGTTAATAATATATACTTGTCATGAGTTTGAGAATCTGAGGACTTAAAAATTGGGCATTTAGGAATTTAGGAATTTGGGAATCTGGGAATTTTGGAATTTGGGGATTTGGGAATTTAGGAATTTGGGAATTTGGGAATCTGGGAATTTAGGAATTTGGGAATCTGGGAATTTTGGAATTTGGGGATTTAGGAATCTGGGAATTTAGGAATCTGGAAATTTAGAAATTTAAGAATTTGGGAATTTGGAAATTTAGAAATTTAGAAATTTGAGAATATAATAACTTAGAAAGTTGGGAATTTGATAACTTGGAATTTGAAAATTTGTGCTGAGTATTTCTTAAACACAATATTACAAATTAACAATACTGAGATATGTATGTATATTAATTCCTAAATAATTATAATATATCATTTCAGACTAGTCTCCAACACATTTATTACTATTTTAACAAAATAAAATAATATCACTAAGTGAATCATTAACATTGTTCTTTTTTTTAACAAATATAAAGTAAATAATAAAATAATTATTACTATTCTAACTGAAAACATGTAATAACATAAAACTGATTGAAATGCTTGCAATAACAGTTACATTCGATCTGACTCTTCTCTGTATTTGAAGCTGAGACGCTTGTGTTGAAATTGGGAGGGATTCCAGAAAAATTACAGGCCACCAGGGAGTAAAAATCTTTTCTAAGAAAAGTCTCACGCGGGGCATAGCTCTCCCATCCTCATTTACCCTTTTCCCTCTGATTTTCAAGGATAAAAAGAATATCAACGACGACTAGTTACATTTACTCGGAGAAAATTCTGTGAGACCTGGTTTCAAAATCTTTGTTCAACTTTATTTAACCATTCTATATGGTCACGTTAGACCTTCTTTATTCAGCGGAAAATGTACGAGAGAGAATGGTACACTATTCGCATTACTTGTCTACGTTCTTTGTATACGAGGAGTGGAAGTTTGAGGTTAGTTCCACCTCTTGCAAGACCGAAAACAAATGTGGAATGTTCTTTCCTCTGCGTTTACGTATTCTTATTATTAGTAGAGGGGATTCCATTACATTGAGAACAGCTATAAAATGGTTAGCATGTTTCAAGAATGTCTCCCATGATTTTTATGTCTCTGGTGATTTTTATATCTCTGAATTCAATTTTAGTAAACATGAATTACAAATATAAATTATTAGGGAATTTTCATAGAAAAATACTTGATATCGAATATATTATTGATTACATTATAATGTTTAAAATAACTGCAGGATTATTTATTCCAATGATATTGTTCTCAGTATCTTGACCATCTTTTTAAATAATAGTTTGTTATTAATACTTTTTAGCCGCATTTACTAAATAATTAGTGCTTTAATTTATGTATGATAATGCAATTTAAATCGATTAAGAACTTGATCCTTTAATTGTAAGCAGAGTATATTCTTCGAAAAAATGAATACTTTCTTAGTAAAAAATGGTACAGTAATAATAGATATCCTATAATATTTTTTCTGTAAGGTTACCATATAATTTAAAAAACATATTGTTTAGTTTATTATTTAATTGTATTACTATTTCATATTATTCAAGGATTTTTTTCGTAGGTTGATCTCTTTCATATGGAATAAAAATTGTAATATTATATCCATTTAAACTGAAAATAAAAGAACGAATATCTTCACTAGTACAATCATATTAGATAAGCTATAATTTTTTTCTACAAGATTATCATATAATTTAAAAATCTTCTTTTCATATTATTAGGTCTTGATATTAACATTTTATATTAACAACTTTAGAATGAAACAAATGAATTTTTTTTTACTATAAAAAATGTCCTATAATTAATCAATCTTTTCCATCATATTAATAACAGCATTTTAATATTAAATTATATTAATATTTTTATATGAATGTTTTTGAATTAATATTACACTTCAGAACCATTTTTCATAGGTACCTTCCACATAAAATAAAACTTAAAAATCGGTATTGATTTAACCTCAAAATGCACAGACCTTCAGTTATTGACATTTTGCTGCCTCATGGGATTCATCGTTTCGCAGAAGAGATAATGATTTGTCGAAACTTGTCAGAGAAATATGATAGATCAGACATGCATGATTTTTACAGATATCATTGACGTTTTTCAGAAATACAGTAGGTCCTCGTCATATCGCCACAAACAAAACTATATAAAAAAAGTTTGTTAAACTTCACAATACATTGAAGATAATAAAAAATTTCCTTCCTTGATCCCTGAAAATTGTTCTAACCTTCAATACTGGAGAATATCACTCACATCTCAAAGGTGGTAATATAACGAGTTCTCTGTATTATTAAGAAGATAAAAGTCCTCGTGTGCAATATAGTGAGAGTTCTCTGTATTATTAAGAAGATAAAAGTCCTCGTGTGCAATATAGCGGGAGTTCTCTGTATTATTAAGAAGATACAAGTCCTCGTGTGCAATATAGCGGGAGTTCTCTGTATTATTAAGAAGATACAAGTCCTCGTTTTAATCCATATTCAGTGGTGCTATATAAAAGCGATAAAGTCGACACAACTATGTTATTCATCTTCTAAAAAACGTGTACTTGTCCAAGACTAGTGGCTGTTTACTAAGAAACGGATATATTTTGCAGACGAACGCTGACTCCAAGGGAAGTAGCAATAATATATTTAGAAAAGATATATTCTAAAGGGAAACCTGAAGAAGTATTAATAGGTAAAAGAAAACACCGCTACCAAGGAGAGAAGCATCTCTTTCTATAGTCAATAGTTTACAAGAAACTGCTGGCCCGACAACTGTTTCACCGAAAATAAAGAAAAAGAGAATCACACGATGCCAAATATGCGTTGGAAAGAATCCAAAAGCAAATGCAACATGCGAACTTCGTAAAAAAAGGTGTATACGATGAATGTTAAAATTTGTTTGTTCTGCACACACGTATACATAAGTTAGAAAGATAACGAGCTACGTACAGGCATTAATTTCACGAAATATCACTCAAGGACCTTGTGCATGATTGTTTCTGACTTCGCGGCCTTCGGAATACAGAATTTCGTTTAAACTTAGCATAATTATGGAGGACAACGAAAGTAATAATTCTGCTAACCCATGCCGTGCAACTCTCCAAAATAGAGGAGAAATTTATGTTCGAAGTTCTTGCAGTTTCTATTTAACTGTTTGAGAAGCGGGTTAGAGAACGAATATATTTTGGCTCGGTGGAAAAATGCTATGTTTATGAAACCGAGGAGAGCGAGTTCGAAACTAGGAGGACTTGAAATATTTTTTCTTTTTTAAGCTTTAGTCTGTTTAAAATTGGACTGAAATTAGTTAATGATCAAATATTTTGAACATGTAAATAGACAAAATTTAATTTTTAATAGGATTCATTTAATTTGTAAGATTCTAAATTTTCAAATAGTTAATATTCTAAAGTTGATTTTCCACAGTTATACATTTTCAACTTTTTAAATTTTCAAATTTCAAAATTTTTAAATTCTCAAATTTAGAGATTCAAAATTTTTAAATTCCCAAATTCTTGTCTTCATATTTCCAAATTTCAAAATTCTCCAGACATTAGAGTGTTAAATTTACCTAACCACATTTCCAAATTCTCAAATTTTCGAAATTCGAAATTTCCGAATTCCTAAGTTGTTAAATTCTCCCATTCCCAAATTCTTGTCTCCATGTTTCCAAATTTCCAAATTTAAAAATTTCCAAATTCTCCAAATATTACAGTATTAAAACCTAAACTAAATTTACCTAACTCCAAAATTTCCAAATTCTCAAATTTCTAAATTTCCAAATCCCCAATTGTCAAATTTCCAAATATTCAACCCAAAATACAAAAATTTTCAGGTTCCTAAATTCTCCCATTCCCAAATTCTAGTCTCCATATTTCCAAATTTCCAAATTTAAAAATTTAAAAATTTCCAAATTCTCCAGATATAACAGTATTAAAACCTAAACTAAATTTACCTAACTCCGAAATTTCCATACTTCCAAATTTCTAAATTTCCAAATCCCCAATTGTCAGAATTACAAATTCTAAAATTGTTGTTTTTAAATTCCCAAATTCTTGGATTCCACAATTTCAAAATTTCTAAATATTGAAATCCCACATTCCAAATCCCCAAATGTCCCACTTCTCAAATTTCCAAATTTTCAATCCAAAATACCAAAATTTTCAGGTTCTTAAATTCTCCAATTTCCAAATACCCGAATTAAAAATCTTGAAATCCTTAAATTTCCAAACCTCGATAAATCACTCGGTCATGCGTAAAATGTCGCGCTGACACTATTGATAAATCTAAAATGATCCATCGCACCGTAAAAAGTTTTAATTACAACATTACCGAACATTTTGACCGAACATGTTTCTGTCATAGCGACATCGATGGGCGCCGTATCTTAATGATTTAATTTACGATTTTGCGGTATCGTTGCTGAACTGCACCTGTTAAGACCGTCGAATAATTTATGACATACAAGATCCTTGAAAATGATTTACTGGCGCAACAAAGCCTGGACGGTCGCACCAAGTCACGTGCGGTCCAACTGAGCGATATAGCGTGATCGTAAAATCGGCTGAGCGTGAAAATACATAAAATTCGAGCGTCAAAACACTGGTCTGAAAGATGTACATGCAGATTAGAGATTTAGATCTTATTCGAGGTCATGTAAAGGCATCTATCGTATTATATCATATACTGGATTTTTGTAAAAATTATAATAATGACTCATGCCATTTTTATGTAGATTTCTATGCAAAGTAAGAATGCTTTAATTTAATTTCAAATTGCTGACGTGAATAAATTTACATACTTCAAAATCACTTGTCCCTAATCCTTATTACTACTATTATTATCGTTATAACTATTATTCTTATCTTTATTACTACTATTGTTAGCGTTATAACTATTATTCTGATCTTTACTACTACTATTATTATCGTTATAACTACTATTAGGGACAAATTGTCTTTGTGTGTTACTTTTATAGATTTTGTAACTTTTATAGAATTTTTCATATACTTTACATGGTTTTATAAATGCATAATTTTTTAACAATTATTGAAGGACATAACCTAAAAGTTTGGAATACATTATATTAGCTTTTTGAAACAAAATATTGTTTAATATAACTCATTTGTTAGTTCCGTTCTTACCTTGGAGATTAACACTATTATTGAATTTGGAAATTTTTATTCATTTTATAGATATTAACGCAACAATTGGTAAATATTCACAAAAAGGAGACCACACCTTTCAATGAATTTTAACATGCTTCCAAAATCACCTTGGACAGTTATTCTGAAGGCTTTAACAGCAGGTTAGGTTAGGGTTAAAATATATTAGTAATTTTTATTACCAAGTAGTAAATATTATTATTAAGAAGTAAATATTTGTACCAGTAACAATTGTTATAAATATTTACTGTACCACATAAAAATGTTCATTAAATCCTTTTACTGCTAAATATTTAGCAAAGTGTATCTTAACGCGGAGATGTAAATGCTTATGGGCAAAGTGCCACAGAAAACCACTGAAACTTTCATTATTGTTAAAAACATCGGTGTAATAACTCATGTCTAAATAGATGATCATAAATTCGTTTGATCAATTAATTTTTTCAACTGTTTCATCAAGGAATGGATCATAAGTAAAACCCGCCAGTAGCGTTGTGGATTCTGTTCGGTGCCAACAATGTCGTCACTTCGCAAAAAGTCTTAAAACTTTGCCAATTTTGGGAAATCATGTACAATATCGTCATGTTACAACTTTGGGAGGTTACACTGTCAGAAAATACAAAATCAATAAGTCGACTTTGTTAACCGTCAATATTTAAGCCGTAAAAAATTGTTTATATGACAGTTAAATGGTACAAAATGTTAGAAACAATTTTTACGTTATCAGGACATTCATTTATTTTCGCTGTCTATTTCGAATCTTTATTTATTAAAAATTTGCTTGACTTATGATTTTGTTAATAGTTGCTAAATGTACGTAAATTTTTGTATATTTTAAAGAAAATTATGAATGCGAGTTGTATATTTCATTAAATATGCATTGTGTATAAATTTACAAATTTTGAAACAAATTGTTGTATATTTTTATTAAATTGTTATACATCTTGTTGACTACTAACTAGTATTAGTACAATTAGATTTTTTAAGGCTTGTAAACACAGGAAGACAGTTTGTTATATTATTACTTTGTTTTCGTCCTTTACATCTAGGACCTTCCAACGCATCTGGTTTGCGTCTTTACGGTTACATTTTAGAAATATAAGATAAACTAACCTTACAGAAATAGCATTTCTAACAAGCCCATCATAGAACCAGCACAAATTCTGACTAAGAACTTCCCTTCAAGTATCTATCAACAGCTCCAAAAGGTCTATAAAAATATCTTAAACAAATCAAATGGCGTTTAACAATAATTGAGAAAAGTTAGTATGCATTATTTAACAACAATATGTAACATGTTTGAATTATTGAAATTCTCAATGAATATATTTTTAACAATTATAAAAAGAACTTATCTTATTTTTGGTTAAACAAATATTGATTTGTAACACCCTCATGATAAATTTAATAATTTTTTTTTAGTTACTTTGTTATCATGTTCAAATATCATAACAAATAGTAACCAGTTGTCGAATACCAACTACCTGCAAAAAACTAAATACAGCATACTTGCATGTTCATCCATACTGTCCTATAATATTAGTCCTATAGTATTTTTTGTTTAAAAAAATATGTAAATTCGTTCAAGTCGCTCGTAACAGTTTCTAAACAGATATTTTGTGAAATAGGAAGTCATATCTTCCAAGTTATTTAAAAAACAGTTATTAATCAATTTTCATTTATTCCTGCACTAGTCATTGAGAATTGTACAAAAACCGTACAAAGCTAAGAGTGATACAAAGAACGTGTGCTGCATCAACGTATTCGTTGAAAGTGACCTGTTAGCAACGTAATCGGCCCCTTACGGCAGGCAGAAAACATACAGCCCAAACCAATACACATACCTCGTGATTTATGATTTTGAATTTTATTCGCAACATGTATATTAAAACTTACAACTCCGAAACTTTCATTCGACTGAAATATTTGATGCAAGCTGTACGTAAAGCAGCTGGACTGAAGAAACGGTACTATTTATTATTTTATTACTCTCCGACCCGACCGCTCGAACGGTCAAAAACATTGCCGAAAGAGCTTGACATTTCTCAGCTCGAAACTTTCAGATAATAAAGGAGTCTTGCCAAAAAGAAATTTAGCCAATATCTATACAAGAACCACGTATCAACAGTGACAATATTTTATTTTCTTATCGATCGTTTTATTATTTTTCCTGTTGTACGCTATAACAAATCAGTTAAAAAAAAAAAATCGCTGAAATTCATAAAGGAGTCATATATTTATAGACTGACCCTATTATACTCTCCCCTTGTTTTTTATAACGTAACCATTTTTAGAACCCTAATTTAGGGATCTATTAATTCAACTATTCCGTAACGGAAGAAAACCTACTCGAACAGGATGTATCAATGATCATTAACCTTACATGTCTCATTCAGGATACAGACCTTTCCTATCTGTTTCAAGAGGTATTCTAACACGTGGGACTTCCGGCGAGGATAGGACATCCAGCAGGTATAGTATTTCCTGTCCAGGCTTTCGTTACTAAATAGCAAATTTCTAACCACATCTCAGACACCAATAAGAAGCGTATTATACTTTGAAAATATCATGTAGAAATTTGCGAATTTTTAAATTTGATAATTTGGAAATCTATGCTTAAAAAATATACTTAAACTATACGCTACTCAACTCTAACGGTTTACCATAAATCTCCCGCGCAGAGTCACGCCTATAAAAGTTTCACTTATCCGCGTCTAAATTTTTCAAAACAACTTCTAACAATTCTTGCATCGGGTTTCATATAAATTAATTTTCTCTCGAATTTTTACTACGTAATTCAACTTTTGTGTGAAATATTTTTTTATGACAACAGTTTGAAAGAGACACTCTGTATATGATTTAAGCGTTCATCGCGATGAAAACGCAAAGCGTGCTCTTACGTTGGTCCTTGGCATTAGTGGCTGCGGACAACTCATGCTACGCATCGAGTATGAGTCAATTACTAAAGCAGTGTAAGATGAGACGGGATAAATATTGAACGTATTTTATACGTGCAAGTCTATTCATCACGGATTCGATTCCTTTGTGTTCTGTGCAAATCTCGTTCTGCATCGCGATATCCACTCACGAACCATGACTTTCGTCATTGGATCACGCTGGATAACAAAGTTCAACTCTCAACGGGACCTAACCTTTCAAAACACATCAGTAAATTCGCTGATGCGTTCTAACGATCAAAGTGCATGGATTTCGATCGTGCCGAAGAATCAAAATGCGTATCGTTACTTAGAAAGAAAAATTTGGCATTTATCACTATTTGCATAATGTAGTATATTTTTATGTGAAGAAGTGTCACAAAGGTACATAATTTGTATCTTGTATCTTGATTGTACAAAAGTCAATAGTGAATCGTATATATACGCAAAGTAATACGATATGGAAACAAGATAGTTGAATTGTAGGTAGTTCGAGGAGAAAAGCTATCGTAAAATGAAGAGAACGATTGTGGTTACTTTTAGTGTGTGTGAAGTGTGTGTTTGAGGTTAGACCACTCGTCAATAGGCCACGTGCGAGGAAACCTATATGGCGGAGATTTACAAAAGTTGTAAGTACGTTATTAATTTTATTAAATAAACTTGCTAAAAAATTTGAACGCATGCAAAAATGGAACACGTAGCGAATGTAGTATTCAGAACGTGACGGTGAAAGCAATGTGAAGTTAACCCTTTGTTTGGCAGAGAGCCTGAACCTATACGAAGACTGCCACGAATCGTTCTGTATACATAAATCATTTTCCGCGTATATTTTATGTAGTCTCGCTACAAAAGTTTACATTATTTATTATTAAATATTTTATTACCTGGACACTTCATATCCTGTATGTTTGAAAAGAATACTTTTCACTAGAAAGTTGGCATTTTCTTCGGTATAAAATATTCAGTGAAGTATGAAATATCAAATTAATCGGGGCAGTTTTCGCATATACCGCTTAAACGGGCATGGCAGTAAAAGAGTTTAAAGATTCCAGAGGATACGTTTACATCGTTTCGGTGGAGTTAAATGTCTATAGTGCTTTATATCGTGGCCTGACGTTTGAATACGGGTCGACGAAAAAAAAAAAATAAAGAAACTGGACAGACGAGACATGAGACGATCAGAAATATTATATCTGCACATGTGGGATCGGGTATAATAAAATCCCACCGGTTTAAGGTTTCCGTGAACTTAGCAAGCTAATGAAAATAATATAATATATTGTTTTTATTAATTTAAAAATGTGCAATTCGCAACTTGTGCTTTATTTACGTACAAGATATTGCGTTAAACATCAAATATACTCGTGAACACAAAGGAAGGTGATCCCAAATAAATAACCTTACAAATGTTTTAAAAATGGCGGGAATTTCTTCGGATTTAAAATAGTTCTCTTTTTAAATACTGAACAAATAATTAGAAGCTTTCACATACACTTAATAATACAATTTATACATTTTATAAACTAATCTTTTGATAAAATTGTTTAATTATATAACACAAGCTACTTATTTATAAAAATTTGCAAACTTTCCATTTCGATAATACGTGTGAAGACTGTACAAGCTAAATAGATACAGTGAAAAGTATGACTAATTTACTGACAACGAACAAACAAATAACATTTATCATCCACATATAGTACTCACCATGTAGTTACACCCAGCAATAAATTCTCTTCTATGCACTAATCTTTTTGATTAAACTGTCATTGTTTATATGCAT
Source organism: Megachile lagopoda (assembly GCA_036983795.1). NCBI lineage: Eukaryota > Metazoa > Arthropoda > Insecta > Hymenoptera > Megachilidae > Megachile > Megachile lagopoda. The sequence goes on along the minus strand of CM072797.1, from coordinate 11,123,733 downwards.
ATTTCTCATGTTCATATGTCAACACGTACAGTTCACACAGAAGCGTATTTTCCTATTTTCACGGTAATGTTTCTGCCACAAAGGATGTATGTTCAAACTAGTTCACTGGCATAAGCACTTAAATTAGTATCAAAAATAATGGAGTTAACTGAACAGGTTTGCTTTCTTTGCCGTACATCTTCACTCCCACGTGCAAACTATCGTATATGTAACTTTAAACTTTTGCATCCGATGCAGCAAATAAACAAATAAGTATTTATAATTTCCGTGTGTATGGAAGTAAGTATTTATCGATATTGGAGCTTTTAATAATTTTAGTGAATTATCCTATGATTATTTGTAACGATATTAGAAAAGTTTATTTACAAAAGTTACATGGTGTCGAGAGACGATAATTCGATTTATCAGTAATATCAAAATGTAACAAATAATTCGATACATCGATAGTATCGAACGTTAATTGGATACATAAACAATATCGAAATATTATCGGTAATTCGATACACTGATAATATCGAAATATTACCAATAATTCGATACATCGATAAAATCGAAAAGTTCTCAATCAGTACTATCGAAACGTTATTGGTAATTTGATATACCGACATTGTCGAAACGTAGCCGAAGTAGAGTGTAACGTGTAATTTTACCGTCGAAATCCATTGATATATTCTTATTTGCCCAACTATCGATTACGCATCGATATTGAACGATGTAACGATAATATCGTTAAGGCTAATTGAAGTGGCCGCGGTAAAATGTAACATATAATTTATGATTCTAATTTATTTATTCTCGTTAAAATTTCAAACAGAAAGATAATTTAGGTTAGGTAATATCGGCATCGAAATTCAGACAAGAATACATAAATTTAAACGATAAAATTATACGATACATTCTGCTTCGATTACTTCCATTAAACTTAACGATATCTTAACGATATTATCGATATATCGTCGAGTGTCAATAAAATATCGATAATCGATAACGGCACTTCTACGTTAAGTCATTTAAAATATTTAAGACACAGTGTCGAAAGATTAATAATTTGGGAAACAGTAAAATATTTATTACAAAATTTGGAAATAAAAATATCGGTTCTAGAATTGACCGTGAAATCTCTGCATTATCCTCCACCTATAAACGTATTTTTACTGTTGTATTATGACCTCTTCGATACGATATAACTTTTGCCAATAACCTTTCTTCATATCTCTGCAAAGAATGAAGATAATTAAGGTAAAATGACTTGTTTTGAATATAACAAAATACGAAACTTCATAAGAAATGCAGTGATGTTTTTGTAATTAAATGTAACAAGTGTTAAAAACATTTTAACAGAAAACAAAATTATTTAATTTAAGATACGTTGAAAAATATTGTTCCAGTGTACTACGTTTCAACAAGAAAATTTCCATTTTTAGTAGCAGCAATTAATGTATATTGTAGTTAATGTTATATATTTATAGAAAATATAGTAGGTATTATAATATGAAATTTTTTGATGAGAAAAAATCAAAGATATTTTTATTTTGTTATATTTTATCCTGTTTCTAAATAAATATTTTTAATGCATCAAAAGAAAAACATTAGAGGAGTATAATTTTGTTTAAAGGCCGAAGGTGTGAACCTCAGAAGATATCTTCTAAATCGAGCCTAAAACAATAGTCCTTTTGATTCTGATCTTTAAATAACTTCTGTTTCTTAGTGGCCTTGAATTCCTTAGAAAGCACTACACATGCATAAAATTAACTTCATTTGTAATTTCAAACTAAAATAACAAAATGAAATTTTACGTTTTAAATAATAATAATATTTCTATGAAAAATAATTTTCATAGAAAAATCCTACATCAGGATAATCAACACGATAAAAATGACTATATCAATTATGGTGTTTTTTCTATCAAAATTAAAAAAACGTTAGCAAATATTATTTATAAAATTTTACGATAATTTAGAATGTTTCATTCAATATTCTATCTGTGTCTATATACAAGTTTCGAATCTATTTAATGAGCGGTTTAATTTAAAACGTTTAGTGTAGAGGTGCTAATATCGATAAATATCGATAATTTAATGTATCGACAATATCATCAAAATATCGTTAAAAGGAATGAGAATAACTGGAATAAAATATGATATGCAACTTTATCATTCGAATGTATTTATTCTAATTTAAGCTTCTAACTTGACCTAACCTATATAATTTTATCGTTTAAATTTAATTACTTTTTAAAGTTATATTAAACTTGAAGTTTAAAAACGAATAAATAGATTTCAATGATAAAATTATTCCTCAGATTACGTTGAGTTAGGTTAGGTTCAGCTTGAAGTTTAAACAAGAGTAAATACATTAAGTTAGATTAAGTTAAGTTAGACTGCGATTTAGAATTTAAACCAAAATAAATAGATTAGGTTAGGTTTGAAGTTAAAACAAAAATTGGTAAAATTATGTTATATCTCAGTTACTTTCATTACTTAGCGAATATTCTAGTAATATTGTCAGCATATCCAAAAGTATCGATTAAAATATCGATAATTTATCAGTAATCAGTAGCAGTATACACCTCTACTCCAGTGTCGTATGATAACTACAACATGCATGTACCGATTGATAGCATCAGGTAAATTACTAAACATGCGTGCCTCGCATAACGAACAAGTGTTTTCTGTGGAATCAACAGGTCAAACCGGAGTCAAATCCTTACATATCGAGCTAAACGTGCTCTAAAGCACAATGCAAGTGAAAGAAGAATAAAAAGTGATCTCAAATATAAAATCTCTTTAGGGCTTAGAAACGAAATGTAATTCACCGAATGCTTCTCAACTTCCTGTAACCCGCGACAAGTCCGTTAAAAATTCTACCAAATTAACGTCGTATTGATCACGCTTTCCGTTTACGTAATTAATAAGTCATAATTCCTCGTAATTCGAATAGAACCCTCACAAAGAAGTATAGCTATCTTCGTACCGTTCTACCCCCTCCCTACCCTTCTTCGCCCATCGCTCATTCGCGTATTCACTCATAGCATATCGTCTCCCCTCTTCCATTCTCCCCTGGCATTTCCCATTTTTCCCTCCACTGTTGTCAGAATAAATAAATCAAAACTAGAAAAACAAAAAGAAAAAGGAAAAGGAAAAGTGACACGTTCGAACGAAGGAGTGAAAGAGCCAGTGATTATGATTATTTTTTCTTACGTCATCGAAACATCCACGGAGCGAACCGAATCGCGAGACCAAGAAGCCGTCAACACACGATACGTATGCGTGTAACCCCTTGCGTTATGTCATTTTTCTTCCTGTTGGTTCATCGCCAAACGCGTCCACGGCCGCGGTCATTCCCTTTTCTTTCCCTGGCCATGCCACCCTCGAATAACAAGAGATCGGTCGAGGACACAGAGAGGAGATGCGTTTCACCACGCATTCGCGGAACACGTGAACCACGGGTGCAAAGGACAGCAGCGATAGCGAGACGACGGTGTCGGGCGAGTATCGGGAAAGAGAAAGACAGAGATAGTTTCGGGTGGTGGATATCGAGGGAGGGTAAAAGAGAGACACTAAAGAGGAAGAGGGAGGGAAGAGGGTTGTACGCGTCTCTGTCTTTCTCTGTTCCCTTTTCGTCGCGCACCAAACCGATTGGCAACGCGTAGCCGCGTGCGCCACCACGATGGCCGATCAAAAAAGACGAACAAGAAGGCAACGACGAAAATGACGAAAACAACGACGATGACAAGGACGAGAAGGAAAACGTAGTTTCTCGTCAAACCCACGTCGGCGACGCTTGACGTTGAAGCTGCTCTGGGCGTCGCGGCGCTCACACATCGGCTCACTGAGCCCGAAGTAGGCGACGCCGCCGAAGGATCGCGGCTTCGGCCGACAAGGACCGAGAGAGTAAACCGAGCCTCTCCAGGCACCGTTGCGCATGCGCACTCTACCTGGTCAGCGTCGTTGAATCAATTTTTAGCTGTTGAAATTTTCGTTAAATTACAAATCGATTCCTTTTTCGTCTGGGAACCTTTTTTGAATATTTTATGCGTGTCTGAATGTTGGAATAATTTCATTCTACATTTTTGATCATTTACGCTTTAAATCGTTATTGAACGATGCTAGGGGGTTGGAGGAATGATATTTCATCTTTATTACACAAGTTTTATCTTAAACTAAGTTTTTGACGTTATATTCACCTTATCTAGACTGACATTTGAATAACATTTCAATAATTATAATTTGTATTATAGTATTTCAGTACTTGTAATTTTAAATAAAATTTTATAAACCTGAATTAATTGAACGAATTCTAATTCATTGATCATGAAAACTGTATTCATTTCAATTAACCTTTCATAATCTGTTAATCTAAATACATTAAATATTTAGTTAAATTTAAATCAATAACGATCTCACAAACAAAATTTATATCATTTTATAGTCAAGGAAGGAACGTCACTAGTGTTTGTGAAAGTTTGTTTGAAGGGGACGTCGCTCTATCGATAATGATGGCAATATAACGAGGGTCTATTCTATTAATATAGTTAGGAAGACCGCGGTAGGTCTTCCATTTAATTATTTAATTACGCAAATACATAATAATGTATTAATTAATTTTTAGAATAAACGGGTATAACTAAATCCGTTCAGTATACTACTCGATATTCCAGTTGAACCCTAATTTAACATACATACTTATTTTATAATTAGTATTAAAAGTATATTGCAAATCGTAGAATAGCAGTGTAGTTGTACAGTAGAATTCATGACACAGTGAAATACTAGTATAGTAGTATAGTAATATAGTCGTATAGTAGAAGTAGTGATATTAGTATAGTTGTATAGAAAAATTAGTGGAATAATAAAATAATAATGAAATAATATGTAAAATAGTAGATTAGTAAAATTATCTGTTTTTTTTTTTTTAAAGACAAATATGCAGATACTATTCATTTAAAAAGCCTAGTAAAATGTAACAGTAAATACCTTTCCTTATCATAAATATTTCAATTATGTATAAATTATTACCAGTTTAGATTTAGCAACAACATTTCAATTTATAATTACAATTTAGTCTTCATAGTATTCTGAGAACATTTCAGTTGAATGTACGAAAGCGACGCATATGCATGCTTCGAATGTTGGCAATTACTTAATTGCTTGATACTGATTGAGCTTTTAGGTGGGAGAAGAACAGCACTGTTCTTGCCCGATGATTTGCGCGCTTCATATTTGGTGAATTTCTATTGGTCAAGTTATCTAGAAGCCCGACGAATCAGTCGCTTATTTCCAAACCATTACATGCTTTCAACCCTTGGAGAACGCTAAGCGTTGAGGTTTTATTATTTGCCTCTAGTTACGTAGAAAGCAATTAAGAACATTCCGAAGCGAAATAAATGTGACCGCGGTAAAAAAAATGTAATGTAATAAAAGAATTTTAACTTTTTGGTACCAGTGTTGGAAAGTGGATGCTAACGTGTAAGTGGATGCGATATAGAACTAGAAAAAGAACGCTGCAAAAAGCTTTCTTGGATCTTTCTCTAATTACGCGTGCGCACTGCCTCCCTTTGACCGGTGCTGCGCGCGATATTTCGAAAACCTTCATAGAAAGTAATATAAAAAACGTCACAATTCCCGGGACTTGCGTTTGCTTGCTAAAATACTAGTTATATAATTGAAAAATTTAACATTGAATATTCTATAAATATGTACTAAATATAATAGGACAGTGTTCTATGAAAATGTGATCTACGTAATGCGCATGACTACATTTATCGTGTAAATGCGCATGCGCGATCGGATAAAGACATGTAAGCCCTGTATGTAGGGTTCTTCGTCTATTGTTATATCACGAGGGGCGAGAGAGCTTGGTAACAGTGAAGTTTAGGTTAGGTACGCACTCTTGCGGTGGTTGCACCAAATGCCAGCATCAATATGGCTGTTGTCGGGAGAGCAGTGTGTGGAGAGACGCGGTCGCGGTAGTTCCCTTCGCGGTCTGTAGTATGAGGTACGCTGCAGTAGGGAAAAACGTTTTTATATCAGACTAACAAGTTATCGAAAATACGACGAAATTAATTTTGTTGCCGGTATAAGCGGATGAACAGCATGCAGAGTGAAAACGCTCTGCTGCAAGGTATGCGGTTTTGGTGTTTGTCGAGTGTTTTTTTTTTTTGAACGTTGTTTACGAAAATTTAGCATCCAAAAGCACGCTAGCAATCTTTACACGCAGCCTCAATGCGTATTCGATCGATTTGTCGTTATGTTTATCGACATTGCCATTCAGTGACCACCGACTCAATCCTCGTAAATGCAAATGAAAGTTCTGGACAACTTCTTTTGGTCTAGTTGTAGAAGTTTTCTGTGAAAAAATTTATTTTGTGCCCAGTGTATATTTGTGCTCTACAACTGAAGAATTTACTATGTTAATTTATTTTAATTTCTATTTATTTTCTTTTGTGTATTTAACAAAAATTAAATTCTTCGCGTGTGTTTCGGCACTGCGAGTACTATAGTTTTCTTACGAAACTTTTCAAATGTTTTTGCAAACTCAATAAGTGTCTAATATTGTTAATAATTCATAAAATGATAACGAGTATTTAACGATATAGTTTGTTCGTACTTGTATATTGATTCTATTTATAGATTCAAGTGACAATGTTTAATGCATATATGAGGCGTCGGTATTCGAACAATTAGAAGCATGGATTTCAGAGAAAGTAGTATTTTCCCCCCAAAAAATGTAACAGGATTTGTTACATTTCTTTGGATAAAATCTAAAAGTTTTTAGTTTTTAAAATTCTTACTAATCAAGAAAAAAAGCTTTAAACTCATAAATTTCTTTATATTTATTGGAATAATTAAATTGATTAAATTTATTAAATTTAATTATTAAATTGATAATTTATTAAATTGGCGTTTAATCTAGAAGAGAACATTAATGTATCTCTTTATTAGAATTTCATTATTTGTATGATTCTTATAAAATTATTTTATTTATCGTTTTTAAAATAAAATATTTATTTATATGCAGATACCAAAAAGGAAATGGTTATAAATGAAGAAAGTCCAAAATTGAATAATGACGAATCAAAGTCATCAATTATTGAATTATTTCCTTGGATCTTAAAATTTAGGCAAATGTGCAAACATATATATACGGATAAAAGTATGGCATCTTTAACAGAACTTATGCAATTTTATGCGAGGTAATATTATTAAAAGTTTATTGTAATAGTACCAGTATTACAGTTTACCAGTAATATATTTTTCTGGGAACTGGTGAAAAATCATAAAAATGTTGAGAAATTTGTACAAAATTAATTTGTATGCACCTTTTGCATTGACAATAATTTATATTGTATAGTAATAAATATTTAAGATAACATTTTTTAATTGATTGATAAATTTATTAAATTGTGATTAATTAAAAATGTACATTCTATAAAATTGTAATAATCCGATATTAATGATACCAGTTAAAAAGAAATCTTAAAATTATAAGTACAAAACCACGTAAAACTAACATTATACAGTTTTATAATTTTTGTAGTTAATGTTTTTATAGATCACAAAATTTATAACAAAATAAAATGATAAAATTTATATGAATTATTTATATTAGAAATAATAAGTATATTTGGTATAAAGTTACAATATTCATGTTGAATACGTATTTTATGAATAGCCTATGTAATTTTGCTATGAATTTGTTAATGTATCTATATTCAAGAATTAGTATGATATATCGATATCTAAGAGCTAAGATTAATGTAAACAGTCATTTATTATATAGTACACAATATTGCATTGTGATTAATATTCAGGTATCAGAAAATAGTATATATTTATTGAATTTTAAATAATGATTCAAGCGTGTTGCATGCTATACTTTTTTTATATTTTTTATTATTTTATTAAATTATTTTGATTAAAGAATACTTTAATAAGTGATTTCCTTCCAGAAATGTAAGTGCTAGTATGAGTGAATGTTATATGAAGCCTTTAAAAGCTGAAAAATTAAAGGACTTTGTTAGTGAAACCTTAATGTTATTCTTATATATTTATCGAGAGCTTTCTGAGGTAAACATCTGTTATTGTTTTAATTTATTATAGTGATTTACATCACTTTCTTGAGGAATGTATTAATACAGTTTATCTTATTATCTTCTAGGATCAAAATAGATTCATTTATTTAAGTAATATGTCAGACTTATTAGCACTGTATATAGACATGGAGTTAAAAGTATCTAGGAAAAGAACAGAAGATCGTGATAAAATTTGTGCAAGACTTACTTCTTGTCTTTACGTTTATCTAGGTATGATCATAGTTTCACATGTTTGTTTCAATATAAGTACAGATAACACACACATAAAATATGTAGTACAATTGTGAAGAAAAACATTTATATATTTATCTCTTTCAGAGCATTCTGTTGAACATTTATTAGATACTTTAATAAAAATACAATTAATGTGTCATAGTTATCATGATATTTTGGACCCAGTAATAACGTAAGTACAAATCACATTAAGTTGGTTTTCATTACGGTTACTTGTAACAAAGGTTTATATAGGTTTTATCATAATGGTCATAATGTATACTATTTATTAAATTGTATTAATATTAATCTATATTTTATTATGGTGTTTCTTAGGAAAATAATAAAAAATATACCTGTGCATCCAGAAACAAGTATCATGTATCTCCGTTACTTTCTTATTTATTGTTTATGGAGAAAAATAAATGATAACGTAGCTGTAAAAAATCAAATAACAACTACTGCACTTGCATCTCTGGGGCCACTGCCATCTACATTTTCACCGAGTACATTAGAAGATGTATTGCCAAAAGTGCCAAAAAATCAACTAAATTCTACAGAAACTCTACTGCAGCACAAGTTCGATATAAAAAAGCATTGTGAACTGTTTTTACAATACTGCAGAAAAAGCAATGGAAGTGTACACCAGAAGGATGAACCTGCAATTCCCATTGATTCGTCCAGTAGTATTAACTCAAAAATGGTATTTATATTATTATATTACTTATTTACTGTCTCTAAACATATTGCAAATCATTAATGATATTTTTTTTTATATATGAGATATTAATTATTTAAAGTTATCTTTTTGTAGTTGATAAATATAGATGATAATTTAAGTTTATTGTATATGTTTATACGTACAATAAGCTGTATGTGCCATCTATGCGCAGATAATATAATTACTTTAGTTATGTTGAAACTAACGAAATTTATGTTGAACATCAGCCGGAAGATAATGCAGCTAAACGTGTAGAAAATGTAGATAATGTAAATTCAGTTATATCAGATAAGAACAAGCAAAACGAATCTATTTCTATGCTAAAATCTTTGAAATTTCATAATTTGGAAGAGCAAACTAGTTTCAAATGTTTAGGTAGTCTTTCGAATAATATTTCAACAAAACAAATTACTCCTAATATAATTAAATCAAATACAGATTGTTTGCAAAAAAAATGTAAAAAGTCCAATGAAATTGTAATTATTGATTTAACTAGTGATGTAGTTCTTGAGAAATGTGTAAAAAAAAGAAAGTTTAGAAAATTGCCATGGTTAGAAGAGGCAAAGAAAAGGGTCGATATGAAGATAGTAAAAGCATCGCAGAAGATGAAAATGAAGAAAGAAAAAAGGCAAGAACAAGAAGATCTGGATCATATGCATCCACTGAATGTTTCAAGAAGTTATCACGCGAAAGATACACCTCAGTCGTTGTGTTCCGTGAAAAAAGTCAGTTCAAGAAATGATTCAAATAAGAATAATGAGAATAACATGGAAATCAGTATCGAGTCAGTGAATTGTATAGAGAATACAAAGAAATTAATGAGTACTGAAGTCAATATTAAAGAAATAAATGTTAAAATCTCTTCAGGAACTGTTACACCAGTTTTAACAGAGATTTTCCCTTCGACAAAGCAAATATCAAAAGTATCAGATATCGTTGCTAGTAATAATTATTTAAATAACAATGATGTTTCAAATATACACAGCGATGAGAAAGAAAACGATAGATTTAATAAACAGACTGTGATCAAGCGACTGATAGAAACAGACATTTTCTCCGAGTCTGAAGCATGCGACAAAGTTGAAAGTTTTAAAAAAATCTGTGATCTAGAAACGGAATGTCCCGCTGTAAATAATACCGCTGTATGTAGTCAGTATTATTTCAAAGGTAATACCATTAAATCGAATCGTTTTAAGTCTAATGTAATTAACTATGAAATAACTGAGGAACTGCAAGAAAATGATCAGAATATTTCAAGAGATGGAACAATACACGATGTTTGTTCCAGTGAAACCGACTATTCTCATAACACAGTTAATTCTGAAATTAAATCCAAAGAATCATCTGGAAAGCCAAACTACAATACAAAAGAAATTTTTGAAAATTCAGCAACAGAAGGAAAGTTTGAACTACCAACAGAAATAGATAATACAAAGAAAGAAGAATCTTGTACACAGACAGAATTAGAAAGTTATAATCATGAAGAAGCGAGTAAGGATAAACCAAGCATTGCTAATAGCAGAGAATCTATTTTCGAATCTTATTCTATAGATAAAAAAGATATTTCTAATACAATTAACGCAATGTGCCCAAATGAAGATTCTTGTATGGATACAAATTTTAGAAAGTCCGTAAAGGATGTCATAAACAATTTTAATAAATGCGTTGATAAGAAACACGTTCCTGAAGAGCGTAAGGAGATGCCTCATTTGTCACCACAAACAGCGTTGAAGGGAGAGTGTGATAAATCATACAAAATAACAGAGCAGGAAATTGAATTACAAGATAGCATCGATGGTCTATCACTGTTAGCCAGCGTTTCGCAACACGTACCTCATTTAAAACCAGAATCTGAGGTAAAGTGTGACCAAATCAAGGTAAAAGATTATGCATCCTTAAAGTATACCTGCTACAATCACATCACTGACGACGAAGCCGATACCAATGATTCATCGAACACAGTTTCTCAATTACTTAAAAATCCATCCTCAGAAATCATCAACAGAATCGTTGGCATTTATCCAGAAGATGCTTTGAACAAAGTTGCTCTTCATGTTGAAGTAACATCCAACGATAATGAATTATGTAAAGTAGTTTCGCAATCTGAAACAGTGATAAACTATGAAGCAGAAGCGGTAACAAATAATTTGGCTCCTGCTGAAAACACACCGACCGTGAAAGAGAATACAAACGTAATACTCAACGGAGAGACCGTGGTTCTACTGCAGAAATCTCCCAACAGCAATTTGTACATAATAAACAAGGCGGTAGAAAATTCCAAAGATCACAACGACGAAGAGATAAGTAAATTGAAGGACAAAACTTGGATATCTTCTGAAGAGTGTGGACAGTTCGAAGCAGTTGCTTCCTTGGATCACGCGTCGTACAATCTAGAACTAACTTTGTATAACAAAGAGTTACCTTACCAGGAGAACAAATGTTCAGTTGCCAGAGGCAAAGGAATTAAGGTAGAACCTGAAGACAGTAACTTTTCCGATACAAAGTCCTATTCAAAAGTTTCGTTGTCCACCGACATGCTCTCCGTCAATTCGCAAATGTACCAGGAGAATGTAATGAGCAAATCAATGGATAAGCGAAAGTCTTCTAAGTTTCGTCAAAATATTAAACAAGAGTTTAACAACATATCTAATCATATAGCTTCGAACTGCGTCATTCCAGGATGCAGTATTCACTCGCATTCTCATGAAGTGGATGGCCAACGTTCTCTACATATACCTCCAACTCATCCAAATACTTTGCCATCAATTTACGGAAACTGTGCTGCAAATGACCTGTGCGTACCATATCACAAGCATTGTACCTCGGTGTCGTGCAACTTGCAAATTAACAACGCCACCTCTCTTCGGCCTCGCGCAAAATGTTCTTGTTTAAACTGCACGTATGACATTGTCACGCACTGTAGACAATGCATACACCCGACTGCGGATACTCATGTGTCTTGTATCGAAAGTAATCCGTATTTCTTGCCGACACAGTCGCCAGTACAAAGCCCTACCGTCCAAGAGCATGACCGAACAAAGAGCGAGACCGTCATAGGTAAATTGTACGATGATCAATTGTTGTGTAAAATAGAGAAGAGTCTGTTGCAGAGCAACACGTTGGAAAAGCTCGAGGTGCAATGCGACTCGAAGGTATTCAGGAAGGAGGCGGACAACAAGTTGCCGTTAAAGAAGAGACTGAAAGCACACGCTATGGCGTACCAGGAAGTGCCAATTAAAGCTGAGAAAGTGGATAATTATCCTGCTGTACCTATGATGTCGATAGCTGCGTTAGAAGCGTCAGAATTATCGAACAAGGAGGATCACGGCGCCTATCGTTATGGTTCAAGCTTAGTACGGAGAGGATACTTCAAAGATGTTGCTGGTGCGCATCAGAATCTTGCAAAGGAAAATACCAGGAAGATAGAACGTCAATATGATCAGGCAGATCAAACGGTTAAAACGACGACGCAACACAAAGAAATTAATTTGTCGGATATAACGTCGTTAAAGCGGTTCGAAATGGAGTCAATGGAGGGAACGTACAAGAAGGTTAAAAAGACACCACTACGACAAACGAGAAGTTCAAAGAGAAACGTTCCTAAGGTTAATTATTCTTACACCGATGTTGATCCAGAATGGAATCCGTCCGGTGAGTCGAAACGCAAACGCAAAAAGACTAGTCGATGATTGATACCGCCTCATTATAAAAATTCTCTATTGTAAGAAATGTTTGTTCTGAATTTTAATTAACAAAAAGTGTACATTAATCTGATAAGACTGGCATTGTAAAATTGTAAATATATTGTACAAACGGATGAAGAATCGTCTCGGGAAGATTCGTGCGCTGTCGGTAACTTGCGTGCATGGTACAACTACTGAAGATCAACATCACTGAAGATTTTTTTTTGAAGATCTCGATGCGTCAACCTGGAAGATGTTTATAGATTATATAAATCAATGACGAGTAACTGCGTTCGTAAGAGTACAATGCATGGACGTGCAAACAGCGTGCATTCACGAATACTTATGGATATAGTAAACTCTTGTTACGTTGATACTTACAAGGCTGTAGGAAAAAATTCTTGGAATCGATAATATGGAAGGAGGTCTTTTTATATAAATATATTATACTTGGAAGTTTGAACATTTTTTTTTTAAATTTGAATAGTTGTGATTTTGAAAATTTCTAAACTCCTACATTAAGAATTTGTAATTTGGAATACTTAAAACTGTCTGCATTCCAAAATTTGTAAGTTTATAACATTGAAAATTTTGAAGTTTAAAAACTTGAAACTTAAAAGTTTGGAGATTTCAAAATGAAAATATTTTGTCAAGTCCATATGAAGGGAAACTTGTTCAATCAGCAATATAACAAGAGTTTATTATAGTTTAGCTTACAGATCTGAAAACATGGATTTAATATCATTTCGCACATCTTATGGTTGCACGTTCGTCCCTGTGAACTTTTCGACGAGCACAGTTGATCTACCCATCATTGATATAGATCATAATGTGTTCACGTTAGATTTTATACAAAACTATAAAAGATCATTTAATGTTTATAAATTTATTGCGTATAAGGCTGAGTAGTATTACATATTGTTTGTTTCCTCTTTGATTTGCTCACTTATATTTAGTTTCTAATTTAGTGAATTTAGAATTTTATCTTTCAAAAAGACTAAAGATTTTTTACATCCTAAAACGAATTGATTTTGTATATAATTATGTACATACATGATATAATAATGAAAAGTAATAACATGCTGAGATTCCAATTTTGTCACTATTCTACTGAAGGTAAGATAATTTTTATATTTTCAAGTTCAAATAATGTCGGTAATCGTGTTAATAAGAAAATAAAATTAGAACTTGCCATATAAGTATACTACATGAGTTTAACATGTTAACTATTATACTGAAACAATTGAAAATTTCTCAGATTTTTGAAATTTTCGGATTTAGAAATATTAAAGCTTAAAATATTTAAATTGAAAACTTGTAAATTTACAAATTTACGCATTTTTACAATCAGTATATTTTTAACAAAATTATATGGTAGTAATAATCGTGTTAACGTGTTAAAATTACGAGTAAACATAGTGCATGAAAATGTGAACAATTAAATTAATGTTCTTAAAGTTTAATGTTTATTTTACATTTTACAGTTTAATGAATTTTGTAAATTCAAACAAATAAGACAACCAGGCTGCTGATAAAATCAAATGTTGCCAAACAAGATTTGAATAGGTAAGATTAATAAGAAGACTTTAATTTATTAATTTATAGTGTATTATTTCATATGTGAATTATGTTAGTAAGAGAAGTTTTTGTTGTACAATAACAATATTTTACATTTCAGATTAAATTATTTCCTCGTATTCAAGGACTTCAAGGAAATACTTAACTCCACAGTGTCAATAAACTTGCCAAATGACATAGAAGTAATTGTACTCATATACAGTTTGAGATACGTCACATTCAATTTTTTGATCTATCCTCTAAATACGTATACCATAATTTGTTATAGGTACACAGATATGTATCACAATGCAGATAACACTAGTCATTACGGATTGTTTAGAAATTACAATCTTTTTATTATATTTATAAAAGAAACTACAACAAAATAATAGCTGCTTCAAGAAATCAGGTTAAAATTAAAAGCATCATATAGAATTTACGGAAAGAAGCATTTTAGTTTTTATATACTTATTAAAATGATAAGAATTTTTTACACAAAGTCATTTAATATGATACTCGAATTAATAGTATCTTTACATTAATTTACGTTTTAAAGATCCAAGATATATTTTTAATAATTGTTCAACTATTCTTTCCAAATGTGGGTAGAATATACTTCATTGTACAAATTTTAAATGAGAAAAGTTGGGATAAACGTCCGAAAAAACTTATCAGTTAATCGTCATTGAAAGTTAAAGTATGGTGTATTACTTCATTTTTTTCTATGTGAATTGTGTCGAGTCATTTGGAAGTAAGAAATGATTTTACCCCAGTGCCATATCCTTCATGTTTGATGCTCATGTTTACAATTATTAGTTAAATAATATTATACTTCACTCAATATGTTTACTTGAATATTTTATCATAGAAAGTATACCGGAATTCATAGTTTTACTAATTATCAACAAATATACAGTTCATTTTTCATCATAAAACTATCATAATCAAATTTTACTATTTCATGACAAAACGTCTTTGATATAAATAACAAAAAAGTTCATTATATGTACAAAGCTTACAAATAGTTGTAAGTTTTATATTTGACAAAAAGAATGCAATATTATAAATTCAGATGTATACGATATTCCTAAGTTCTCACGTCGTTACCATTTATTTATTTATTCAATTGAAAAAGAAGTCTGATAGTTTTAAGTTGTATGCAAATAGGTTTATTATTTACTGGTTAATATTACGTTATCAAATAATAGCCAACTGCTTTCAAGTGATACATGCAAAATGGATATGATTACTTTTAGAGAAAATTGTTTTATGCGGTGTGAAGCATTTGTTAAGAGAAGTCTGACATCACAAATATTAATTTAATACGGTAACATCACGTTGAATTTCTTATTCATTAGTGTTCATCAGAAAATTCATTATTGTGTCTGTGTAGAGCAGTCTGTCATATTAATAAATAATAATAAACTCATATTTGCCTATACTTGTAAATTACATATATTGTATGATACATAGGCTGAATTGTTTAAAAAGTATATTTACCAACATACTTACCTCACATTTACCTCCCATGCATTCATCTTTTATGTTTATAATTAGTACTAAATGTAATCATTTTTAACAGGGTAAATTAACTGTATATTCTTCCAATTTTTACTTCAATTAGTAAAATTACATATCTACAAAATTTTTGTTTGTAGCAATACTTGTTTTTTTTTTTATAAAATGTGTACTTTTAATATACTTATATGTTCATTAATAAATGTTCATCACTTACATATTCTGCGAATATAAATGTTTTTTGTTCTCTAATATAACTTATCATAGTATATGATAGATATAGTAATTTATATTGTCATTTGTCATACAAAAAGATTAAATTAGAATGAAATGTGTATAAAAAATAAAACTATTTTAAATTTCAAAGCATATAAGATACATAGTTGTAGTTTCTTATATACTGAATATATTTTTAATTAGGCTTTTAAAAGTAGGAGATATAGAAATAAAAGTTATTTTAAACTTAATAAAATACAAAAATATATATCTGTAACTTTTTATGTACAGTAATTGTAAATATAATCATCTTTAAACATACCAAAATGATCTATTAATAATTCGTATACAAAATATTAGCAATATAATAATAGTCTATGAATTAATTTATTAGAGTATGTTTAAAATATGTATGTAGGCAATTACATATTGTCAACATTTTTTATGTACACAAATATGAATATACATACATGTAAAAATATAATTATAAAAGTAAAGTGCCCTGTATAGTTCTATTAAGAAACACGAAATACATTTTACTTTAAACGAATCTTCTAATAATATAATTATAATACAATTTGTACCCATCTTTTTACATTTAATTTGCATCTGGCAACTTATTAATGTTTACTTTGGAATAAGTAGTTTGTTTTTAATAATAAGCACTTAAATTCAGTTCTTGAATATTTCAATGCAAGTATCAAATCTATAAAATATAAAAATCTTATATTATTCTATTTATACTATTGTGTATGATTTTCGTGATATACAATAGTTTATATTGCATTTTAATAACTACAGATAAATAATTTTAGCTATCCTGTAATTGGAGTCAATATTATATTTCAGGAATATTACTGAATCTCAAAGTATCAGCAGCATTGAATAAATAATTTAATTTATAAACTAGATAAAAGTTAAAGAATTTAAAAGAATGCTAGTATCGATATTTTATGTTAATTTGAAACGCATCAGTTATGTTAGATAAACTTCTTAAACAAACAAAAACCACAGGTATTTATAACTAATTAAGAATGAAACGATAAAGAATTATATCCAATTATTAATATATACACATTGTTTTATTGGAAACAATGTTAATGTTAAATAATTGAATTCAACCGTTAATGCATTAGCATAATTCAAACGTTATAGCAATATTTCTCACGTATCAACTAAACTTACTATTATAATATGTAAATTTTATGTTAAGATTTTTTACATTAACAAATTTTTCATTAAAAAAGGTACTGTTACATTAATATTATTTGTCTGTTTACATTCCTTATATAAATCGTCTGCCATACAAAAATTACTACATAGTTTCACTCGTTCTGAATGAATTTTTTAAGAAACATGACATACTTTTTATTCTGTATTATTCCGTACTATAATAAAACTACAAATCTGAGGATTGCTCTGAAAGTAGTAACTATTATTAAATTGAATACTTTTCGTATAAATGAGTGATAAAAACATTAAATAATAGAGTTTCTGTTATTCTGTATTTACCATTAATATTTTTATAAGCTTTTCATATGTAATATAAATAGTACACAATATTCAAACTTTATCAATAATAATACCATAATTATAGAAACTGGCTTTCAATCACTTGTACAAAATAATAACATTTAAATGTAAAATAACTAAATTTGACATAAATCAAATATACATAGTTTAAATCCGAACTTCAAGTTGTTATTGATATATATTATAAACTTTTAATAGGTAATACGTTTTGAGCAAACCTTTTGGGAAAAAATAATGATACAACAATACATACTTGCTTTAAGAAAATATTAAACATCTAAAATTAATATTATTTTATTTTATTTTCTGCAATTTAATATATTTTATTTGCTTTATATTGTATTACTTAAACTAATTTTAAAAAAAGTATTTGGTATTTCGTATCTTTTTAAATATATAATCTAAAAAAATATTTGTGTTTAATCTAAAATAAATGATCAACAGTCTGATATCCTCCATCTACAACTAAAAATTAATCAATGATGTATTTAAGGATTTTTGTTTAAAGCTTAATTTGTACAATGGAAACATCTAATAATATAAAATATAGTAAACTTAGAACAACAAAGGCAGATCAATAACAACCAAAAAATGGAAAAAAAATGTATAATCTAAATACTGTAAAAGAGATCATCAAAAACCTTTCTATCATTAATTTTATGTCTAAAGGCATACTTTTATGTTATATTGTAATAGTTATATATATATATTTACAAGGTGATGAATTTAAAAAAGAATTGAAAGATTTTTAATGCTCAATTATAATATTCTATAATTCTTAAATCCAATTTAGATTCTAGTACAATATTTTAAAAAGTAAAATTCTTAACTAAATGTCACAATACATACTTTTATTTGTACTAAAATAGAAATAATAAAAACGTAGCCTATTATTGAAAACTCTTTGGAAGTAATATATTATTAATACTTTCCTACGCATACGCTCTGTGTATGTCTTACGATAATTATCTGCTCACTATAAAAATTAGAATTGTATTTATCTATGTATATAAAAGAAAAAACATTGTATTAAATGTTAAAAATTAAATATGGAAGTTTCATTGCAGAAATATATCAACAATAAAAGTATAGTACTTAGTAACGTAGATTAGCTTACATAATAATAAAATAGAGTAACTTCTGCAATATAAACTTTTACAATTCAGTAAATGACATAATACTAGTAATTCTACCATATAATAATGCAAATTTATAAAATTGTAATACTTTGTGACATTTGAAATAAACTTAACGTTTTTGGTTCTTAAACATAGAAGTAATGTAATCATTACAATTATTTATATTTTTATTGTTACATTACTAACAGTACTTTTTCTTATATTTTTGGAAAGTTGATTTCATTATAAAAGAAAATACATGTAAGTAATGTAGCTTTGTATGAATTGTCTGATGGTTGACACAGTAGCAATTCTTTTCCCTTAAATTCGTAAAAGTTTGTAGAAGTATATTTTCAAATATATTTAAAATACCTGTTGATTCTAATGGATAGGTAAGGCTTATTTTAGAAATATTGTACATATTTTAAATATTATCATTTACTCACTAATCGTATTTTTCTTCCGTCTTGCACATATGACACCTGTAAACAAAATATAGTAACTATTTTCTAAAGAACTAATTGTTTCATATTATATTACAAACTTAGCTCTATATAAAATACAAATATAAACTTACCTGAGTAATACTATATTCTTAAAGATAAACAAATTTTCTAAACTTTATAGTTTATGTTTCTGTGTTAATTATACTCTTAAAAAAATAAATGTTGATGTATCTTCAACATTACTTTTTTAAATATAAATATTTACTTTGAATTATAAATTTATATAAAATATATCTATATTTTAATTTAGTTTGTCAGTACAAAGAATTGTACTGGTGAAACAATTGTAAGGCACTAAACATACTGGAGTAATAAAAACATCTTCCAGTGTAGATCTTCCATGGAGAGAATTATTTCAGCTCTTTTTTAAAATAATCAATATTAAATGATTTGATTTATAAAATTATAAAGCTACTATATTACTGATATTATAAAAATGCAAGGAATCTTACTTCATCAAAGTATTTTATAGAAATATACCAAAACTGATATGTTTAGAATGATGTAAATATTAGAAAAGGCACCAATTTATGTTTCAAATAAAGTAAAAAACAAAAAATATAACTTTACCTTTCTTTACATTAAAATGTTTTTTTCGCAGTTTCTGCTGATTTACAGAATAAACAACTGCATTTTCTTCCAAATTTGATGAAAACTTAGAAGTTAGTTTCCTTTTTTTTGAAGGCATTTCTTCATCTAAAGTCACAATCATTTGTTTTTCAATAAATTTTGAAGATCTCGTATCTTCATTTTGTAATAACCAATTAGCGTCAGACGTAACAAGCATATTATTTGAAATTTCAGTTACACGTTTGCCTGACGTAACATTTACTTTACTAACGTCTGTGTCAAGTTCTATATTTTTTTTTAAAAGTTTGATGCAAGTTTTATTATCTGACATACGTGGATCTTCAAAAGAACATGATACATTCGAATCTTCCGAGATGTTATCTTCCATGATGGGTTTAAGATTTTCCAATTTTGAATCCTCTTTGAAAATTGCATCTATCACAGTATCATTATGAAAATTCAATAACATTTGTTGTTTTCGTTGAGATATATTTCTCAATCGTTGAATGCCTACACATTTGAACTGCTTATATTCATTTTCAGAGGTACATATAATTTGAGGTGATTTTTGACAATATGAGACATGAAATGTTGATAAAGGTAACTCGCGTGTATTTTCCATATCTTGTTGATTTAGAAGGTTGATACCAGTAAGTTGTGAACATCTTAAACTCAATTCATTACGCTTAGATTGAACAATAGATGAAGATGATTCTTCTTTTTTCCTCTTCATTTTAATCTTCTTTTTGTATTTTAGTTTTCTATTGGATGACCTAGACTGTGTACGTACTTCTACTCTATGTTTTGTAGTGCAATTTTGCTTCTTTTTATAATTACGTTGTATGTCCTTCTGGTTACTTTTTTGTTTAATACTTTCACATTCTTGCTCTACACACTGTGGAATTACGTTTGTATTGCACTGTATTAAATCTGTGGAAGACAATAAGTCACAGGCATCTAAAGATTGTTTTACTACTGAAGTATTAGATTCAAATTCAATATCAGATGATTGAATATCATCTTGCTGTCTTGGTATATTTAATGGAATTTCATTGGAAGTACAAATGTCAGATGAAACATGGTTCACCATGTTAAAACATTCTATTTGGTTAACAGCATCTTCTTTTTGAAAAATATAGGACTTCTCTGTTATACCACTAGGACTAGAAAGACTGCTCTTAGGAAATGATTCTTTCATTTCAGAAGATATGTTATCTGAATTGACAAAATTAGTTGCTCGATCAGAAGATACATTTTTAATTAATGAAGGAAATTCCAATGCTTTCTCTTTGCTTGTATTCAAACCAAATCCAACAACATCCACGCTACTATCGATTACATAATTTTGATTACTACATAGTTCTTTTCCTTTCTGTGAAAAAATACTTTTTTTATCATTTTTGTTAATAGCAAAAGTTTCATCCTGTGAACTAAATTCAGAGGTATCATAATCTTTTGTTGAACAAATTTCTGTTTCAAATGTCTTTTTAATTAGCCGTGGATTAACTGCTTGTACATTGGAATATGTGAAGTCTTTTGAAGGAAAATCCATATTTGTTAAATCAAAATCAAATAAAGAATTTAAGATTCCAATTGTTCCAAGACTACCCTCAGGTAATGGCGTTTGAGTAGTCTCTGCATCTGCTATGCTATATTTTTCTTCTTTTTTATTTGTATATGTATGTTCAGATTGTGAAAAAAATTCTGCAATGCAATTTAACACATTGTTAGAATTATCATAGTTAATTGGTGACATTAGTGGCGACTGCCAATCTTCAAAAATTTCTTGTTCATCTTCAATAGTAATATCTCCGTTCAGAATATTATCTAATATATCAGTATTCTCAAATTCATCTATGGAACATGTTTTTGTTACATTCATTTTTTGTGAGACATTTTGAAATGTAGATTCACAATGTACGTCTTGATTTAACTTTTTAATACTTTTTGAATCGCCCATAAAGAATTCGTTGATATGGGTATAATTATTTGTCGACGTAATTACTTTATATTCATTCATTTGCTCAGATTCTTTGCTTAAAATACTACAACTTTCGTTATCTTCTTTCTTAACAGACTGTTCAATTTCAGACTTTATATGATTAGAAACAAAGCTTTGAGAAGACTTATTTTCATTGTCTTTACCATGAGGATAATGTTCTTTTGGTTGAGACGTTGAAACAATTATCTTTTTACAATTACTCGAGTCATATTTTAGTTGATTTAATACTGTATTGGTTTCTTTATCATTCCATCTGTGAAAATCTTGACAATTGCACGCATTTGGCAATTCCTTTTTTTCGTATAATTCTAGAAGTTTGTTTAGTTTTTCTAAATTTGTAAATGAATTAATATTTTGTATCCAACTGGATGAGGACCCTGCAATTTGATCTTCGAAAACTGTTGTAGCTACAGCACACATATCTGTTTTATCAGAACACTCTAGCCGTTGTTTCTCTGCATGAACTGTCATAATATGTTCACCGATACGATTTAAAACGTTCATGCACTTATCAAGATCGCTCAACATACATATTACATTTTTGTCACAAATTAACTTTTTATCTGTACCATTATTTTGTGTTACGTCTTCACTCTTTATCACATTAAATATACCATTGCTGTGATAAGAAAAAGGTTTTGTTTCAACTTTTTTACAATAACTTGTACACTCGTGAGTATCACAAGAAACCTTTTGTTTCACAGTTTCTGTTACCTGTGAACCATGACTGTTCATAGATATAAAATCATGTAAATGACAATCACTTTGTACATAAACAGGTTGATTACGACAATAAGTATCAGCTTGTGTCGTATTACAGTTTGTATTTATTGATAATTCTTGTTTTATAAACTGCATACTTGTAACATTATTTTGGCACTCTTTCGACAATGGTATTGTCTCTATGGAACTTTTTGGTTGAAAGAATGATTCTTCTTTACCCTGAGTATCTATTACACTAGATTTATTGGCTAGACTTTTAGAAAGAAAAGCATCTTGAAACATTTCATTTTCCTCTCTATTCTCCCTAAGTAGACTCAATATTGTTTTTGGCAATTTAATATTTTGTCCCATGGTGTCTAGAAGTTTCAATAAAGTTAAAAGTTTATGACGCTGTAAATTAATTTGTTTTGACGATGAAGTGCTTGTATCACACTGTTTGTGTTGAAGCAAACATTTTAATTCGTTATTTTTTTTATTTAAAATATAAGCATATATGTTTTGTGAATTAGTATTATCTTTGATTGGTTCTTGATCCAATGAAGTACAGTTTTCTGTACTTTCGTTATCTTTATTGTCCAAAACTGGCAAGTATTCTAAAAGAATTTTATCCATTAAATTTTCAGAGTTTTCTTTCTTATCTGTAATTTCCACTTGATCACTGCACTTTACTTCATTATTTTGTTTTTGTACTTTGTATTTTTTCTTCATCATTTGTAACCATTCCAATTTTTTATTATTTCTCTTTTTCTTCTTCTTCTTGTTTGCCATTAATTCATCTTCCTTCGTTAAATCAATCAATATTATTTCTCCAGGTTTTAATTTCGACACCTTTTTATGTTTCTTAAATTTATTTCTCGTGTTAATTAAAAACATTTGATTGATTGTTTTATGAGCTTGTTTTTCATTCTCAAAGAAACAGTCATCGTTTAACTTGCTTAGTTTAGTTCTCTTTAACTCATGGTTCATAGTAAGTTCCTGAATATCACAAAACAAAATCTAGAAATTAAAAGAATTAAGAAAGTATTAAATAAATGCTATGTTATCAAACTAAAATATATGAATTACCTGTCAAGTATCATAATCGTTTAAATTGGAAATTTTTGTTAAATGAGAATCTCTGAAACAGGTAGACATTGCATCTTCAAATGCTAAGAAGTTATTAGATGCTGTTCTTAAATCAAATACATTTGGTTGCAATAACCAAATAGTTTTATTTTCATGTTCTATGGGAGGTTTTGGTATAATCTTCAATAATTCATCTCGCATTTTTGGTATACATGATCCTAGTATCGTTAAAGCTATCTTATTCACTTCTTTCTTTTCTTTCACATTTACCTTTATCCTTTTCCATAGTTTTAAAACAAGCAAATATCTGACATAATCTATATCTACCAAACATTCCATATTTTTCTCTACATTGGTAAAACATTTCCTAGTATAAAAAAATGGTTTATATAAAACACTGTATAATACAAATGTAATTTGCTTTGATTAATGATAAGAATATTAAATATTTACATACATGAATATAGGGTCACATATTTTTGAATACTTTTTAGTAACAAATTTAAGTTTAAGTAATACTCTGAAGATATGCTTCTCTGAATTATCTGAAACAAAATTGAATACATAATTATTACGAAGATGTTAATTTTTATAATAAATGTAAACTTACTTAAATATATCCACAATAATGAAAGAATCTTTGCTGTTAGTTTAGAAGAATCCATATTTTGTTTAAAAGTTTGAAGTTCCATGTCTATATATATTCCTAGTAGTGTTGACATTTCATTTAAGTACCAATCACAATCATCAGCATCCTATAAAATATTTATTAGGTTTTTCATAAATTAACATTTCTATCAATTTTCAATACAGTTAAAAGTAATAACATTAATAGTACCTCTTTAATTTCATGCCAATAAAGATGAAAGAACGTTAATGTATTAGTCATATGATTTTTTAATTTTATCATATCTAATACTTTTTCACAATACATATTTACACTGTTTAAAATATTTCTGAAATATTTAATAAAAATATAATTTATTTTTAATTATAGATACTTCCAGTGTTTTTTTACATGATAAGCAATAACAATCTTACTGTTTATAAATAAGAATTAAATGTTTTAATAATTGGTAATTCTTATTCCCCACAGATGAACACATTATTTTATTAAATTTATTAAGCCATGGAAATATATTTTCACATAACTTAGCATCAATAAATTGACTATTTAAAACTTCTTGGGTTTCATGTTTTATAGGTATATTAGCATAGTTATTGTGTATCCATACTAAATCCATTTGACTTCTTTCATCCATCATTATTTCCTTTTTATAAAATTGTGCTATAAAAATATAACAGTTAAAAGAACATTGAAATATTATACACACATATTTACATGAGAGGTATAAAATTTAAATAGTGATTTATTTTAAAAATATTTATTTTTTATGCCTCTCATAATATATTAGAATAGTAAAATTTATTACTTGTGGAATTGTTATTTGTCAGATTGTCATTTAAAGTAAACGAACTGGTTACTTCCATCTCTGATGTAGGTGGAACCATAAATATCGTTAAAAACAAATTTTACAAAATCTAGAAACCTATATATTGTATATTATATTATTATACAACTAATTTATGTATTTCAATACAATATTAAAAAGGCCTCAGATAGTCAATATATATTATCAATATTTAGATATCTTTCTATATATTATCTGGTCCTACTAAATTCAACATTTCATTGGAACTCTGTTGAATGCTATCCGAAAACTAAATGTATCATTAATAAATATTAAACGTGTAATGTAAATATGGCTTGTCGACAAAGATTAACAGTATGGATAATATATATTGACCATTTGAGGTCTGCTTTACTTATTAACAACATCAACACGTAACTTCTATTATATATGATATAAGTAATTATTAGCAGGCTAAATGTTAGAATTTTATGACATATTTATGAATTGTTTATAACGAGACATTACCTACTTTTCTCGGCGGTAATACATCAATTAAAAGGAAGCAAATAAAGTTAAATTACTCTTATACAAATTCCAATTATAGCATGCGATACAATTTCTATAATCGATGTAATCATTTGTTAGTCATAAAGTACATCGTATAAGAAATCTAAAAAAACAACAATCAACAATAAAAGAGCGCAAGTTTTTCCTAATCCAAACTTTGTTTGAGAGCGTGTCTAATGTGCGACATTGCAAACGCCCCCACTCCCTTGATTTGTGCTCTTATAACGCTTGCTATTTACATACCCAGAAGAAAATAAAATTAAACGGGCACAGTTGTCACTCTTTTTTCGCTGCGAATTAACAGTCTCATTGCTTTAGTTTTTCCGTGTTTGCAACACCACAGTCGCATGCGACGATAATTTTGATGTGACCTGCGCCGTTGGTTGTCGTACTCAAAACTTGTTATAATTCTTCGAAAATTGAGTGAAACACGACGCCTGGCACCGACGCTATATTAACGCCGTCGTGATCGTAGCGCTCGAAGCATTTCCACGAAAATTCGAAATTCAGGAATGACCATTGTTATCGAAGAGCCCTTATCTACCGGTCAAAAGGTTTACGTGTTTTAATTCAACATATTTTAATTCAGTACGTTTTTATCCCATATAATTCAATTCGGTGATTCAACACTGCACTTTTTAACTTAACGTGATTCGATTCGATTTGACTCAATTTATCGTATTGAACATTCGTTTAATATGACAGTGCGATCAAACAGTTTGTTTGATGGTCGTATGCAATAAATGAACAGGAATTAATACTACTTTTCTTGTTCTGTGCTTTAAATTTACCGTAATACGAGTTATATCACGTATAGTATTCATCAATTTCAAGCATTCAGTATATACGCTCCTGAGTAGAGAAGTTGCACACAGAAGCGCAGACGTTACACGAACTTTTCAGCTATAATAACCGCTAGCGGCCGATCACGTATGTGACATGGCGTCCGGGTAGAAAGAAAGTTGACTGTTAAATAAGCGTTAATGTTGTTTTTATGACATTGACCAACCGAAAAGGGAACATCCGAGGCCGCGAATTTCCCACAGACACCGGCATTGATGGTAATGCATGCGAGGAAACCACAAAGGATCAGCGATGGGTAGGGTACCGCCGTCAAATACCCAATCCTGACACAACCAACCTCTACTCACCTCACCTCTCATCACCAAGTCCGTCCATCCGACCCACTCGACATCACTACTACCGCCATTCGCGGGACGTTTTTCCTCGATGGAAATTCGATTTTCCATCAAGGAACACCCGCTGTCTAGCAATTTTATTTATCATTTACTTTGTATGATTTCAGGTACTTCGAAAAGCACCAGGCCCATCCCTATCAGGTAAA
This sequence comes from Megachile lagopoda, assembly GCA_036983795.1. Lineage (NCBI taxonomy): Eukaryota > Metazoa > Arthropoda > Insecta > Hymenoptera > Megachilidae > Megachile > Megachile lagopoda. The sequence goes on along the minus strand of CM072797.1, from coordinate 11,096,883 downwards.
TATCATCGAGCAATTGGTGTTGGGGGTTTCGGAGGGGGGTAATTTATCTACAGTGCGGTTGCACGCATAATTTTACCGCGATTATTTTTCATCTTTGTTTAGAAAATATCTAATTCGTGCTTTCATTTAACGGTTTTTCGGCGAAAATCGCTCGATCATCTGTGTCATGAATCTTTTACATTTTCCAAATCATGTTTTTTTTTCTAGCTCGTTACTAACGAAACAATGATCAGCACAAATTATTTGCAAAGAATTGATTATTGCCACTAAATATTAGAAATCTCATTCTCTTTCAGTGATGTGATGTTTCTCGTGTAATTTACCCGCGTATTTTGTTCATTTTATTATGGTGCAAGTTCCCTGCAATTTCTATGTGTATTAGTGATGTATACATTATTATATGTATATGTTACATTACATTTTCCATAAAATAACTCTGCATACTACAGTAAAAATAATTTGGTCTTGCTATAAACATACAGTAATATATTTCATGCACTAAAAACTAACAACTTCATTGAGTGTACATAAATTGATTTAATATTTATCTAGTGTTTCTTAATGTTAAAGGTACTTCAGATGATCAATATATATTGTCGATACTGTTAATATTTATTGACAAAGTGCATTTACTTTATACATTCTATATTTATGACAGTACATTTAGTTTTCACATAATATTCAATAATGTTTAATTAAAAGAAACCTAATACAGTTATTATTTTAATATTATCGATCAAAAAAGAAAGAATATGGGAAAGGAATGACTTTTAAAAAGAAAATCAGTTTTTCATGTAAATTTGTTAAATGAAATTCATATATTTACTCCCAAAAGGTTTTCAAAATTATTTTTATACAACTTCTATATACTTCGAAGAACTATTAAGTTTAATAGATTCAGTTATCGCGAAGTAAAATACAGTTGTTTTAAAATCTATTTCAGTTAAGGAAAATATCTAATTAACTTTCTGATTTTTTGTCATTGGGAGATCATTTTAAAAATTCTTAAAATTTTTCTATTATTATAGCTTTTAATATTGCCATGAAATCACCTTGACAGTACTTAAATATTGACAATATATATTGATCATTGAAAGGACACAAATATTTGTTTATGCACATTTGTTGAATGCGTGTTATTAAAGCTCATTATGCATAAAAGGTTGCTTTTTTTGCTGCAAATGTTTTGCCAAAAGATTTAGGTTAATAATAATGGAATTATTGCATTGGTTTTAAAACATTAATTATAATACTGTCCTTGAGTATCATATTGTTACAAATGTGCATGAAATTTATATGATTTATAATTTACAGTGATTTACAATAAAAATGATATATAAATTGTGATAAATTTGCTTGGTTTTGTGAAAGAATAATATTTTTTTTCATCTTGTAAATATAACCTCACTTTTAGAAAATCAATAATTCATTCTTCATTATGTAGATTAGTAACAGTGATTTAGAAATGCTATACAAACATTTTAATTAAAGTTTTCTATGTAATAAGTTATTAATAAAAGTCACATTTCTATTAATACTGAATAATCTCATATTGCAGTTGTATTAAATAGGTTCATTAAGTTTTATGTAATTTATGCAACTTATATTAAATTATTCTTTAAAATAAAATATATTATTAACTCTTTCCTTCATAAAGTGTGTTTCATGTGGATTTAATATAAATTTGTATATTTGTTTTCACCATTACGTGATTATTTTTATATTGTAGATTATAGATATTTATGTTACATTTATATTACATTTTTGTAGAATATAAGAACCTAACAACATTTATTTTTATTTAAATATAGTTAGTAAATGTAAATTCTAAATACCAATTGGTAAAAAGCACAGTTAAATATTAATTGTAATGAAGCATATTTCACCCATTGGTTGAAATATGATTAGTAATAAGTAATCAAATTGTTGTAAGCAATTAGAAATGAAAGTTTCTTTGAGTCATATGAAATACTTTTGTTTACAGAACGCAAAATACAGCAGTTCTAAGGGTGGCTATTCCTCATCAACAACATCATCAGATGGTCGTTACGAAGGACGAATGCGAGATTCCCCAAATGGCAACTCTTACAGTCCAGCAGCGGGCTTGGGTATGGGCATGGGAACAGACAGAGATAGTCCTCGCAGCTACACATCTAAACCCCTTTACAAGAAGGAGAGAGAAAATAGAGACTACAAGTTATCCTCCTCTAGGGACAAGTATTCGGGTAATTAAATTTCATTTTTCTTTCCTTTAACCTCCAGAGTACAAAGCTTATTTTTGAAATGTAAACAGAGTAGGGTAATTAACATCTTCTACTAAAAATTTGATAAAGTAACTTAATGTGAACATTATTTTTGATATAATAATGTTATATAGAGTTGTATTTCACTATTAAAGTTTACAATACTTATTTTTATGTAAACAACAAATTTGATGGATCCAAAATCTCCTACTCTGTATGTGGGTTTTATATATTTTAATGTGATATTCAAAATAAATTGCTAAAGATGTCTAAAGAATGTGGTTATCAATGTTTGCAATACTGTATCAAAAACACTCGATGGTTGCAATTATTTTATGTAAAGTAATAATACAGTCACTTTTGCTATAACCAGTAGAAAAACAGGCATCATTATGAATAAAAAAAAACTAAATTTATTAAAGCAATTAATAGATAAATATTATTAGTCAGAAATACAAGAGTAAGCATATTAATAAAAAGTCTTATTTATTCAAATGCAATTAATATTATATATTGTAATTAATAGGATGAGGAGTGTAATATTTATATATGTGATTTGTCTAAAAAGTAAGTGAGATATATTTTAATATTATATATATTTTCATTTAAATTTTGACTAGTATTATAATATTATCAATCTGAATGTTGCTTCTAAGTAATTAATTATTGATATTTTGTTATATATAAAGTTTGAGTATAATTTAAAAATCTTTATACTTTACTAATTTTTTAAAATTGTGCACAAATGTTAAAAAAATTATAGAATAATTATAACTATATATGAAATATAAATATGTGAAAGAAACATTTTTATGTATATTTATTTCAGACAATTTTACATTAAGAATAATAAGTTTTTTGTTTTGTTTCAAATTATGTACAGGAATCTGTTATGGCAAAATCGACTGTTTAACTTTGTTTATTTTGAGAATTAAAGATCTAATTCTTCTTTCTTCAGTATAAAAACAGGGTTGTGTCTTAACATTTTCAGCTGTAACATGCTTGCTTGCATATGTGTAGATTGTGCACGATCCCCAAAAGACAAGAGAAGCCGTGAGAGCAGAGATTCAGAACACAGGACCAACCACGATAGGAGTAGTGGAGAGGTAAGAAACTTCTTATTAACTATCTAATTACATTTAGAAGTAAATAACACTTGATATTATGCATTATTATAAATTTCATTTTAGTAACTGGTTGGAAAGAAAGTTTTACACAGAATTCTCTCATATTTTTTTCAATATTTAATTTTATTAAACAGTAATTTCAGTCTACAACATAATCAACATGTTTTAATGATATGAAATTTTATAAACATAATACATATTGTGTACTGAATATTTTCTAGAATTGTTTCAAACGTTTTACATAATTGTTTGAATATGAGAACTGTATGTAAATAGTATGTTTTATATTTATTGTCATAAATGTTTCTTTATTGTTACAGATTTTACATCCTATAAAATTATCGTCAAATTCATCAAGAGAGTCTTCATCTCAAAGGAAATTATCACATAATTCCTGTCAGGTCAGTATCAAATATTATTTCAAAACTTATTAGTTAAAAGATTTCCTTGTCAGATAAAATATTTGTTTCCAATGTGCATAATCAATTAAATGGAGAGCAATTGTTATTATAATATATTCGACTTCTTCATAAACTAACATAAATGAATATATTTTTATCTTTGATATAAAACTTGGTGCAAAAATTTAATTTATAGTCGAATTACCTTTAGTGTTGAAAAGCTACAAGTTTTCTTAAAATGAAAAAGTATTGAAAAGTTAAGATTTGATAGGTGTGCAAGGTCAACAACGTGGACAAATAATTTCATCTTTTCGAACAAGTTATGGAACTCGTATAAATATTTTCCATCGATTCAACCGTTTCCGGAAATTTTAGAACAGTCTGTTTAGGATAAACGTGGTGATGAGCGAGGAGGTGCAATGGAACGTTCGGCCAGGTTCGGTGATTGGTCAGAGCACATGAGTTCTTCGGGGAAGAAGTATTATTACAACTGTAAAACAGAAGTTTCTCAGTGGGAAAAACCACGGGAATGGATTAGTCGAACAGATAATCGACAACGTCAATCTAATGATTATTCTTCTAGGTCAAGTAGGTTTAACAATATTATATTACTAAATAAATGTTTTTAATTAAACAGATGATTGAACTTTGCATGTTACCAATTCTCTTGCTGTGACATCAATTGTGTAGTAGTTGTAAATCATTCAGTAAAACTTAGGAAGTAATTTACTTATTATTAGTCTTGATTTTCAGATGACAAATGTTTTCCTATTATAACTTGATACTAATTCATCAATAATAATATATGTATGTCTTTTGTACGTACATTGTGCACAGCAAAAGAGTTATCCTATTAATTAAAGAAATTCAGTTAACTTATACTTAAAACATACATAATGAAGTATAACTCACCAAGAATTATTTCTTACCAGAATACTTTTTCTTATAACGTAGAAATGGTTTATAACTAATTTTAGAGAATTGAATACGCATAAAACCACTGAATTTCTAAATCATACAACTTCAATTAATTAACATAACTAAAATCAGGAAAATTATTCAGTTTAGAAGATTTTGGTTTTTGATGTTTTTGTCTCGCAGGTCATGATAAACATTCCAACTCGCGGTCAAATAGCAGTAGCAGTGTGCGAGATGGTAAATCATCGCGTCAATCCGATAAACGAGAATATTGGAGTTCATGCAGTGGAAGTGGTGGTGGTAGCAGTAGGGAAGATGTTTCAGTTAGGGAAAGAGAAAGAGAAAAAGAACGTGAAAGGGAACGAGAACGTGAAAGAGATAGAGAATCGTGTAGAGAAGATACAGGAGTGGAGCGTCAAGCTCAGGACATGGATATCTCACCAGGTGATTCTACACCAACTTCTGAACCTCTAACATCTTGCACTCATGACCCACTGCCGCAAGGTCCTGTTTTGTTGGCCACTGGTATGTTTTGTTTTTGCAATGCAATGGTGAAACAAGAAAAATACTAGGAAATTAATAATTTATTCTAGCATTACCTCGGTTAACATCACATCCACCATCTACACCACAAACACCTGGAAAACTTAATTCACCGACGCAACAACAAGGAAATAGTAATGCTCCAGGGCCACCGGTGTCACTAGCAAATCTTCCAAGACTTTTATCCCAAATCACAGGCAATAAAGAACAACCTGTTATTACACCGCAGAAAGCGTTGCAAACGCTTCAAACAGCCGCTATCCTGTTGTCCAGACAAGTAAGTATATTTATAATTTAAGCATTTTAGCAACTAATAATATGTATCAGTAACAAACTGTTCGTAATTTTTATGGAACAGCAGATAATAATGCGTAAAATTATTTGTTTGCAGCAGTCGGGTAGTGGTGACCGAAATAATAGTGGAAATGATGTAATGGTCCCGCTAAAAGTTGATACAAGTGGCAACATAACAAGTGAGGGACCACCTACTCCAACGCATTCGGAAACTCAGGATTGCATTGATGCTCGAAAATGTATATTGATTGATGAACGATACAACTTGTACTTATTGATCGAATTCATAAAAAATGAACATTTAATAACTATATGTTTATGTTTTTCTTTCACAGTAACAAGTCCTGGGGGGACGAATTCTGGAGTGCAAGGTTTAAGCTCGTTGCAAAATCTTAGCACATTAGGTTCTCTTGGAAATTTAAGTAATACAGGTTTACAAGCATTATCTAGAGTACAGCCTCCTTTAACACCTTCTTTAACACCTTCACTTGCTAATCATTATCGGGAAGATTTAACGCAACACGTGCGTGCCTTTCCTGCTGATATCCTTGAAAAACAGGTACACATGATTCGTATTCGTTTTTCAACGTAGTTATATCATATGTAATTATAATATGATATATCTAGGAATATAATTGTCACTTATAGGCACAGAAACTTAGCGAGGAAGCACATACAATGGGAAGTTTACAGTGTACAAGAGTGTCGGCGGAATTAAAAACGGCACGATCCATAGTGAGGCTGACAGAGATTCAGGCAACTTTACAGGAACAAAGGTATATATATACATATGTTTCCATTTTATAATTAGAATTATACCTGTGATACGATTCATGAATTATGTAATATATATACGTATTATAAATTGAAGTCGTAAACTTGATATTCTAGGATATTATTTCTCCGTCAACAAATTCAAACATTGGAGGAGCTAAAATCCCAAAATTCCTTCATGTCTGATGATTCTTAGTGTAAGAAACTTTATAAAGTAATTATAATTACAATCTATAATTCATGCAAAAAAAAAATAAAACATAATTATTAATATTCTCATTAATATTGAATAATTAAGATTGTACCTAAATTATAATATCATGAATAGAAACGGTAAAAAATAGTGATGAATATTATGGGCTGCCCAGAGAGGATCGGTTGTTTCGTTTATCAGCTGACGAATATTATAATTAATTGAAAAAATAAAACCCACCTCTCTGGGAAGCACAAGAGGCCTATCCACATGCAAACACAACACTAATTAAATAGAAAAACGAATCTATTCTATCAGTTCATTGCAAAACTATTCAATTGTCCACATCGTCTTGTATTACCTATGTTATACGTGTCAATGTTTCATATCCCAAGATTAAGCGGCATTTTAACTAGTTGAAACATTTTTGTTGTAAATCTCGGAATAAAATTCGTGCCAGAAGTTTTAATTCAGTTCTTTATCGCCACTGTCTCACCTAATTCCCAGACTGTTTTAAAGAACATCATTCTTTTTGTTGTAAAATTATGATAATTTTTGTTCAATTGTATTTAACAATTTTCTCGTAGAGAACATGATATATATAAAGGAAAAAAGTAAAAGTGTTTAGAAAATTTGTATAAAAATATTTGTAAATAGTTTTAGAGATTTACAATAACTTAATCTATGTTATTCTTATAAGGGGAATGTACGATCTGTGGAACACCAATTTAGTTAAAGTTTAGCATAATTGTAGAAAATCCTAACTGTGATAAATTTTGCAAAATTATAGCGTGCACTTACTTCAAGGAAGAAATTTTAATAAAAAAATGTTTAAATTTAGAAATTTAAAAATCTGAAAATTTAGTAACTTAAAAATTGGATTAATAAAGCCAATATCTTACCATCGGAGTAAAAACCTTTATATAAATTTCTTTTCTATTTCGGAGAAGCGCACACTATGATTTTGCAAAATTAATACTTTTTGAGTGTTATAATTATGCTAAAGTTCGTGCGCTTCCCTTATCAGTACTTTTAAAAAGTACTGTTAACGGTATATTGCTAAAGCAAATTGTATAGAATGTGCCAAAATCGGATAAATAAGTCAAACACTTAATGTATCTTAATCGTAAATAATTTTTATTTTCTGCATAGCTCCTCATACAGTTGTACAACATAAGAAAATGAATTGCCTTATATCATTGCATTAGCTCTTGCAAGCGAAAACTGAAATATGTAGTAGACGATGTGATCCTTAGAATTTTTAATTAATATGTATATTTATATATATTGAATTAGAATTTTTAATTAATAATCACTGAGCTATTTTAATGTGGAATAAAACTTCAATTTTCAATCACTTATATTTTGCCCACTCTATTTTCATCCAAAAACACTATGAAAAGATCAGTTTCTCTTACTTCTGTACTTTGAAGTAATATGTGCTTAAAAATAAAATTATTTTCACTGAAAACACGTAGAACGAGTATATATATTGTTCAGGATGATAAAACCACGAATACTACAGTAAGTTATCATATGGATTTCTTATTTTGTATATTTCTTTAAGGAACTGTTAAGGAGTGAGCTTAATACTTACAGAAATAAAAAGCAACATGAAACCTAATCATGAAATGAATACATTTGATTGAAGAATTCGAGACTGCGACTGAATTCTAACATTTCTTTTCAAATTACTTTCTGAATACGAACCGAGAAGCTTGCACGAAGTACTGCGCACAAGTTAGTTCTCATACCTTCTGTTTAAATTATTTACTAAAGAAAGAATTAAGTTTTAAGTATGATTATTTTGTATTGTAATCAAACTTCTTGGTTCGCATTAAACATCTAAATGCCCTTCTAAAATCTTTATTTTACTAGCTACGAAATAAAATTGTAAACCCAAATTAAACATCATTGTTCTTCGATTGATATTTCTCATGTATCTTAATATTGTATAATATAATTATTATGAGTACAGCGGAGGATAGCATTAAGAATAATATTGGTAATAATGTTAACGTGAATGTATCCTGTTCACGGTGTTTCTCAACACGAGCTCAATAGCCTTCGTCATCACAAATGTTATGCATCAAAAAGCAACACGTCACATTTATTCAATAAATTATAAGGTATGAGGCTATCGAGGTTTTATTCGTAATTACATTTATACACATTTGTTTTTGCAAATAGATGTTCTTTCTGTTATATGTAATATACATGGGTATTTTTTATTATAATCTCTTTTTTATTACTATGTATGTATGTATGTATGTATGTTTCAATAAACTATGTGTTACTATGCTTATTTTAAAATGAAACATTCATAATTTAAAAATTTCTTCCTGAGTTCACTTAACAAAAAGAAAAAAAAAAAAGGAAAAAGAGAAGTAATTATGATTTTTCCGTACTTCATTTGTGCGAGTAACGATTATCGAATTACAAGCGATTTTATCGGTTGAGAAACACCGATAATTCTTTACAATATGATCTAACATTATACCATGTCATGAGAATGTTACAAACATCCCCATAGCACCTGAAGCATACAGTGAACATTCTCCCATGTACATTGTATTTAATTACAGTCAGTCATTGGACTTATTTTATAACAAACTCTCTCTTTTTTTGAACGTTAGCATTGATTAATATATCCTCAATATAATCATTACAGATATCCGTGTAAATTCAGTACAATGCATAATTTTCATGGACTAAGATTATAATAAGGCCTCTGAACATCTGACTCATTTTTTCTTACATTTCATAACTGGTAGAATTTTTGTATATAAAAATTTAAAAATACCTTGACACTGACCATCACACTCCACTTTTAAACTTAATTTTCCAATTTTCCTAGTTTTATGCATTATACCGGCCAAACAAAGATGATGTAGCTAAAGAACTATTAACAATTATTATTATTATTATCAGTAAATTCTTTGTTAATTGCCATCTTCTTATTTTTGAAACAATGTCAAGTTGTCAAATAAAGAATTAATAACAAATGTCATTTATAAAAGACCAAATATTTTACAAGTTATGAAATGTTGTATGTCTATTGTTGAATGATTTTAATGTAGTGCTCTTCAAGTATTTATGCAAACATATTGCAAATGGAGAGTACAAACTGCTACAAAACAATTCCAATATGATTTGTTTTACAATCATTAATACATCTATATCATACGCTCGTTATGTGATTTTAAGGCCATATACGAGATTTAATACAAAGATACTGCCCCTTTTAGGTCAGTATTTGATATATTTATTAATTTGGAAATTTGTCTAGGGGATAGACAAATGGACAACACAGCCTCGACAGAGAATGTTCACAGTGTAAGACAGCAGCATAGACATATCTCAGCGCAGCCTCACTTTATCATTGGTTAGTGCTTCTGCTGGTAATTATTATACAAATTTATCATTTCTTAAATTACACAATACAACTATGTACGGAAGAACCCTTCGTAGACAAGATCTCTTTCTTTTTTTACATGACAAATAGATTAAGAGGTACTGTACGTATAAACTAATCAATTTCTGATATCGAATAAACACAAATAATTTTTTATGTTTTTATCCATAGATATAATTTGAATTATATAAAAACAAAATCATTTTTTACATACTTAGCAATATTATTGTAGCGTAGCAGATAGGTAACAACTACGAAGGGTATTTGTAAATTATCCACATGAAATCAAGGCTTTTCTTTTTGTTATCCTTGTTTCTTAATATGTACGCAGTGAAACTAAAAATGCCTTAAAATCTATAATGTAAATATTATACAACATACAAAGTAACAATATGTAACAGAGTTGTTTTTTGTACCTATGTATCTATTATGGCAGAAGGTGGGTCTTGTGCCGAGTTATTCTTGGCTACTGTCAATTTTAAGCCAACATTATAGATGTAACTATCCTAGTCTTAAATAGGACGTGCACGATTTCATATTAATTCATTAATCATTAACACGTCGACTAACTACTTTCTGCTTTTAGGGACTTCTAAAAAGAATGTCTGTTTTACAGTTCCTTAGTGTCTCGAAAACAGTATTACTATACCTACAATTATTGAAACTAATATCACTCTTGGTAAAATTGCACTCATTGTAAAAATCTATAATTCCGTCAATAGTAAAATAGAAAAGTATTAAAAGAAGAAACTATAAGTAACTGAAAACGAAAAAAATTTAACATACAAATAGAAATACTGTTTCTCGTGTTATTCATTATTTGACAGGTAGCAATTTAATTTTTTTTTATTTATAGTCAGTTTTATCGTAATATATTCGGTTTTTTTTTATAGTACAGAGTGATACGTTTTCATAATTTAAATTGCAGAAGTAATAACAATGTACACGGTTGTACTAACTATAAAAATACGTTTGATTTACAAGGAGAGCGCACGACCTTTGAAACATCGATTTGATCCAAATTTAGCATAATTATACCAAACTCGAAAAATAATCATTTTGCAAAACTATAGGATGCATTTCTTCCAAATAAGAAATACATTCACGTCTGAAGTTTTTCAGCTATGGTGTTGGCTTTGGTAAACTAAACGTTAGAATTCAAATTTTCTATAATTAAAATTTACGGAATTTCAAAATTCTTTTTCGTACTTCATTAGTTATGTAGAAATTATAAAGCTTTCAATGTGAGTTTTTCCGTTTTAGAGAAGTGTGAGTTATAATTTTGCAAAATTATTACTTTTGGAATCCCCTATAATCGTGTTAAGTTTGAAATTGGTATTTCAAAGGACATTCATTCTCTTTATTATTAACAAATAAAAAAAGGTAACCCTTTAGAAGTCCCATAATAATTTATATCCATTCAAGGTATTCCTTGATTCGTTTTTTCATTCATTCTAAGGTAAAACACGCAACATTACTATATAATTTAATTCTATTAAAATGGCATTCAGTATTATAGGATTAGTTTCATTCAATATATAAAAAAAATATACAATTTCGACTACTCGATGCAATTGTTCAGTAATCGTGAGTTTGTACTATCCGAATGCCATTTTTTTTTTATATATGATACATTTTCCCTGGACTAGTACTACAAAGATTGTAGAACGGTCCACAAAATGCTAATTAAAATATAATTAATGTCTATACGCAGTGGGATTCATTGATATTCAGTCGATTCACAATACTCGTAACGTGCAAAAAATTGATAGAAACAATGAATAAAATAATTTTATTAACTATGTACTCATTCACTTCTCGTTAAGCTCCATCGAATTCATGTACCTGACTATGTAAAATCGTGTATTCGGAATTTATTAAAAATAATTAGCCAGGTAACAATAACACAGTTACCATACAGTCCGGTGTTACATACAACATCATTGCAATTTCCTGCAACATTGTTTTCTTTTACAAAAAAATAATTTTTAATCGTTTTATTTCACCAGTGTTCAGTACATTTTTTTTCTTCAATTACAAAAACATTGTCACGAGTTGTGAATGACTTGTACTTACCTGAGGGATACATTCCCACTTGTTTTCCTCAATAAACTGCACTCATGCAGTGCATTATTAAGTTTTTTTTCTTTTTTATCGAGGTATTCTCTCATTTCATGAAATTAACTTGTCGTATCAGTAAACGTACACAATGTCTTGTTTGGGCAAGGTATTAGTAATGCAATGGCATTATGATCTGTCTTATTTGCAAAAGTGGCTTCATGCCAATGTTAATGTGTCATTCGTTATTATTATATAATTTAAATAATTTATAATTTACAGATCCTGTAGAACACAAGTGGTTGTACGCAAGCATACCCCATTGGCAAATTAGTATATTACATAAAATGCTTGGTATACCACCACGTTAAATGTGATCGATTGGGTATATGATATTTTTCACTGTTTATCATACTGTAACTTTTAGCGTAAAAGACATATTCACATACACGGTTGCATAAAATAGAAATAAAAATACAATCCGGGTACATATGCAACTAGGATCATACATTACTTCTCCTCTACCGCAATTTTCTAACAGCTTTCTTGATTTTTCTTTGCGTCATCAAAGTAGGTGTAGCACTGAAACAAAAGGTAATAGTTTACGATAAATATTTATGATATAACGGTATACCGAATAACAAGTTTATTTATTATTTGTTGAAATGCACTATCATTGTCACAGCTGGTCGTAATAAATAAAGTTCTTACTAATAGAAAAAAAAGTGATATATTTCATGATCCTAAATGTACTATTATGTTCGGTAATATAATATTTAAACGAGTTAATGTAATGACATAAATATATACCTGAATGTTGGAGGTGCATTTCCGCCAGTGAAATTAAACGATGGTGGGGTGTTGGGATCAAACGTTGGTGTATTACTAGGTGGATTGAAATTAAATCCTGTAGACGGTGCAGCAGCAGGTGCCTATGAAACAGTAAAATTAATTTAAATATAATCAAATAAAAATTTAACTACAATAATTATTAAATGTTTGTTATTATAATTACCATTGCACCAAAGTTGAAAGCTCCTGAAGATGCAGGTGGTGCTGCTGATCCAAAAGATCCAAAACTGAACCCTGTGTTCGCAGGGGTAGATGAAAATGATGATGATGGTTGATTTTGAGTAGTAGCCTGTGGTGTACCAAAAATCGGAGTTGCAGCAGTTGGTTGACCGAATGCTGGTGTTTCCGGTTTAGGTGCATTAAATGTAAATCCAGAACTACTTGCTGGTGTAGCATTATTGAACGTATTTCCAAATAAATTACTACTTTGCGGGACAGTTGAGCTACTACCAAATGTAAATAATGGTTTCTGAGTTGATTCAGCCGGATTAGTATTTGTAGAGAAATTGAATCCTGGTTGTGCTACCGGTTGAGTAGAAGTACTACCAAATGTGAATAAATTTGAACTTGATGTATTACTTTGACCTGGCTTCGAGGAAGATCCAAATATATTCGGCGTAGACTCAGCAGTAAACGTTGAAGGTGTATTATTACTGAAAACAGGTGTAGCAGATGATCCAAAAAGATTTGGTGTACCTGATGCCACGCCAAAAGGTGTAGCTGCTGGTGCTTGAGGAGTTGGATTAAATGGCGAGGCTGTTTTATCTGTATTTCCAAATACAGGTATTTTGGTATCAGATGATCCAAAAATCGAAGGTTTGTTTTCTGTACTACCAAATGTTGGTACTTTAGTTTCCGGCATAGCAAAGGTAGAAAGTTTATTTGTGTTTATACCAAATGTAGATTGTTTATTTTCTTCTGTACCAAGTGTTGATGTATTCTTTGCATCATTAGTACTAAACAATGATGGAGCATTGGAAATGCTTGAGAATAATGAATTTCCAGAAGTAACATTTGGCAATGCATTAAAAGTTTTGTTTACTGAAGAACTTTCTGTTGTTTTAGTTTCTCCAAACGCAAAAGTAGTAGGTAAAGTAGAAGTAGAAGCTGGTGCTGATATTTGACCAAAGGTTGGTGCTGATGTTGTTTGTACAGCTGGTTTTGTTTCAAGAAACGTGAAGGAGGGTTGAGTAGAAGATGGAAGACTTGATACTACATTTGTAGAGGAACTGCTATTAACTGTAGCTGTACTACTTGGTACTCCAAATAAAAAGGAAGTGGTTGGTTTAAGTTGTTGTGCACTGGTTTGACTTATTGAAGGTAACGTGCTGGTACTACTAACAACAGGTGATTGATTAGTTTGTGTGTTTGTTTTTGAAACCTCTGTAGCTGTATTTTCAACCGAAGTGCTTTGTTTCACTTCTTTTATATCTGATTCGTTAATTTTAGGATTTGGTACACCAAATGTAAATGTTACTGGAAGTGTTTTAGAGGTCGTTGCAGTCAGAGATTGCTTATCATTCGCTGTTGATTCACTTTCACGTTTTGGTACATCAAATGAAAATGATGGTGCTGGCCTTTTTTCTACCTGTTCTGAGTTTTGTTTTACATCAGTCTTATTACTGTTACTTGTATTAACTTGAAATCCAAATCCACTTCCCGTAGACGATGAGGCACTGTTTTCAGATTTCAATGTATCATCAACCGTTTTCTTCTCCTCTTTTTGAATGCCAAATGTAAATTGACCAACCTGACTACTTTGTTGGTTATCACCAAATTTAAAACCATTAGTAGGCGCTACAGGATCAGTCTTTTCTTGATCAGCTTTATCTATACCAAATTTGAAACCACCAGCATTTGGAGGTATACAAAAATTAAACTGTAAATTGGAAGTAGTGCTTGTATTTGTCTTTGTATTTGAAGTGTCCAATTTCTTTGAACCTGGTTTTAATCCACCACAAGCTACACATTCAGTAACTTTTGCTTCGTTTTGTAACATACAAGTATCACAGTTCCATGCACCTTCAGGTTTTTTAAATTTATCTCCAAATCCATTTGCAAGTAAGAGTGGAACAGTTTTAGGTGCAACTCCGGTGCTAGGCTTACTTGTGTTACAACATGGACAAGAATCAACAGAGGTAACGTTTCTAACCATACAACAAGGACATTCCCAGGTATCTTTGTTTGACTTAACACTGCTCGTAGTTTCATTTTTGGTCAAATTTGAGCTACTGAGTGATTCTGTGCCAATATTTTGGCTTGTAATTGTATCTGTTTTATTAGTAGTATTAGTATCTTTTTGAAGATTCTTCAATGAACTTGTATTAGATACATTTTGAGAGGAACACCCAGTTAAATTTTCAGATTTTTCTGAGGATTTTCCATCGCTAAGATCAGATTTCACTGATTTTGTTGCATTAGTTTCTTGCTTCGTGCTTTGTTTAACTGTTCCACATGCAACACAGTTAGTATCAGTCTGTTTGTTTCTTACCAAACACGATGTACACTCCCACTGACTATTTGAAAGTTTAAATTCAGATCCAAAATGATCACTGACAGTGGTTTTCGACTCATTGGTGATATTCTTTGCCGATTCATTCGTTTTGTTCTTTTTATTATTTAATTTACTAGCTTTACAAGCAAAACAGTACATTTCAGTGCTGTTGTTTTTAAATAAACACTCAGAACATTCCCACAAAGTCGAATTTTCTTGCTGTATATAAGAGTTTGAATTTGATGGTTTTTTATCATCTTTGCTTACATTTGTAACAATTGTTTCATTATTAGTTGAGTTTAACGATGTCTTTATTTCATTTGATTTATCAGATTCATTTTTATTAGGCTTAGAACAGAGGACATCCATGACACTTCCTGATTTCAGTTCATTTGATACAACAGGAATAGCATTGCTACTTTTCACTTTTTCCTTCGGTCTAGGTGCTGTAGATGAACCAGACCAAACAAAATTTTGGGTTACCGTAGATACACACTCACTAGAAACTATATTGGATTTAATATTAGCTGTTTTTAAAGGTGAATTTGAATCATTGGGTTTATCAATTGATTGTTTCTCGGCATTAATAGGACTACTAAACGTAAAGTTATTGATGGATTTTAAATTCTTTGTAACGTTTGTTATTTTTATAGGACTTGCAAATGTAAAAGTGTCTTCAGTACTTGTATCAGTTTTATCACTTGTTTTTGGATTAGAAGGTGGTATAAAATTGAAATTAGGTAAAGAAGATATTGGCAAAGGTATGTTTGGTAAATTGACTGGTTGAACTGTTTCTTCCTGGTCAAGATTTGCTGCTTTACTCTTTAGTTTACCTTGAGGCTTCGATTCATCGTCAGTTTCTGTTCTGAGATGATACTCTTGCAGAGGCGGTGGTTCGCTTCGGGCAGAAATGATTTTCCTAGCTGCGGCTGTCGTATCTTGTAACTTTTTACGTTGTCTTAATTTTAATATGTCTGGCACAGTTGGTACAGTTAATTCGCGAGTTAAATGACGTAATCCAACTCTGGCTGATGGTGTTGGAGTCTCTTCTCTCGATCTCTTTTTATTCATTACTGATGTGTTATTCGTTTTTAATGGAATTTTTTTAGCGTCAGTTATTGGCGATGAAAAATGTTCCAGTGCTTCTAATATTTTTTTAGCAGTTTGACTCATACCAGACGAATCAACTCCTGTTGTATTAGATGGCTTTACTTCAACACATGTTCTTTTAGGAACTTTAAGTTGAATTTCATTTGAGTTATTAAACAAAGAGCGACCTCGTTTATAAAGGCCAGCTGCATTTGCTCCACCAAAAGTAGTGTTTCCACTGTAAAAAGGAGATGACAAGGGAGATGCATGGTCCGACGAATTTGTGACAATTGACGCGTTAAAACTTGGTCTACGACTACTTAAAGAATCTCGAGTATTATTATCTAAAAATAAAGACCTTGGAGACTGCACACGATTAGTGAAACTTAATTTGTCGTCGTTAAATCTTTTTCTAGTGGAGAATGGGGAGCTGTAAGAGACATTTGACGGAGCCTCTTGTCTATTTGTTTGTGGTATAAGAGAGCTACAACCACTGGTACTTTCACTGGATTCAGAATTATCATCCATACCACTTGTAGTTCCATTATTTGTAGTAGTAACTAGCGAATTCAACTCGGACCTTTGAGGATTTATGTTTCTAATATCTGTATGCGTTGTAGGCGTAGAAGATACCAGATGTCCCATCCCACTTGGTCCAGCCATCGCAGGTTTACAGAAGTCATCGGACTGCAATAAATGTGTGATTGAAGAAAATGTTTTTAAATTGGCATAGTTTCCATAAATTATCTTTACCATTTCATTATTCATTGAACATTGTTGTGTAGATGGACTGGCTTTATTAATCGTGGATTTGGTTCTTGGTTGAATCGAGAATGTGCCGGGTGGATGAGTAACATCCATGCGAATACATGGTCGTTTTAAAGGCGGAGGTTTCTGGATATCTTCTTCTGGTTCAACCTCTTCAGGATTCTCAGAATTATTTAATACATCTCCATCACTTTGAGATGAGTTAAACCATTTACTAATCCACGATTTTTGCGGTATCAAATCAGTTACCTTTGTTGCCACCTTTTTTACAAAAGACTGGAATACAGAAGAAATAACTAGAAGGATACTGAATAATTTTATATAGTACTTATTTCTATAATGTTAGTTAAAACCTATTAACCCATTCACAACAGATGATATACTAATAAATCAAACCTGTACTGGTCAGTTTTACATACGATGGACTGGTATAACATATGAGGAATATTGCTGGCTACAAAGAAATGTATAACAAGAAATAAAAGCAAAACATAAAGTAACTAAGTAATTGAGTTATTATTAATTTCAATGACAACATTATATTTCTTGTATTTATAGTTTACTGCAATGTTTTATTATATTTTGGGACATAAATCTTGTAATATGAAAACAAATGTTACATTCTTTTAACCATGTTTTGGACCTATGTATGTGAGATTGATACTGCTGCGAATAGGTTCATAGTGTTATTATTATTAGTGTATTAAATTATTTATATATTAGGTCTGCTGACAAGTTATATCCTTTTTATGGTAATTGAAATTGTTTCTCTTATTTGTTAAGGATTGTGTTAAATAAAATCGTAATTTCTTATTTAATTAAATAATCTGTTACAAATAACAATAAAATAAACATATTAATCAACAAGATTTATTTATATCACTGCATTCTTTGTAAGTTTTAGTAAGGAAATAATAAACCAAAGTTACAAACCAAACCTATATCATCTAATACTGAAAATATGAATATTAGAGGTTTAGTCAACACTGGTTTGAAATTTTTGAGGATGATGATTTAAATCAGGAGAATGGGCTCTATTTAAGATATAATACTTCTCGGTTAATATTTATCAGGTTGAGTTCATTCGCTGAATAATATGCAGGGAGGTAGATATTCTAAGAATTGCTTCAGCCTTATCTCTCTTCATAGAGTAAACAAAACAGATTGAAAGCTAGTGGGACATAGTAAGTTACATTGAGTGCTCCAAGAATTGGTATCGATGACTCACAGAATGATAACTGGAATAATAAGTGAAAACTACCATAGCCAAAATCTGACCATTATTTTCCATAGATCATTTGATTACAGAATTTTATTTTGACTTGAAAAGCGATAACCAAACAGTTGAATTTGTGTATAACTATTCATCACGAGTATCATACTAACAGAAAGCAGTTATGTGTTTCATACACACAGATAGAACTTCTTAGTTGTAATATATGTCACATAATATCATGCCACATCATGATGCTTCTACAGTTTAAATATCATAAACTTGACTAATATTTTCAGTATGCTTGAATTTTCTTTGATTCCGATAATAATTTACATAGTCAAGGATTAGGGACTGTCATTGTACCCCATGCGTTCAGAGTAGGCAAATACTCACAAAGGAGCTGAAGGAAAATATACTTTAGTGCTCATGTAGCGAACTATTGAGACGAGCAATAATCATATCTAAGGGATGACAACGTTCATGCTATGGTAAAATGAATTGTAACGAATGCGTTAATAGTGCAATACCTAAATGGCATTGATACATTCATATTATTAATATACATATCAATGCGATATAATTGTTTATAAAATATGTATAATTAATAAAATATAGTGATGCTAACTTAATGCTATTCATGTGGTACGCTGTTAACTGGGTGACAGCCTTGATAAAACCCAAAATAGACATATTTTAGTTTTCTTTCTTTGCCTTAATATTATAATAGTGAATAGTTCTAATTAATGCTACTGTTAAAAGAATCATACAATAAGGTATTAATATACCAGAAATAAAAATAACTGAGAGAGGAGTATGAGGTAAAGCAACTAATGCTTCTATCATGACATTTTAATTAAACTAATATTTTTACCAAAAAAATGCTAAATATTTAAATATAAAAACAAGAATAGTTTATAAAAAAAATACGTTGATCTTAGAATTAAGGTTAAAATGTTCAATAGACGATCGAACTACCTTATACATTAATTTAGTTCATGTAAACTGATTGACAATTATTCTTATTATAAAGAAAGATCTTTATACAAGATTACGAAATATTGCATAAATATACGTAAAAGATGATTTTTGAAAGTCACGCGTGTATTTTTTCGATCGGATACAAGTGTAAAGATAATATATCAATTTCTCGAGATGCAAGTACATCAGAAATGAGTTGTACGTTGAGTTGCTCGAAGATTTTCCTCATACGGAATCGCGTTTCAAGGTTACATGTTATAGGTGATTCGATAGATATCTCGCCAGTGAAACAGTATGGGAAAGATTGAGGTTATCGAATAGATTCACATAACCGTGACATCGTGTGGGTCCAGCGTAAGTGCATCTTACGAAAAGGGCAATTGTATCAAGGATAGTTTAAAAAGGAATTGATAAACGCTGTAAATTTGTCGAGGGATTCAATTTTAGCGATAAGGCGCGAACAACCGTTGAACTCGAAGCAGGTTCAGGTTCGTTTTCTATCGTAGGGGACTCGTGCCAAGAAGAGAATACTCACATTGTTTGCGTCGTAGGGTTTCGTATTATGCGACGACGACCGTTTTCCAGTCAAATTGTTACCCCTCTTAGCCATGATTGGCACTGTTCACTTATTTAAGAGTATAAAACACGCGAGAACGACTTCGAACGGCGCATCCCAAAAATTGTTACTGAACCACCACCTTCGTGACTGAAATTCACGAGAGAAAATATGGCCGCCCGAAAGACCGCCACCAGGGCGCCAGGTTTCTCTCGAATGTGCGCTTCGAGCGCCTACCCACGTGACACCGTATGCGCTTTCTGGCTTCGAATCAGTTACTATCTCTTTTTACGATCGCTTTTAAAAAAAGAACGTGCACGCATTCGTTCTTCTATAGATGGTGCGGCGATCACGTGGATATGGCGGTTCAATCGATTTTGACATTTTCTAAAGTACATTCTTCTTTATCGACATTAAATATTTTCTGTATTACCGATTTTTCAATTAAAACAAATTTAAATTAGGAAAGACACGTGTTGTGAGTATAATTCTACAAAAGTTAATTCATTTGTAAATTAAAAAAGTAACGTTTTTGGAGGAGCTGAACTAAAATAAATATTTCATTGGCTAATTCATCATGTTATATATATGTATATTCTACAGTCGAATCTTAATAACTCGAATCTCAAGGGAAGAACTACAACCCTCGAGTTATAGAGGTTTCGATTTATCGAGTTTTAAAAATTCGATATATAGAAGCGATGTAAGAAGGTTAAGAATTTTCTAAGTGCAACCGCTTAAATAAACACAATTAAATAATTTGAAGGTGAATTAACAGTTAAAGGATAGAAATATCGAATGATTTATTTTTAATATCTTGTAATATATAACTATAAACTTCGAATTACAGAGGCAATGGCCATACAGATTCGACTTAGAGAAGCAAACTTCGATTTATAGAGGTCAGACTATTCCAATTGCAGTCACAGAGGTAAACTATTATATTTTGACACGTAATGAGTAATTCTTCAAATCGTTAATTCGTTAATTCGTTAGTAATGAATTATTTTTACATATACAGGTTTTCGCAGTGAAGTGGAAAAGAAGTGAGAAAAGTTTTAGTTTTTCGAGTAATAGAAGTTCGAGTTATCGAGATTTGACTGTACGTATATGTTGATACATTATTGATAAATTAAAACAATTCTTACTGTTCGTTTATTCTTTTCTCATTGTTAGTTAACTTTGTTGTATTAAATACAAAATTTAAATAGATTCGAAATGGTTTAACATTCATGCAAGAATTGAAAAATATAATAATTGTTAATTTCCATTGCTACAAGAATTTAAATACTGGATATCTTTCTTATGTTTCATTAGTTACTTTAGTAGTTATTTAACAATTCTATGAATTATTAATTAACTGTATTGGCATTGTAAAGTGATACGAATTTAAACATTTTGCAGAAATATTATTCTGTTTAAATTACTGTTTTTAGTTGCATGTATGTCGACCTGTGGCGCTTAAGTGTGCCCTACAAAAATGGCGTCAAATTCAAATCCTATATTTTGGTGCTTTGATGTCTTAGGATTTGTAATGAAACATTCAGTTTTTACAGGAATATTCATACAATTTTTAACGGATATTACAACTAAAGTAGACGTATACGATTTAGAACCTTTTAAATGTATGATATTTAGTCAAACATGTACTAAAGTGCAAACTTTTTTACTTTCAGTTTTAATATAATTTTTATAGATGTTATATATACAAAATTTACTATCATTTTTATATATGTAACAATATCTAATGGGTTAAAGATATACGAGTACAATGGGTACTTTCTACACGGAGAGTAAAATGAAATGTTTAATAATAAGACAGAAAGACAGAATGTAAAAGTTTCGTATTCGAATGGATGCGCGGTCTGTTGCGCATGTGCAAGACGCATGTATGTACTGTGCTGCCCCCAAGCGATAAATCTTCAGAAGACTGTTACGAAAATTTGAATATTACCATCCGTTTATTTTTAAAAACATAAGAAGAATTTACATATATGTACACTTACATAGTTTAATTTAATATTTTAATTATTTTGTCATGTATCTTTTAAATGCAATGAACATAAAAACATCCTTTAATGAAAAAATCATATACTTAGTTCAAATTCAAATGGTTATGGGTTTTGCTGGCATATGTAAACGCCATATTGCGCTACAGTCAAACGGTTATTCTTTAAAGGGTTAACATTAGGGCTAAAAAATAATATTTTTTATTTGTGTAACTAACTATGTAAATATTCGTAGTATAATGATCATAGAATTGAGAAAAATGAAATTTCATTTTTTAATTTAAAGAATAAATGTACTTTCACGATGTACTATATTCTTAATACATACTTACACGCAGACTACATAAGTACATTATCTTGTTTCGATCAATTTGTCCTGTAATTGGTCAGTTTAATACGGTGAAACTGACATATCTATGTTTTAGCGAATTATCGAGATTAATAATTTGCTATATTATCGTTAGTAATTATATTCTATCACTTTTGTATAATTACTCCATTAAAAAGCTATGTAATTTTATTCGCTATCAGCATTAACTAGAAGAGAAGTGTTGTATGATGTACTCTTTAATTTTTATTATCTGGAAAATCGTTGAATTCAAGACTGTTATTAGTATAATTTTGTGTTTATAAAAAATTGACACGTCATTTAATTGTAATTCTTACAAAAATAATTTAATTTACACAATTATAATAATTAAATTAAAATTTAAGATGGAAAACTAAAATTTATCATTCAACATTATAAATTTCATCTAGACAGGTTAAAAAGTATCTAATAGTTTTTGTACAATCATTTTCAATTGTAGGTGAAATTCACCACGCATTTTAAAAGACATTATTGAACCAGTGGTATGCGCTTTATCCTGACAAATCACCAGTGTAACAGTACTTCTGTGTTTAAAAAGTGAAATTCCGAAAGAAGGTGACAAATCATTCTTTTTTCTTGGACTAAGGTGCACCGGATGTAGAAGTGACACAGAATTAAGCGTTTTGCATAGACGATTTCACATGAGTCACACGGTTGGTAAACTTGCGTAGCTTTCTCCGGCAAATAAGCGAAATAAATGGCAGCAAAGACCATCGTCATTGATCTAGTTCGGCCCCGTTCTCTCGAGCTTATCGTGTCTTTAGACAAGATGCAATTTTCACGCTCCGATAGAAAACTTATGCGGCTGATCTATCGAGGAGAGCGAAAACTATACTTAACCTCTACGAATTACCACTAGCAACAATCTTAAGACAGACTTATTTGGTCCAAAAGGGAGAGTTGCTAGAGTAGTACCACTTCAAATACAATCATTTCATCTTATAAAGTAAATTCGCAATTTATCGCCACATGTTTTATAGCCTCGTGTTCTATTACCACATTATACGTATCTTCGTGCTTTGCCTTCATGCGTTAAATATGCTTTTGTGTTTTATTGTCATTCGTTGAATAACCTCGCGGTCACTACGCGTTGTACAGTTGCGCTTTTTATCTTCACGCGTTGTATAACCTCGCATTATATCGCCACGCGTTGTGCAATTTCACGTTTTATCGCCGTTCGTGGTATAACTTTACTTTCTGTTTCCAAGCGTTGTACAGTTTTATCTTTTATCTTCACGCCTTGTATAACCTCGCATTATATCGCCGCGTGTTGCGTAGTTTCACGTTTTATCGCCGTTCGTTGTATAACTTAGACTTGTGTCAGTTCTTACCCGTATGACCCTCGTCATTATCACACGTTTCATGGTAACGAGTATTTTATAATTAGGAGGAAGATAGAACCAGATGTGATACAATTTTGACCTATTCACCCGTGGTGAAAGTGAAATAAAAGTTCTAGTTACGCTGGCAAAAGTTCAAGCGATAAAAAATGTCGCAACATTAACCGACGATAAATAAATATTCGATTATTCGACACTGTAACGGTACACAAAATAGGAAAAACGGAATATTTCGTAGGATCGGCGATTGCAGAAACAGATTCGTCGCGATGTTGTAAAAGGGACGGACGATTGTTGAAATTGTGGAAATGGTCGAAGGCGGAAATAATGGTATCTCAACCGGACGTAAAGGGAACAGCTTGTTCTCGCGTGACAATTCGAAAGCGAGAATGTGGAAGTGGGTAAGAAATCATTAGAAAAGATGGTTGTAAGTGTTCCAATTATGATACTACTATTAAATTAACTGCAATTAACTCTGGATCTGGATAAAAATCTGATAAAAAAATAAATAAATAAGTAGAAACTAAACAATTAATAAATATATACAATTAATAATTAACATGCAATTATGCAATTAATAATAATAATTAATAAATATATATAATAAATAAATAAAATGAATAAATATGAAATAAATTAGTAAATATAAATAAGTTACAAACAAATAAATAAATAAATATAAAAAAGTTACAAACAAACAAATAAATAAATATAAAAAAGTTACAAATAAATAAATAAGTAAATATGTAAGAAACAAGTAACAAACCAAGTAAGCAATAAATAATTTATCCCATCTTGTGCATACGTTTTTTCTCGATAATTATTCATAAAGGATAAAACATAAAAAATCAGTAATTTTTCATTCAGATGGCGCGTGCACGGCATAATCGAATTTACGAAATTTGTCCCGTCGAGATACATAATTAGCGTTAATTACTTACGTTAGTCAATTAATTAATCAAAATTGCACAAGAATGACAGATAATAGGCCAGGAAAGCTAGAAATTGTGAGAAAATAAATGCACGTGTACACATGTGAACGGGGGAACAATATGTATAACTACTTACATCTGTATCTAGAATCTTGTTTCTTTGACTTTCCATGAACAGCAACCGCCTTGAAGAATCTTTGCAGCTGCTTAAATCGGGGTCATGTCAGCGCTACGAGTAATACAGCTGTGCGACTATTTCATGAGAATGTATTGCATGTGTACATAAACAGCACGTACAAACAATAACGTAGGCTTCTTGCTAATACATTGGATATCATTGCGATTTGAAATTGCACTTAAATATGTGCATTCTAAGGGTTACGTTTATTTTCACGTAAGGTACTAAGAGAATCTAAGGAAAATTTTTAAGTACTGGGAGGGTTTACGGAGAGCTATAGAGTATAGGACGATATTAGGAAAAATTTAGGTTATCTCGAGGGATATTTAAGATTTCGAGAAAATTTAAGAGGTTAATTTGAAATTTACTGAAATTTACTTGAAAAATTATATGGACATTTCTTACTTTCTATGTACTTTTCTTTAACTGAAGGAGCACATATTGCACTTGAATGTACATTCAAGTGAATCGTAGGTTTCTATTAAATAAGAAGTTTAAGATTATTTTTTTGCTTAAAGTATGTAAACTTTAAATTTTCAAAATTCTAAAATTCGAAATATGTAAATTTAAACATTTTCAATTTTCAAATTTCCAAATACATAAATTCGTTTCGTATTTCGAAATTCAGAAATTTCTCAATTTGCAAATTTCCAAATTCTCAAATTTTTCAATTTTCAAACTTCCACATTTACAGAAAATTAAAATTACAAATTCTTAAATTTCCAAGACCCTAAATTTTCAGAAGCTGAAATTTGAAAATTTCCAAATTCTTAGATTAGCAAATTCTCGAATTCTTAAGTTCTCAAGCTTTTAAATTCTCAAATTCTTAAACTTTTAAACTCTCAAATTGTCAAATTGTCAAATTCTCAAATTCTCAAATTCTCAAAACTTCAAATTACCAAATTGTTAAATTCCTAATTTTCCACATTTTCAAATTTTTCAGATCCTCAAATCCTAAAATTTTTAAATATTTAAAATATAACAAGTTTTTAATACTTAAATTCTTAAATTCTCAAAATTAAAAATCTTTAACTTTCTAAATTCTTAAATTAACAAATTTCAAAGTTAAACAATTTGTTGTTATTATTTTTTGTGTCGTAAACAAATTTCTATTACTAAATTAAATTTAACTAAATCAAATTTCTATTATGCTGTCTCAAAAATGAAACAGCATACGAAAAACATTATTTCATATTTTTACTTTATTTTTCCATATAGATTCATCTGCTTTTGTACCCGATAACACCCTAATTATATATAATTTCTATAATTTACATATAATTTCTAATATATAATTTATACATAATTTATATAAGTCAGTCGCATTGTCGATAAAAATGACGTAAGGTTCGAAAACACGCAAGTTAACATAGTCAATAATAAATGTTAATACAAACGTTTTATTTCTTTACAAATTTTCTCTAAAAAACACCTTCCTTCATTTTGAGGAAGTATTGCATATTACAGACTAATATACAGAAACATATAAATTTCTCATAGAACCCAGTATATTTCCTTCCTTTTACCAAATTATACCGTCTTCCATCAAGATATCAGTATTCCCATAAATAATAGCGCAAGTGTACGTATTAGAAGCAACGTCGTATAGCGATTAAATCAATTCAACGGAATAAGTCGAACGTAGGCACGCAATGGAATGAATAAACGTTCCGATGGTCAAAAATTTCGAGGACATAACATACCTATCGATCGATTCATATGCAGGAAAGAAGAAGGCATCGATATATAGTCACGGACGAAGACGACGACTAACGGAGAAACTTGATTCGGTCAGATTAGACGTCTATTCGGTCGACGACCTTACTTTTACGTAGCCAAAGACATACTAAAAAGGAGAGCTTCCGAATGTTCTACCGATATTAAAATTACATTTACACATTGATAGATCTTGATATTCGGAAGCTGTTTATACGTGGCTCGTTTCAAAAGCATAACCTTCAAGTAGTCGTTAGACGCACTAATAACCTTCCTAAGCACTTCCAGACTTTTGGAACTTTGGAAAATTTGCAAATTTCAATTTCAGTTTGAAGCTTCGATGTTTTCACTTCATTTTTTCAAATGGAATTGAATGAACATGAAAATGGATATGAAATTTTACCTCATGTGGACAATCATTGGAGACCAACAAAATATGGTATATAAAATTAAATTGATTGCAGTAAAAAAAAAACATAAACTTTTTAAGGTTTTGATACCCGAAAGAAGACAAATTTTATAAGAATATTTTCACAAATAAAATTCGCTTTATTTATATTCTATGTACATACTCGTAAACTATTATGAAGTATTTCGGAAGTATTGTAAAAGAAATTAGATTTTATTCGTCTAAATAAAGTATAATTGCCTGATGAACTTTATACACTTTTAGACTAAAATTTATTACCCTCTGATATTGACCTCCAAAATGAAGTTCTGATTCTTTGATATGGAAATTTGTAAAAATTATAACAAAAGTGTAGAATTAAGTTGTGGCCATGAAAGAACGAACAATTTATTACTATTGTATAGAAAGAACCGTTGATTACGTTGCAGAAGAGTGTCAATAGTATCAATAGCCGCATCTTCCCATGTCAGAATGATTATGGACGCGAACGAGGTGGTTGCACGATAATGATGGTGTCTCGTATATGAACAAGTAACCATACGTCGCCTGCACACCTATGTAGAAAGCATCACGTTTGTATGGCGGTCGTGGTATGTGGGTCAGGAAGTCGATGTTGCTAACAAGTGACTCGACACCGCTAGCTTTCGTCGCACCAAATTTCAGCCTCTACCAAATCTGGTCCTACGCGATTCGTCGAATTACCGTGATGCTGAAAGTGCCCTAAAAAAGTACTCGCTAACAGTGAGTCACCTACTTACTTCCGCCAACGTATATGTGAGCGGGCGAGTGAGTATGGCTCACAGTTTTGCATCTGGATGTCAGTCACGTGTTCGAAATAAAAGTGTATCATACTTTGAAGTGTGTTAGCGTTCCAACACGAAATTGAGGACGGGTGTATCGATGTTTTAATGGAATTACAAAATATTATCGAACGGTAAATTATTATATGGGTCAGGTCAGGAGTCACATATTTCATAACAATTCCTTGTTCTACATGGTTTTGGAATTTTTTACCTTTTTTGCAACTTTTGGGATAATGCTATGAAGGTTTATCATGTGTGCTACTATTGGAATAGAATACTATTGGAATAGAATTGCAAAATTTTGAATATTTTGACAATGGTAAGGACAAGGACAAGAAGAAGGACAAGGACAAGGACAAGGTCAAGAACAAGGACAATGATAAGGACAAGAACAAGGTCAAGAACAAGGACAATCATAAGGACAAGAACAAGGACAAGGACAAGGACAAGGACAAGGACAACGATGATACCAACAGTAACGAAAATGATAATGACAATAACATGATGAAGGCAATCACAATAACGATAACAATGACAATGAGAATTGCAAGAAAAGTGACAATAACAAGGATAATAACAACAGCAATAGCAATGACAGTGGCAGTGACAATATCAATGTCAATGTGAATGTCAACATCAATGTCAATGTCAATGTCAATGTCAATGTCACTGTCACTGTCACTGTCACTGTCACTGTCACTGTCACTGTCACTGTCAATGTCAATGTCAATGTCAATGTCAATGTCAATGTCAATGTCAATGTCAATATGAATGCCAATAGCAATAGTAATAGTAATAGCAATAGTAACAGCAATAGCAATAGCAATGCTAATAGCAGTAGCAATAGCAATGTTAGTAGTAATAGCAATAATAGTAACAATAGCAACAGCAGTAGCAATAGAAATAGCAATAGTAACAGCAATAGCAATGCTAATAGCAGTAGCAATAGTAACAGCAATAGCAATGCTAATAGCAGTAGCAATAGCAATAGGAATAGCAATAGCAATAATAGTAGCAATACGAATGACAATGGCACTGACAATGACAATGACAATGACAAAGACAACGAACATAACGACGACAATAGCAATGGCAGTGGCAATAAAAATACCAACCTTTTATTTTCAACAATTTTTGTGTCCGTCGCATTTTCAGAAATAAAATTCAGAATAAGAACTATTAATAGATGAATTCAAACATTTTTTAAATCGCACGAGTCCAGCTTCAATAAACTGATGATTTCGTGCAATATTATTACCAAGGTCACTGGGTCACACTGTTCGACGACAAAGGAGAAAATTTCGTAAAAATTCGAAATTTCTTGCTACTGTAGGGGAATTAAATGTAGGTTAGGTTAGGTCAGAAAAATTGCGGTTTCTTGTCAATTTGGCGGATTTTCGAACAATTTATAGTGTTCCGTGGCTACTCCATGTGTCGAATGCTAGTCACGTGTACGTGCATTACGTTTCTAATTGAATATCCAATCGCGACCTCTTCTCGAACGACTGACACGGAATGCACCAGGAAAACGAGACGTGGAGGTGACGAGGAACTCGGTTAGCCGCTACTTTTTGACAAAAGTTACTTGAACTTGACAATACTAAAGCTGCAACTGGTACTCTTAACTGTGATCTATTCTCCTCGTTCAAAAATATATTCTTCCATTTCAGAAAACCAATTACTTTTCTTACATTATTACACTATGATCAAAGTGATATTTTGTGACACTTTTAGGTTAAGTTAGGGTAAAATAGGTTAGGTTTAGATTAAGTTGTACCTAGGTTAGATTCAGTTGATAGATTAATAAATTAAGTTAATGCAATGGTAAACCAAATGGAAGAATCCTAAGGAAGATTTAGGTAGAGGTAGTCTAGGAATAATTTAAGGAGAGTCTAGGAAGAATCTAGGGAAAATTTAAGAAGTCCGCCATTTTTCTAAAGGAAGTGTAATTTGTTAGTTACTGTAGTCAAGAACAAATATGGCTTTCTTAAAAAAAATATGACCACCAAATAGTTAAAGATCTTTTAGTGCTTGATTTTTAGGGACTTTTGGTAATTTGATAATTTGGGAATGGGTTAAAGATTTGGAAATTTTCTGATTTGATGATTTATGAATAAGCTAGGAATTTGATCTTGGATTTTGGGAAATTAGAAATTTGATGATCTAGGGATTTGGGGGCCTGAGAATTTGGGGATATATGTGTTAGGACATTTTGGGATTTAGGAACACAGAGATTTAGAAGCATAGGTATTTGGAGATATAAGAATTTAGAGATCTGGGGATTTGGAGATTAGAAAATTGGAAACTAAAGTATTTAGAAACCTATGATTTTGAAAACTTTGAAATTTGGAAAATTTAGAAAATTTAGAAAATGTAGGAAATTCAGAAAATTCGGAACATTTATAAATTTGTAAATTTATACACAAGAGATTTGATAATTAGAGAAATAAAATTGCCAGAGACTAAAAGATCCACTATATCGGTTACAGTTTGCGGTTACGTTTTTATGATTTATTTTGAATTCCAGTAGTTTCAATGCTTTTTGTTTTCAACGTATTTTAACGTAATCGTAAACGGTAAGTCGTTTGTTATATGTAGAGAAAGAAAGGATGAAAGGAAGGTTTTTGATCGCGTTTAAGCAGGAAGAATCGGTACGATGATCAGCGAACCACGACACCCTAAACCGGACTGTCTACTCCTTGATGGCCATCCTTCCATATCTAAGTTAATTGTTGTTTCTGCTTCACGCCAACAATGAGATGCGTTCATACCTTCACCTCGAACATGATCATTATCGTAGCCGTGAAATTTAATAGTTTGTAAGAAAGTGTTTCGAGAGTTCGAACTACGCTTTTGTTTATCAATTATTGTTTACGATCAAAATACAAATACAAATTGTCCGATTATATTTAAATTATACAATATATGTATTTATTATAGATATTTAAAGTCATACCTGTTAACGAAAAATACTTTTTTGTTATGAAAATATTAAATCACGTAATTAAACAATCATTGTGTCTTTAAATTTATTGTTCTATAGCTACAAATATGAAGTACGAGTGTTACTTACAAATGTAATTTTGTTCGTTTCTTCAAAGTATATACAGAATACTATAGTAATTTCAGTAATATTATACAATGTATATTATTGTAATTTATAATGTCGCAATAAATTTTAATGTTATTCATTTCCAATTAGTTTTCAATTTTTAATAATATCAACTTTTGATTTCTATATACTCTAACCATATGTTTGGTCGAGAGTGTCATGGCGGAAACGTCGCCAAACGCTGTCACCTGCAAACTTTAACCTTATATTAATTACGAACGATTGCAAATGAGACGTTTATATTTTGAAGTAAGATTATGGTATTGTGAACAATTGCAATTATACCATATTTTGTATTATTCATTCATTTTTATTTTTATAGTGAATCTTTACCATGATATGAAATCAAATTCCTAAATTCTCAAATTTTCAAACACCTAAATTCTCAAATACTTATATTTGCTAAAGTTCTTAAATGTACAAATTTACAAGTCACCGAATTCTAACCTCTAGATTTCCAAATTCACAGATTGTCAGCCATCTAAATTTCCAAATCTTCAAATCTCAAAATCCTCAAGTACTGAAATATTTGAATCTAAATCTCTAGATCACTAAATTCTAAAATTCACAATGTCCTAAATTTTCAAGCACCAACTCCCACTAGTGAAATATCTCTAGTCGAATGAATGGACTATAAAATCTGTTTACAATCGCGTCTCACGACGCCATGACAGCGCAGTCCCAGTCATCCTACGACTTCAGGACGAGTCGTATCAAAAGTTGGCCTAAATACCGAAGGCACACGTAAGAAAAGGAGAAGAGTCAGCTTGAAACTATACTTTTGAGAACTTGAATTCAATTTTAATACCATGCGCGCCGTCACTTGGAGCGCTGACGTCGTTCCCACACACGCGTATCTTGTATATCCTTTATCATTATACGCGAGAAGAGTATCGTGACATCACGTTCCCGCGAAAATTCCCGCCGGTTTCACAGCATTAAGGGACTAGCATCGAATCCCTTTCTCTTCGGATAAAAAGGTCAATGATGGATGCAGTGTGATTGAAATACAGATTGAGTCATTCAGTTGTCTCTCTCAGGTCAACCTAAGTGACTCTAAACGGTGAGTGTACGATTTACGATCAAGTTCAGTGATATTATTATATACCGTTTGTATATTTTTATCTTTACATTACTATTTTCGTTGTAACTTTTTTGAATGTATGCGTGAATGTATCTTTACATGTACAAAGTAATAATGTACAAAGCTTGTGTGACAATGTTATACGAGCCATTTAAAAGGTTATGTTTGCAACGAAAGTTTTGTCGAACGTGTGTAACATATTTTACTTAATTTCCGAATATTGTGTTTTCTCCCTTATTAATTTCGAAGTAAATATGAATTTGCATGAAAACGAGTCAGCCTCGTTCTCGATGGCAACCAGCACGTCGGTTTGTTCGGAGAGGTGGTAGAGAAGAGCTCGGCGATGGAGGGGGACAGAACACCTGGACGACTTCCTGCCAAGGAGTAAGCACTTCAGTCTTCAGGAAAGATCGTTTCACTTTGGTCGACTTTGAATTCGTGTATCCAACACGACAAACACCTGCTTCTTCGTCAAAGAAGAAATCTTCGCCGCGCGTATTCGTACGGTTCCGGTTTTCATTCGGTTTTGCAGGACTTCCGGATTGTACCGCGAAATGACGTGAATCTGGCGGTACGGCCGGTGAATTTGAATGACGATCAGTGCCCCGTTTTGTTGGATTAGGAATATTTCGCACGGGTCGAAGTGTTGTTGCAGGGAATTTTTTTGTTGAATCTCGTTTCGGGAACTCAGAACTGTTGAACGGAGAAGATTTCTGGGTCATGGAGAGAGTTACTGTGTGTCTTTTTGTCATCGTTGCTTTGCTCGCACAAGGTTTGTTTTTTATTTATTTTCTTGTTCGACGGATCGAGTGTACGGTGAAATTCGAGAATATTTGGGGAAGAGTAAAGTCGCGCGTTAACTTTACTCAAAGTATATTATTAAATAAGATCGAGTTATTTTCAAATGTAACTGTAAATTCTTGTAAGCGCGTTTTAATTGAATTGCAGTTACGGTTTCATCCTTTCTAATTTATAGTTTTTGATCAAGTTCTTCTAGTTGAAGTAAATTCTTTCTTCTAATTGGAACGACGGAACTTGTGAAGTAACAGAATATTTTTGTAATGTAATAAATTGCGATATACGTAATGAACAATTTTTAATATTGCAATAACTTTATAGTTTAGTATTATAAGTAATGAATTTAACAATGTCTAATGAAATATACTTGTACTAGAAATATAAAAATATAAATAAATAAATGGTAAATTCAAAGTATATCAATATTTTCATCCCAAAATGTTCTAAATAGTAAATAGAAAAATAAATAATGATCAATTTTTAATATTTAAGCGCGTTGACAGCAAACTATTAAAACTAATAATAAAGTACTAATAACTAACAAAAAATAATAAAACGAATATATGTATAATAGTAAATTTTCAATATTTTAATTCTTTAATATTAAAATATGTTAATATATTAACAAGTTTATGAGACATTTTATGAATTTTGTAAAACTAAAATATGTACTGGTAAATTTGAAATATCTGAATAACTTAATTGCAAAATAATATAAATTATAAAATGTATAATTGCATATTTTAAATATTATATATTTTAATAGTAACGTGTTAGTATTTTACAATTCCTAATGTTTTAATATTAAAACATAAAATATTGCATTTTAAATGTTTCATATTTTACTACTAAAATTTTTATAAAATATATGATAAACCATTTAAAACAAGTTATTAAAAAAAGGTAAACATACTACATTTTGTCAAATAACATTTTTTTCAAAATTATGAATTAGAATTTAAATAAATGCAACTTTACATACAATTAAAATATACCAATTTCGCATGCAGATAATTTATTTTTATGATCATAATTTTTAGATAAACTTGATACAGGGGGCAAGTTCAGTTAATGCTTACGGTTTATGAAACCTACTGTTTAGCTATCTTAAAGAGAGTATCCGCTCTCTGTTTTGTGTTAAATAAGAAGTTAACTAATTAAGGCTGCGTAAAATTCGCGAGATTCTTATGAAAGAACATATTCTTCTCATAAGATACAAATCTGTGTGAAACACAATATGATTTTTATCTGACGACTTTATAGCTCTGCAGAAGATATTCTTAAGCCGAGTACTTCTCGTTGAATAAAATTACAATATTAATTATATCTCTGTAAACAGTTTATTTACATTAGCTTTCCTTCATTTTATTAAAAACTATACTGATAATACTTAATAATAACGCACAATTATCAAGATAATAATTTACTAACGTTAACATAAACGTAATTATATAAATTAGTCAAAACTAACCTAAAAATTGGCGATAAACGCTGCCATTTTGAAATCTCATGCGTCCATCTTGTGATAGAACGTTGAAATTCAATATATATAATGTAAACACACTATATTTGTGAATTTAATGTTGTAAAAATATATATATCTCCGTAACAGATCAAATAGCGTTTCAACAATCGCGGTTTGATTATTATCGTTAAAATATACTACTTCAAGGCGAAATATTATGTGGAACTGTAGAAATTTCTTCGGCTATATATATCTTTGTTCGATGAATAATTCGTCTTGTTGGTGAAACCGGACATAAGTCTCTTAATCTCTATATCCATCTATCTTGGAAGGGCAAATGATTCTTTAGCGTCGATTTCACTGGCACGAGGCTAAGAAACTCGTTTTCCCAACGCAAAACGTATGTGCATGCGCGTATTTAATCGTGGAAATCCATTTTCACGTTATAATACCGTAAATCGATTCACGTTTTTAATTATCGCATAGTCTCTTTCAGCTTAAACTTCTTCCTTCTTTTGACCTAACCTTAAAGACATTATCTTTTTACTTTCGAGGACAAGAAAATGTGTATTAGTTTGATTTATCTTTAGATTTTCTCAAAATTAAAAGTCAATTATTGAAATATTTATGCTATTCTTATTATTGGTTTAAAGAAGTGCATTCATATCCTAGTTTTCCGTAGCAGTCTTCGCTAGGGAAAATGGCGATAAAGGGAAAGGAAATTTTCTTATTCCTGCCAAATATAATGTGTAACAAGTCTTAATGTTTCCTAAGTTCTTTAGAATTTCAAGAGTTTTTAGAATAATTAAAATTTGTAGAATAACAAAATTTGAAACATCTAAAGAAATAAATTGGAATAATTTATAATTGTACCTATAAAATCTTCAAAAGAGCGGGAATCCATTCGAATTTAAAATCATTATACCACTATACTGAGAAGATGAAAATTACATTTATAAAATTCTGAAGTTCAAAATTTTGTAATTAAAATTTCAAATCAAAATTGTACATAAACAGAAAGAAATTTATTTATCGATATCGGAAAAGAAGGATTTATGTCATTTACTTTCAAACGGGCTCGTGTAACACGATCAAATTGTTTCATAAGGCGTTTCATTGTGTTCTATTAGAAAAATTGTCGCAGATTCAAAGATTAGGCTGCATACATTGTATGCGAAAAACGATTCATGAAAATGCCTTTCCTACGTTGAACGATCGCAATCGGTTCTCATAGTAAAACGACAACTGCTCGTATTTCTCACGTTTCATTCAGTATCGCGTACTCCTCTGTTATGCAGTTTTCAGCTACAACATGAATACGATCTTCCCAACTAATTACATTCTTCCGCTCGTTCGTGACAAACTTCCCGTTTCTTCTGCGCCCTCTTATTCCTTTATCTTCCTTTCATCTTTCGTTCCTGCTTCTCTTTCACGACAATTAATTGAATGATTATACTCGAGTACTTAATTCATACATGCTATTAAACCACAATGATGAATGTAACGTTTGTACTAGCATTCTTTTATTGTCTTACAATGGTTGTTACTCATCAACAATACGAGAAAAGATCTTTTTCTGCTTTTATAAATAATTAAAATCTCATTAACTATTATATTATTAGCGAGTTACAGTTAATACCAGATTGTTGCATGTCGTCTGATGGGTTTTAGAGCACGGACAGTGTAACATGATTTGATGACAATGACATTAATTACATGTCAAGTTTAACAATTTTTAATAAATTACATGTATCCTTTGTCAATATTTTTCATACAAAGTAACTTTAGGCTGTTAAAAGTTTATGTTGTAGCATGTGGCTGTGTGTGGCATATCAATTTAAAATTGAGATATTCATAAAAAGACAAACAGTATAAACGTTTACTTGATATTCCTAGTAAGAAATGAGTTGATTGTCAGTTACATAAAATAAGAAAATTATATTGTTGCATATCACTTCATTAGGAAATGCATATCAATTTATTTTTTAAAAATCAATGAAAATAATTGTCCAAACGTTCTGAACTACTTGTGAGTTGTATGAAAGAATAGAAATCTATTATGTTGCGGCATGTCAGTTCGCTATGCGTGGCATATCAATCTAAAATTGAGACATTCATAAAAAAATAAATAATATAAACACTTGACATTCCTAATAACAAATGAGTAGATTGTCAGTTACATAAAACAAGAAAAT
This sequence comes from Megachile lagopoda, assembly GCA_036983795.1. NCBI lineage: Eukaryota > Metazoa > Arthropoda > Insecta > Hymenoptera > Megachilidae > Megachile > Megachile lagopoda. Next base: position 11,060,553 of record CM072797.1, on the reverse strand, counting down.
TATATTGTTGCATATCACTGTATTATGTGTGACATATCAAGTCAAATCTTAAAAGTCAACAAAAATGTTTAAATATCTCAAAATTCTTGTTAACTATATTAAGCAGTAGAATTCTATTAATTGTTAACTATATTATGTAGTACAGTTCTAAGCTGCATATCATCTCGTTACGAATGACATATCAATTTAAATTCTAAATGATTTGTAAAAATAGATTAAATGAAGACTAATGAAAACGACTACATAAACGTATCATCAATATTTATAATGTGAGATGATTTTTAATCATAGCAAGTATTATATTACATTATTATGCTGCATATCACTTCATTACGTATTACATACTAATTTAAAACATAATGTTCGATAAAACTACCTGAATGATTCTTCAATATCCTTAACGTTGAATAGGCGATTGTTGTAGCAAGTGGCAAGGATTTTGTGTTGCATGTCACGTAGTTACGTTTGCAATAACACTTATGGCATATCAATTTCGAGCTTAAGCTTTAAAGGAAATGGCTACATGAGCGTGTCATCAATATTCTTAATACGTAATGGGTAATTGAAAAAATATAGTACTATTATTTTGCTGCATGTCGCTTAGTTAAGTATGGCATATCAATGTAAAGATTAAAGATTGATTACTTAAATGTTTTATCAATATTCATAATACAAAGATTTAGAAGAAACGTTTTATACTTTTGATATAAAATGGTTGACTACAGCCAAAACACTTTTACCGCATTACTGCATATCACATTCATTTTGGAATACATAAAGTTTACTAAGATTTAGTAACATAAAATTGTAAAACTACAACAAGACTTGTGGTACATCAGTTTAACTCTTAAACTTTTACGAAAATAGCTATGTAAACTCAGTATTAATATTCTTAACACAAAATGGCTGACTGCAACGCAAATACTTTTACCGTGCTGCTGCATATCATACCACATTCATTTTGGAATATATAAAGTTTACTAAAATTTAGTAACATAAAATTGTAAAACTACAACAAGAGTACTTGTGGTACATCAGTTTAACTCTTAATCTTTTACGAAAATAGCTATGTAAACTCAGTATCAATTCTGTAAACACAAAATGGCTGGTACTTTAATATAATAAACAGTCAGTTACAATACTCAGTTTGTAATATTTTAACAGAAAAATCAAGCATATGGCGATGCATACGTGTAATATTCGTTCGTGTATCGTTTCGACCTACTAACCAGTATCATAGAAATCAGGAAGAGATCGGAAAACTGGTGGGATCTGTGAAATTATCGAAAGTGACTGACATCGTAGGCAAACGGTGCAACGCATGTCAGTTTCTACCTTGAAAACAAAAGGTCGACGTGTTTAATTAGCTTGGCTCAGTTCCTAATTTCCCACAATTCCGTGAAATAACGGGAGACGACGACGAACGAGGAAGAAGAAAGGCGGAGCCCGACCTTCCTTTTCTCACCTACTTTTGCCCTGGTTATCCACTTTTCTTCGGACGTGGGCGAATCGTCGAAACCACGTGCTCCCTTTCAGATATCCGCTTATAGAACTTTGTCATTTCTACATCCACAATGTCGGACTAAATAATGTAACTTTATATTTTGATTTATTGCAAAAGAGTTTAATTTAACTTTAGGTAGTTAAAAATAATATTTTATGCAGTTTACGAATTGTCGTTCTGTATTATATTATATTACAGATATATCATAGATATATTATAGATACATTATAGATATATTATAGATACATCATAGATATATTATAAGCATATTATAGACATGTCTTATAGGTCATACGTCATATATGTCATACGTTAATACATGATATGTGATACGTGAAATTATACATATGAAATTACCACAAAATATTTCGAATAGAAGTCACATAATTTCAGGAGAGACAACGTTAATGAGTATGGTACGAAGGACATTCGAAGGTCAACTTCTAACGGAACCACGTATTTTAATACACCAATTCATTCTCCGCGAAAAGTCATCGAACCATTTATATCGAAAAACCATTAGTTAAGGAGATATTTCAAATTTAATATTACGAGGTAGTAATCAATTCTAGCTTAGAATATAAAATCGACCTCTCTGTGCTTTTTTGGAGGCTTGTAAACATATATGCAAATGGTCAGTTGCAGCCATAGTAGCATCTCAACAAGGTGTAACGAGCGGCTTAAAATTTGTTTATAAGATTATTAAAATGGCAGATCGAAATTAAACTGCTTTCTCGATATAAGATTACAGGGAATGATGAATTTTGTTCTATTAAAAAAAAGTTGATCTCTGTATCTTATATCTGCGTTTACATAAATTATGTTCCAACCATCTCACTTTCATTTGAAACATTTTCCATTGTCGTGAAGAATTTTATGAAAATTTGAAAACTAAACTTGTTTTCAAGGATTAAGATCCATAGGTTCTTCAAGAATTTTCTTTATACTTTTTCAAAATTTTTACAAGGCCGTATATATCTGTATCTGTATCTCTATGTTTGTATGGTTTCTCAGAATTCTTAAAAAATTAACAACAAATTTTGACAGTGTCTTACTATGCCATGTTATCAAATGATGTCAGAAAAGTCTACACATAAATCAAAGGAATTCATATACAAACACATTCTATTGATGATCTGTCTGACCCATATTTAAGCGGAAATTCCATACTGAGAGAAGATGAAGCAATCACTCATCCTTACAAGTGACATCCTGTATTATCTGCAGAAAAGACCCAGATTTGTTTGCCGATACAAGAAATGTGGACGTCAATATTAGGATAATAGAAAGTTTTACAAGAATGTCGTATAATGTAACATTTGAAGCAAATTTTAGTTTTTGTATGAGGACATTGAAGCGTTGACTTCAAATTGAAAAATATTAACGTGATTTGCATTAAAATTCTTTCGTAACAATATATTCTTTTAAACTACACATGGAAGTCTATAATTTTAATCGATTTGATAGATTCTTTTGTAACAAAATTTGAAGTAGCCTAAAAATGTTTGGAATATCTTCAACGTATGTTAACAAGTTCTTTGAAATTTTGTGTTTTAGTGAATTATAGTATTTAGTTAAATTATGTTGCAGAAGATGTTTGGTATTCAGGTTTATTACAGGATGTCGATGATAGAAAGCATGAAAGGAGACTGAAGAAGAATAAGCTAAAGATTTCTAGATAACGGTTTGCAGCAATCTTTTTAATAAGAAAATAATTTTCATTTTGCCAGTGTTCACTTGCCAAGTAAATTCATTCGAAAAACAATAGACGGTGACACACAATAGGTTCGAAGAAAACAATTGTACGGCGTATTTGCAAAACAAGAAATTCATCTTCACGCTTGAGATTCTTAGAAAAAAGTCGTCGAATTATAATGGCGGCTGCAACTTAAGCTATTTAGCACGATTTACATACAGTTGTGTAAGAAGGTACTGTGAACTTTTCTTTTTAGTACAGTAAGTAAAGAAATAAAGGGTACTGAGAATTGTAATGAGTTTATGTTTGTATAAATATGTTTATAAAAGATATTCTAATATTGCTAAGTCTAGTTCTTCGAATTTAAATGATAATATTAAAGAAATTATTGTTATCCATAGAACAAGTGTCAAAAGGAATTTAGAAATTTTTCTTTATGGAATAAATGAGAAAATAAATAATATTTCCACATCTGATGAGTTTATTCATAAACTATGTTGATTATTAAGTATTACAGATATTTTAACATAATTGGTACTCTAGTTTTTCAAACCCCGAAGAATAATATTCGATAAATTCAATGAAGTATCGAATTCGGGTATGTTTTCCCGCCTTTACTCAAAATGACGCCATATTGGCGCGTAATTCAAATACGTTCTAATTGCGGTCTTACCAATATTTTACATTGCATTAGCGTAAAATAGTGTAAAGTTACCGTAAAAAGATATTTGTCATTGTACTAGAAACGTAGTACAATAGTCAGAGGAACGAATATAGTTAATATAGTGTAATATTAATATTACATCATCGATGATTTTTCATCGAATGAAAACCAAAACAATTCGATGCAAATATGTTAACATTAAATAGATTTAAATTTATAGTATGATTAGAAAATATTTAAAATTGCAACTGTATGCAAAAGTTACTCTATTAAAATTAATAATGAATATTTTACAAGATACTAATAACTCTGCTTTGAACTTTCAAGAAAAGTAGTTCAATAATTTCATGTAAGCTAATAACTTTCAAAATAATTATATTGTATCATGTTACTGGAGTGAAGAACAACTGACTTCAATGCAATTAAGTAAAAAATGGGAAAGTTGCAAATATTTGAAGATCAATGACAATGCAAGATATATTGATTCAATATTTACATATAAATGTATTAAAACAATATTTCCGGATACGTAAACATATCAAAATATGTATTAAAATGATAGAATACAATTTACACACGAACAATTTCATGCAAACATTCAAATAGTATATAAATATAATAATAATTGGATTTTCCTAATTAACAATGAACTTAAATATATAATTTGCGCAGTAAAACAGTTATTAATTTAATAACGTGAAAAAACTTCATTATAGCTCCTTCGACCTGATTACGATGTCATGAATGCTCTGATTAAGATGTTACAAATTAATGTAAAACATACAGCAACAAAGTGAAAAATTTTAACGAATTTCATACCGTCATCAAATTCGAAAACAACTTATAATCGATCGACAATTAGTCGAATTAATGATTATGGGGAAATTATTCAACAGAGTACAACGTACAAATAATATATTATTATGTTATTAATATACCTTCTTTTCCTATATTTCAATTATAATATTTCCTAAATTAATTTACTTCGACCAAATGTTTACGTGGTCTTAAGTCCGCCATTTTAATGGCACGACACAATAAAATGTTTCTAAATAATTAGATCAGAATGAGGTTACATTACACGAATTCCACAATAACTTATGAATTTGATACGCGAACAAATAGTTTGAAATATCTCAATCGTGTTTATCTACATTGCAAAGCGGTCTTAAGTAGGTGGTCGTCGTTGTAAATCAGGTTTTATCCCGTCGAAGGACAAGGATATATTTCTAATTAGCTAACGTCACCATCGAAACGACATTCCTTAACTAACAACCAGCTAAACGGTTCCAAGTGTCGACACAGAAACCATGGCTATGTAACGGTTCGTACTATGTGATTTACATATTTATCAGTCACTTTGTCTACTCTACCTGTAAGGGTCATTAGTGAGCAGAAAATTGAGAGGCGTAAATGCGACGCGTCTTGCGCAGGACGAACGGCTTAGGCTTCGTTTGCAATTAACTATGGAAGGGGAAGAGTAACATTACGTCAAGCAATATTGTATATACAGTATCTACACAAGTTACATTAAAACTAGAAATAACTTTTGTTACGTAGCATTGCACTTTGGTACAAGTTTAACTATTATACATTTAGAAAGTTTTGATGCATTTATCTTTACTTTGGTTTTAATCAGATTCAGTTCGAGTCATATTTGAGTATGAATCTTTTATAACACATACTGTTTCACTAACTCTACTACACAAGTATAGTGTAATTCCATTATTTCATTTGTCCACTATTGTTTTATTATTCTACGTTTTGTCTTATTGTCTTAATATTCCTCAAAACTCTTATTCATTCGTTAAAAAGACCCTAGGCGTAGATAGAATTGAAAAGGAACCTAAGGACAAAACAGAGTCTAATAAAGATACTAATGAAAGTTTAGAAGCAACCCAGAAAGAGCTCATAAATCTAGAAAATCCGAGATGCGTTGGAACAATATTCTCCCCATCTTTGAATCCACTTACTGTATTAATGAAAGAAAACTGAGTGAGTTAAACACAATTTATAAATCATGAAACAACCCATATTTTCTCCCGCATCGTACTTTCGAATAAATAAAGAAGTAGCACTAAATACTCACCGTGTACTTTCTTTAACGCGACTCCAACTTTTCGACTCGAAGTCTTATTTTCGCACGGTGAATAACTGGTTGTGTGATCAAATGCCTCACACGAATTCGAACGTGTATTTCAAATTTCGAGTACCTACCGTAAACATATAGGTAGAACAAGAAGGTATTATTTGTAGCATAGTCTTTATGTATACTTACTATATGTAGCATTAATATAGCATATACATATGAAGGTATAGCACAGTAAACATATATCCCATTACAGTATGTGTTTCTTCCAGGTACAAATTATGTTCAATAGGAAGATGTTTTTAACATTTGAGGTTATGGTTACACCTAGTTTTATCAGATACTCTGATACTGATATTGATGATCTTTGTGATTATGATGCGATGATACACTAGTGGGTCTACAGACCAGATGCCTCACGCGAATTCGAATGTATATTTCAAATTTCGAGTACCTACAGTAGACATATAGGTAGAACAAGAATGAGATTTTAAAGTCGTTCCAAACGATTAAACGTGTTTGAAACTATCGAAAACGATACCAAACACGATTATTCTTGATTTCACGACGACCGACGTCAATGACGACCAAGTATTGTCGCCAACGATGAGTTATACAGCTTTTAACGTGCTTCCAGTCGATTCTATGTGTCAAAAATTGTCGAAAACGATACTAAACGGTTTTTTATCGATTCGAAGATCGACGTCGACGACGACAGGTTCCTGTCGTCAGATCTATACAGCAAGCCAAGATCTATACAGCAAATTTAGGGTGTCACGAGTCTTCCCTAAAAATTTCAAGCGAAACGACCCAAAATTGCCTGTAGCGTGATAAAGACAAACAAACGAACAAATGCAGATAGAGTTTACGTTTGATAATTAACCGCGCAAGTTTCAGCTTTCCAAGCTTTCATTCCCTAAATATGTAATTTCTAAATGTTGAAGTATTAATTATAATACTAACGTTCACGTTGGTAATCAACCTTACAAATACCATGCTTGTAGTTACCAAATTTCGAGTGTCTCTCGAGTCCATCCTCAAAATTTTAAGTGGAAAAATCCAAAATTGCGGCCTCCAGCGTAGTACAGATAAACAAACAGAAAAATGAAGAAATGCAGATCGAGTCGCCCCAAAAGCCTCACTATGTTCAGCAATCACGCTTGGTCTTTGAAGCGTCGAATAATAAATTTTCCTTTAGTAGTCTTCAGCTCTTGGCTTGACCACGCAAGAACGCAAAGGCCGTGAAAGAAATAGTAGAAATCGTTCATTTTCTACGTACAAGCGTACAACAGTCTGCTGGTTGGAATGCAAATGGCGTTAGAAAGCAACGATCTTTTCGATTACCGGCACCGTTCGATGACACTGACGTATGTAACCCTCATTGTTAGCGTATCAAAATGAAACGATTAACCTTCTCTACCAATTAGGATCCTTAGAAAACCTCATAGATGTTTTATTCTTTTCTTAATTTGTGTTATTCATAATGTAACATAAATATAACATGAGTGGAACGTGATAGTAAAAGAAATAAAAGATAGTAAAAGAAATCTTGAAATACACTTGTTGAAAATGTTTCTTTATTGTGTAATTTTTTGCTGCGAAAGATAAATTGTAATAATTAATACTGTCTACAGAAAGATATTGCCATACACCTATAAATTACAATTTTCTTACATACACTAATTCTCAAATTTGCCAATTACTCAATCTTCAAATCCTCAAGTCTATAAATTATGTATTTCCACGTTCACTTTTAATGTTTTAAAATCGCCAAATTTTCAAATGTTCAAATTTTACAAAATCCAAATTCTCAAATTCACAAATTCTCAATTTCTCAATTTCTCAATTTCTAATATTCTAATTTTGTAATAATCTATAATAATATTCTAATATTTTAATATTCTACAATTCTGCAATTCTCCAATTTTACAATTCTCCAATTCTCCAATTCCAGACTTCTACGATTCTACAATTCTACAATTCTACAATTCTACACTTCTACACTTCTACACTTCTACGCTTCTACGCTTCTACACTTCTATGCTTTTACAATTCTACAATTCCAGACTTCTACACTTCTACACTTCTACAATTCTACAATTCTACAATTCTACAATTTTGCAATTATGCAGTTCTACAATTATACTATTTTATAAATCTACAATTCTACAATTATGAAATTATTTTATTGTAGAATCAATATTGCCATTTTGCAATTATGCAATTATGCAATTCTACAAATGCAAAATTATAAAATATAGAAATTGTAGAATTTTAATTTGCTAGAAGCAAAATTTCTGATCCGCCAAATTTCTGCAGTTACGAAGTTTCAACGTTCTAAATTCTCGAATCTTCGAATATCTATATTTTCTAGTTTTCAAGCTTCCATGTTTCCAAATTTCTAAATGTCTAAATTTTCCAAATTTCCAAAACTTCCAAATTGAAAAATTCCCAAATTTCAAAATATTAATTCAATTTTTATAAAACTCCGTTTTCCCTCATTATAATTCATAATAAAACAGACTAGCAACCCGGCAAGACCCACGCAAGTAGGATTTAAGTGGCATTTATAATCCCCATTATCAATTAATCTTTTTACATTGTTACCTATGCGCGCGCTTACAAAATTTTGCGATTTTAAAAATTTTGCGAAAATATTTTCAATCACTTACTGCGTTACCTATGGCACCTTGTTGTTCAGGTCATAGGTTACCAATCAGAAAAATTTAAAAGGCTATGACTCTATCTCGGCGAGTTCTATATGTGTGCAAAATATCAAGTTTCTACCTTTTACCCTTATCGAGATTGAAAGTAGCAACGGGCAGACATAGCGTGTTATATATATAGATTTCCAAATCTCTAATGTGTCTTTACCATCGTTCGGATATGGTAATACAATAAACATGTATCGGGGTGTGACTACGAGTACCCCCATCTCGCAATTAGTATGCTAAGGATTATAGCAACGAAAGGAAAGGAAAGAATAGGAAGAAGAAATGGTTACGCAAACTGACGAGTGAAAATTTCGTGATGCGAGTGGATTCGAACTTCCGTCGAAACGTTATTTGTCTTAACGTGCACGAAGTTGCACGCGTAGACCGGCATAGCCGATGACTTCCTAGGTGATTGCGCGATAGCCTCAGGATGTGAGCTGCTTGCATTATCGTTTCCGTTACGGGCTCGTAACCTTTTCTACCGCGTTATATTCGCGTACAGGTAGCGGCCGGTTGCTCAACATTATTGATTTAACCGCTTGTTATGATCTAGATACAATCTGATCTCCGATGCGCAGTCATATCGTTCACGGTGTCGACAGCTACTAGCTATAATCGATACATCGTGTGTGACGAAATTGATATGCTTGCAAATCAAAATAAATTCGGGTTGTAACGTTCGATTCACTCTGTTGATCTCAAAATATACAGAATGTCATGTGATTCGATGATATGAAAGGTTAAGTGGGAGCAGTGGCATATCAATTTAACGTCTGATATTTTATGATGCATATCACTTTCTTGTATGTGACATATGAGTTTAAAGTTTTAGATTTGATGAAAATAACTGTATAAATGTTTTGTTAATGCACTTAATATGAAATAGCCGATGTTAGATGCAGCAAACAATAACATTGTGTTATTTATTATGTTGTTGCATATCATTTCCTTGTTCATGGCATATCAATTTAAAGTTTTAGATCTGATAAAAATAACTGTATAAGTGTTTTATTAATATTGTTAGTACGAAATGACTAGTTAGTTACAACGAATAGAATTACATCTCAATGTTGCATATCACTTATTATTAATAGCATATCAGTCTAAAACTTAAGATTTTACAATAACTATTTCAAGTATAAATATTGCATCAATTCGTAATATGACTAGTTATTAATTGTAACAAATAGTACAATCATATTGCATTGCATATCACCTCCTTACGAATAACATATCAATTTAAAACCTCACAATGCGATGACAATAACTGTATATATGATCAATATTACCAACACAAAATACTTGCTAAATATAAGCAATAGTAGAATTGTATTGTACTGTTGCATATCACCTCGTTACACCTGACATATCAATTTAATTCTTACAATTTAATGACAACTGCATATATGTTATATTAATATTCTCAATACAAAATGACTACCCATTAATAGTTACAAATAGTATTATATTACTATATAATCACATACACTAGTATTATATAACTAAATTATATTGCATTGTTGCATATCATCTCTAAATACGACATATCAGTTTAAAGTTTAAAACTTTCCAACTAAAAATAGCAAAAAGTACACAACGAATGGTGCACCATTAATACAAAATAACTGCGATCGGTCATATAAAGAACGGCAATATAACGAGAGTCTACACTAAATAGTGAGTATCACCGTACTCGTCGGCTTTTTACAGTTCAGTACGACAGTTAAAGTGCGAAAGTTCTTGTTTATCGTTGTCGTAATATAAAAATTAATTACAGGAAGGAAGCTCGAAATCAAGTTCGCGATCATAATCCCTGCCTGACTCAGTTTCATTCCCGTTCTTATATGCCGTGGTCAATTATCGCTTCCCTCGATGATCATGATCACACTTCCATCTCTCACGACTAATTACAGGAATAATGCAATGTTTTATTGCTCCCTTAGAAATCATTGTATGCGGTAGCTTACGTTATTACCGCATCCAGGAGACATGCAACTCACGTCATCACGCACGAAATGCATTAACGTCATTGCAAACCGGGACTCATCGTGAATAACATAGTCTTCTTTAACCCGATCTAATCTTTCCTATTCCTCTTTCTTGGCTATTACCGTTTTACTCACGCAATCAGAATCGACAATCGTTTCCTAACCTCAATTTCGATCATCGAACAAATTTTTCGTCGATTTTGAGAAATGATGTGAATGAAATTCAATTATGGGGAACAACTTATTAATATTATGAATAATTAATATTTTTATGAAACAATATACAATAACTATAAGTTATAACATCTTATTGAAATACTATGATACAATAAATGTACGAACTGTTGTATTTTGGAAAATTATATACATTAATTTCCGGTAATTTTTCTTCTCAGTTTGCAACTGCATATTATTTTTTGTCTCTGAATCAATCTATGTAAAAAAGCTGTTAAATTATGTTAAATTATCATACTTGATTTAAAAGTTAGAAAACTTTGGAAATTATAAGTTTGAAATTTCTTTAATTTCCGAATTACCGAATACTCAAATCTTAAATTTCCATATTTCTTAAATTCCCAAATTCTCAAATCTTAAATTTCTATATTTCTTAAATTCCCAAATTTCCAGAATTCCCCAATTCTCAAATTTCCAATTTCCCAAACTTTCAAGTTCCCAAATACTCAAATTCCCAAATTCCCAAAATTCTCAAATTTCCAATTTCCCAAATTCCTAAATTCTCCAATTCTCAAATTCCCAAATTCCCAAATTCCCAAATTGCCCAATTCGCAAATTCCCAAATTCCCCAGTTCCCCAAATCCCCAATTCCCAAATTCTCAAATTCCCCAATTCCCCAATTCCCAAATTCCCAAATTCCCCAGTTCCCCAAATCCCCAATTCCCAAATTCTCAAATTCCCCAATTCCCCAATTCCCAAATTCCCAAATTCCCCAGTTCCTCAAATCCCCAATTCCCCAATTCCCAAATTCCCCAGTTCCTCAAATCCCCAATTCCCCAATTCCCAAATTCCCCAGTTCCTCAAATCCCCAAGTCCCCAATTCCCAAATTCCCCAGTTCCCCAAATTTCCAAATTCTCGAATTCCCCAATTCCCAAATTCCCCAGTTCCCCAAATCCCCAATTCCTAAATTCTCCAATTCCCAAAATTCTCAAATTTCCAATTTCCCAAACTTTCAACTTCCCAAATTCCCCAGTTCCCCAAATCCCCAAATCCCCAATTCCCAAATTCCCAAATTCTCAAATCCTAAAATTCTGAAATGTCCAAATCCCCAAACTCTAAATTTTCAAAACTCCTCTCCCGAAAAAAATTATCTCCCCCAACTCCTTAAACTACATAACCTATCATCCCATATCACATCCTCCCAAAACTTACATACCTGTCAGTACACTCGATAACATTGCAACGTGTGAACGTATAACAGCAAATATTACCTTCTTGTCGCTACTATTTTTTGTCGGTCACTGCAGACCGCTATAACTGTCAACACGTTAATGATGCACATTAGCAATCATCTGATAATCATCTGATCGTGTCGCAGGTTGCTATGGCGCCGGATGTGGTTACCCTGGGGCACCTGCGCACAGTATCGTCCGCTTCACGGGACCAGGTGCTGAAGACGTCGTAGATGAAGAAGATGCCCTTCTTAAAGACACTGTATTCCCAGTGGAAACAGTGGCTACTTATTCCTGCGAACGGGGATTTGAACTACTTGGTCCTGCAAGGAGACAGTGCCAGACTGATGGCTCCTGGACACCGGAAGGTGTACCTTTTTGTGGTGAGTTTTTTAATCTTTAATTAATATAATTGATTCTTCGCACTCGAAAGGTCACTCACCACTCAGTTTAATACAATTTAAAATATTTTTTTAACTAAATCTATAGTATTATACATTTTGTGTATAATGAAGCAGATAATAGTGGCAATTGATAATAGAGAAATAGTAATCTTAAATTCAGATAACTTTTTAACTAAAACGTTTTAAGTCAGATATGTGACAACGGTAAAAATACCTTTGAATACTAAAGGGTTAATAATATAACGAATGACAAAAATATTGGGTTGACCATACGTGTGATAACATAGTAACGTGTAGCAATAACTAATCTGGGTAATTTAACGCATTGTAATAGAATATCTGGTAATAGAACACGCGGCGATATAGCGCGAGGAAATGCAGCACGTTGTAATATTACGGGTGACAATGCAACGTGTGGTATTACAACAAATAGTAATACAGTGTGTGATAATATAAAACGTAGTAATACAACGCGTGGCTATATAACACGTGGCAATATAACACGTGGCAATATAACGTGTGGAAATATCACATGTGGTAATCTTACGCGTGACGATACAACGTGTGGTATTACAACAAACAGTAATACATCGTGTGATAATATAAAACGTAGTAATACTTGAATATTTTCTAGTTATAATTAAATTTTAATATTTCAAAATCATACTAATTTTGTCTATATAAATATTACTCAAATCTGGATATATTCTAGTTACATATCAAATTATAATAATTAAAAATTATATTAGTATCGTCTGAATAAATGTTAGTACAACGCTTAAGTCCTTAATATTTTATATAAGGCAATATTCCCATCCTCTTCGTATATCGCTACATTCCCTAGGGAAGAGTACTCGGTACTGTAAGACGAGACAAAATTTTGGACGGCAACTGACCTGATTTCCGGTGTCCTTGACCGAGGAGACCGACGACAGTAGAAGAAATATCAATCACGATGGTGGGGGAATAACACCGTTAACTCTGAACCTGTTACCTGTTAAGAACGCCCGCGGCCTTCCCAACCTGGCGCACATTCCTGACATAGGTTCAACATTTCTTCCTCCATACAGATCAGATTTATTTCCCTTCTTAACATCCCAACATTTCATCACAGATGGAGAGCTAAGAGCAAATCAAGCTTCCTTAGGGAACATGTGGCAAGCATGGAGGAGCACTACCACTTGATAGATTTCCATATTAAGAACTTTGGGAAGAGAATTCAGGGATTTGGGGATATGGAAGTGCGTATATTTTAAAATCTGGGAATTTGGGCATTTGGGCATTTAAGGTATTTAGGGAATTGGAAGATTAAGGATTTGGGAATTTGGGAATTTCAGGATTTGGAGACTTGAGAACTCAAAGATTTGAGAATTTGGAGATTTAGGAATTTAGAGATTTGAGAACTTGGGGATTTAGGAATTTGGGAATTTGAGAATTTGGAGATTTGAGAATTTCGAGATTTAGGAATTTGGGAATTTGAGAATTTCGAAATTTAGGAATTTGGGAATTTGAGGATTTGGGGATTTAGACATTTGGGAATTTGAGGATTTGGGGATTTAGGAATTTGTAGATTTCAAAATTTAGAAATTTGAGAATTTGGGGATTTAGGAATTTGGGAATTTGGGAATTTGAGAATTTGAGAATTTGGGGATTTAGGAATTTGGGAATTTGAGGATTTGGGAATTTAGGAATTTGGGAATTTGAGAATTTGGGGATTTAAGAATTTGGAGATTTAGGACTTGGGGAATTTGAGGATTTGGGGATTTAGGAATTTGGGGATTTAGGAATTTGGAGATTTGAGAATTTCAAGATTTCAGAATTTGGGGATCTAAAAATGTGAGGATTTGAGAATTTGGGGACCTGAAAATTTGAGGATGCGAGGACTTGGTGATTCGAAAAGTTAGAGATTTGGGAATTTGGAAATTTAAGAATTTGTGGATTTCAGTATTTGAGAATTTAAGAATTTCGAAATTTGAAGATTTGGAAATTGGGAAACAACAGTCTGTAAATTTACAGATATAAAATTTAGAAAATTTAGGAATTCTCTGAATTGAAAATTTGTCAATTTTAAAATTCAAAAATTTCCAAATTTGGGAAGTAAAAAATGTAGAAATGCAAAAATATAAAAATTTGAAAATCTAGAAATTCAAAAATGTAAAAATGCAGAAATTTCAGAATCTGTGTATTTCAAAATTTGGTCTTTTACATTTTCGACTTGAGAAATTCAAAAATATAATAAATAAAATATTTAATCAACATAAACCAATTTCCCGATCACTAAATTCGTTCAATTTAACTTGTTCGAATACTTTAACAAATATCAAATTCATTAATTAACAAGAGTATTAAGTTTGTTACAAAATAATTGTACAAAACATTAAAACTAATATTCAGAAAAAGTTAAATTTCAAGAACTTCACGCTCTAATTTCTCTAAACACTGTTCATCTCTTTCTCCAATTACATTAAAGTAACGGCCGACCATTTTAATATCGCTTCATTGGTTGTTCAGGTCTGCTGATTGAAATCATTAAAGTGGTACGTTTTCTCTTCAGCTAATCGGTGCAAGAACTTAGATATTTATTCGAACATCAGATCTAATTAATGAATTAAACTGTTTTGTGTGAATTTCGTGGTCACAGAAAGTATAACCTAAAAATACCACAACACTTTCGAACGGCGGACATCTTGTTTTATAGAACTACTTTGGAACTTTCTAAGTGGAACTTATTGTTAGTAAATATAATGGTTCTCGTTAACAATAGTTCTATGTAATTAATTAATTATTATGACTTTATATTATTTATATAGCTCTATAAATACTTATTTAGTAGTAGTAAATAAAAATAGTACTAATTTACTTAATACAGAACTTCAGTAGTAGTAAATAGAAGTAACAATAAATTTATCAGTAATTTAATTAATACAGTATTTATTCAGTAGTAAATAAAAGTAGCGATAAATTTAATAGTAACTCAGTTAATATTAAACTTATGTACTTCCATCTTATTTATTCTAATTTACTTATTAATTTATTACATAAAAATCAGTAATACCAACTTTCTTATTTCATTAAGGTGTCAGTATACTAACGCCTTTAGTAACTGCTATATTACACGTGTCTGATAAATTGCAATGTGTTGACCTTTAAATGACCTGCTATAAGAAATATTGATAGTCTCTAAGAAGGCGATTAATTGAAAATTTTCTTGTTCCTTTCCTAAATGTGTTGCCGTTGCTTCATGGTATTTACCATCAGTTATATGGAGTTTTTTTTAATGAAAATAAAATTCATAAACATTCGCTATAAATATCTTGAAACTAGTGAAAAATGAATCGTTTGGGAAATAAAAATATCTTCAGCTCATAATTTTTTTTTACAAATTGTCACGATTTTTATTTATTATTAAATAAAATTATTAATTGCAGGATTATTAAAATTATTAAAAACTATTATTAAAACTGCAGGAAATATTTGTCATTTCTAAGTGTATACAATATACAATTTTAATTAAAATAACTTTGTAAAATAAAAAAGCATATTTATTGTTATTGTTATTATTGTCATTTCAGACAAATTAAGAACGTATTTTGTCAAAGATTCGGTGAGCATTTTAATAGCACCATTATCAGTAACCAGTTTACCAGTAACACAGTAAACTAAAACGACAGTTATTTGTCGTCTTAATAAATGGTGCATATGTACACAATTTTCAAATTATATTTGTTATACCAGGAAATTGTTGGTTACGGCCCCGTTTCGTCGTAAATCAACAAGTAGACGAATCTTAGCGCGAAATTACTCCGTTAATCTTTGAGTAGCAATTTCTTGTCATTTTCTGCGAAACGGGACGTTAGATTGCCACTTACGCACTTGTGCGTGAACTTTTCGAAAACAAATCTTTTTGTTCAAAGTGGAGTTCAAGTCCAATTATTTGCATACAAAATTGACATAACATCTCAATTTTCTTTGTTTGTTTTAATATTGCTGTGACACACCTGACAAATCATAGTGCAAGGGGTTAAATCAAATGTTTCTATATCATTGATCATAGGAACCGATAAGGCCTCGTAACAATTTCAGATTCGAGCTCAGAAATTGAAATTTGCTCTCAGAAAAGAATACACCTTTAAATCAAATGTTTCTATATCATTGATCATAGCGACAGAATGAGGTCTCGTAACAATTTCAAATTGGGGCTCAGAAATTCAAATTTGCTCTCAGAAGAAAAGAATCATGTACCTTTCACCCCTTGCACTATTTTGACGAGTCTCGTCACGCACTAGTACTTGATCAATTTTACTCGAATTAATACGCTTCAATTTGGACTTGTCCAATTATTTGGCATAGTCGATACAAAATTGACATGACACTTCTTTGTCTGTTTTAATATTGCTGTGATTCTGACGCATCTGACAAATCATAGGGCAAGAGGGTAAGGGGCTGAAAGTAGCCCTTAAAGTGCAGGGTGTGAATCATATTTTGTTGAACACCTCGAGAACCAGCAGAGCTATAAGAATGGTTTACATTGCAAGATTATGTGCTTTTTATGTAGGAATCTAAATGGATTTAAAAAATTCGCATTTGTTTAAATAATATATTAAAAAGGACACTTTTTTTAAATTTTTCTGTTGCTGTATCTTACTACAAATTTCGATGTGAGATGTATATACGTAGATACGGATAAAATAGAATTTTCATTTTTACATTGTAAATATAGTTAAGGTAATTGAACTTTTATCGTATTTTAACGAGATATTTCATGTTAATCAATATTTCATGTTAGGTTAGTATAGCAATCTCATATTCCTAAAAGTTGTTATCAAATTAAAATTAAATTTCTGGAAAGTTTAAAACTTGTAACTTTATTACGAATTATTGTTAATTTAATATAATACAGTATTTTGTTATGTAAATTAGAAATGAAATTAATTCTATATTCAATTTCCTGTACTTCCAATAGTAATTCAGATAGTTTCATTTCTAACTACCAAATAAAATTATGGCTATGCAAAGTTCTCCACCGTGCAATTTTTATTACAGCTTTCACTCGTTTTCTTTCAATTTTTCCAACCGTAAATATCCTAATCATCGCCTTTATAGTTTTGCGCGTTATAAACGCTGTTATTGTCTATTCTTGTACATTTTCTACTTTTACAAATTGTTCCTTCCTAACGAGACTGCCGATGCATATTAGCTATTAGTAATTACGTAATGAATAATTTGAGATACATTTTTGCAGTTTAATTAGTAAAATAGTACATTGGTAAATTAGTATGTTACAATAACGCTACACGATAAATAGTTACATATCGGTGAGGCGTGACTAAATATTAATAGTTTTATTGGCGGGTTTATAAATTGGTGGGGTTATAGACTTATATAAAATTCAAACTAATAAAAAGACATGGTGTTTTATTCGGACAAGCTATACAGGTGATTTTACAGATACATAAATAACGCGTTACCACGACCTCGAAAGGTATACCTTCATTGACCCCAGAACAATTGAAACATGTAAGAACGGGACAAAGGATGCATTGTGCAGGGAACATTAGATAGAAGACGTCCATTATATGTCTACATACATTATACGTATACAATACAAATCATATGCTTCGAACTACCTTCGTAACCGTTAAACATTAAAATTCGCCATGTAAATCATATCGATACACCCTTAATAAATACTATTGTAATAACTGTATAATATTATTGACTTTTTAAAATCGGAACAAGAATAGGTAAGCAACGAAACTTTCTAATTCTACAATATTACTATTATCATGAAAAGTTATGTATTTTATATCGTATAACGATATCAGAATAGAAATTCGTAATAACAGACAATAAATATAGGTCTAGTTTTAGTTATTTAAGTTTGAAATATCACAACAGTTATTTATCGAAAGAAAAATAAAAGAATTTCTCCATTAAACGATAAGCATAATATACATTTTTAATGCGCATGCGCATAGTACGGCACGCATGCGCATAGTACAGCACGCATGCGCATAACTCTATTCAAGATATTTCTCTTTTCTGAAATATAACTTCTAGAAATCTAATTAGTTTCTACCTATTAAAAACCTTAACAACTAAAACTTATAACAATTTGTTAACACTTTAAATTTAAGCAATCATTTAAGAAATACAGTGAAATACATGAGTGAAAGAAAGCTTCGAATTCTATATTTCCGAAATTGAGGTTTAAACTGAACGCACAAACGAATGTCGATAAAAATTTAGCGTGAAAATTGCATTTCTGTAGGTTGAAGTGATGAATGCCGACATCAATTAACCTATAAGGTCTCCACACTTAGCAGTAATGATCTAAGAATTTCTTCGAGTGAACGGCATGAATCAACAGCATCGATTGATAAAGATCGATAATAAGGATTAACCTTGATTCGCGCGAGGCAAAAGGGTCGATCTCGTTTCCGTTGCGTGGAGGCTTTACCGTGATCGAGGCAATGCCAGTTAGCGTCTATAAAATTCTCACGTTACGGTACAGTAAAACTACCGCAAGGCCGGTAACTTCTTTGCGAATGTGCAGCCACCATTTGCCGTGTACGAAAGTTTGCGACCGATGCGATGAGCAAGCATCTGCGTACCAGTCGGCTATTCACCTGTGTAACGTAGCTCGTACTTGACCTTCTTTTTATGCAATCAACCATGAACATTTTCTCAGACCCACGAGGTTACGGAGCTTTTTGTGTCGTGCCAGTTGTTCACCTATCTTCACACTTTTTCTCAGGAATTTGTAAAATAAGAAATTAAAAAACTTATTTTGCTAATTGGAAAATTCGACAATTTTTTTATTTGAAGGTTTAGAATTGAAAATTTTTATATTTTTTTTTAGTTGAAAATATGAGAATTTCTTCATTTGTAGATGTGAATACTTTTTGATTCTTTAATTTGAACCTTGTGATTTTTCCATTTGGAACTGGACAATTTATGAACTTTTAAATTGTAGGATTTGTTGATTGAAGAATTGATAATTTAACACTTTTTCCATTTGAAAAATTATGAATCTGATAGACTTTTAATTTATAAATTTTAAAATCTTGTATTTTTTAAATCTTTATATTCTTGAATTGTTTAATATACTGATTTGATTATATCTAAATGAAAATTTATGAAAACACTATTTGAAAACTTGGGAATTGGAAATTCTTATATTGAAAAATTTGGAAACTTAAATATTTGAAAGTTATCAAATGTAAAAATTTGTAAACTTAATAGCTTTTAATTTAGAAATTTGAAAATGATTATTTCTAAATTAGAAAAGATTATTTGTAAATTCCTAAATTACAAAATAGAAAATTTGAATATTTGTAAATTTGTAAATTTGTAAATTTGAAAATAGAAAATTTGAATATTTGTAAATTTGTAAATTACAAAATAGAAAATTTGAATATTTGTAAATTTGTAAATTAGAAAATAGAAAATTTGAATATTTGTAAATTTGTAAATTAGAAAATAGAAAATTTGAATATTTGTAAATTTGTAAATCAGAAAATAGAAAATTTGATTATTTGTAAATTTGTAAATTTGAAAATAGAAAATTTGAATATTTGTAAATTTGTAAATTAGAAAATAGAAAATTTGAATATTTCTAAATTTCTAAATTACAAAATTGAAAATCCGATAATTTGTAAATTTCTAAATTAGAAGATAAAAAGTTTGAGTGTTTGAAAGTTATCAAAGATAGAAATTTTATAATTTTTGTCCCACGACCCAGTTTGCCATGGAATGTAACGTAGCTCATACTTGACCTTTTTCCTATTATAATGAAAATGGCAATGAGATATGAATATTTTCCCAGACTCAAATGTCCTTCGATGTTGACGAACTAGTTTGCCGTGAATGATTGAAAACGTACCAGTATCCTGCGTTCATTGATGTGGTTGCGAATAGCGAGTCAACATCATTATTAGTTTTATTGGTATAATCCTTTCATGGGAAATGATGTTAGTAGGGACTAGGTCACCGCTAGTTAAGTCAGGGCCGTCGCTAGAGTTTCCTGAACCGTGGACTAAAATTGAAATGTCAGCAAAAGATCTGGTATTTAATACATTTTCGAGGTCCGTAAAATGCTATGAAGCATAAAAATCAATCAGCTTCAGCTAAGAATTGGACTGCAATTAAAATCTTACCTGTTATGGCGTGTTCAATACAATTAAATCACATAAAGAAGAATACAGTTTATAGAAACTGTAATCATTTTTTAATAATCATTTAAGAAATAGTTACTAATTATTTGCAGTAAAAAACTCTTTTATTTTTTGTTATACATATATGTTCTTACTTTAATTTAAGAATATAAATATTAAATGATATTTATATAGTTTTGTACAATTTATAAATAGAATTTTTTGGAAAAAATGCAATAATTCATTGTATATATAAAAATTTCTCAAAGTATTATTTTTCTTGTACTCTCGCATGATACTGCAAAGGAGAAAATAATAGTCTTGCTAAGTTAGCTAAAAATAAATAGAGCTTATAATTTTGATCAGCAGTGTATGTTTAACATTAACCTACCGGTGTGGCACACTTACTCTGAAATTAAAAATGAAGTTGAAAAATAAATAAACAAATGATAAAACATAAATTAATATACACATTAATTCTTTATCTTCACGAAGATTAGCAAAGATTCTAAAGAAATCGTTTTAACAAATTTTGTAAGTTAAAATGAAAAACTTGTAAAAAGGTCATGTTTTTGGTAGTTTTAGTGTTAAAAAATTAAAAAAGTATTAACAATGTTATACAGTTACAATGTATTAACAATTAATGAGGTCAGCTCCAAACTATAATATGTAATTACAATATATATGTAATGTAATGCTTTAAATAATATAATTGTATATTATCCAAAGGATAATATGAAAAGAGTAGATTGTACACAGATAATTTAGATAATTTTTTTTAATTAGCAAAGAATATATTATAAAATAGAAAGAAATAAAGTCTTCAGTGGTTTAAAGTCGTCAGCTTTCAGTTGGTGTGACCAGTTACACGATATCCTGTATAATGAAGTTTTGTACATCACGAGCACGTGTTCCAGTACCGTAATTTAGAGGAAACATTTTATAATGCAGCGCCAAGTGCGATACACCACTAGAAATGCAACAAGTGCAAGAGAAGCATAGCAAATTAATCCATGCTTGCATTCTTTCATCTTGTGACTTTTCTTGAGTGCGATACAAAAAACAGCGTTAAATCTCATAGTAGTAAAAGCACACAAACATGGCTACCGATGTTCGAACTACAAAATGGCCGACCCTCCGGATATAAGTATCATTGTGTGTGCAGAATGCTAGTAAACCGAATTTATAAAGAAAAGATTTCATGGTTCAAATGTTAGAACCATGGTTAGAATGTAACAGAAAATTGATATGAATTTAAATGAAAACATTAAGACACAATGAAGTTTTTAGTTAATGATGGGGCAGATTATTGAAAACAATTTTTGTTGTAAATAGTTGATGTGATTGTTATTATTGACATGAAGTTATCAACTAATGATAACATGCAAAACTCTAATATAACAGTTAATGCAGTAGCCACTGATTATTGAAAACAATTTTTATTGTAAATAGTTGATGTGATTGTTATTATTGACATGAAGTTATCAACTAATGATAACATGCAAAACTCTAATATAATAGTTAATGCAGTAGCCACTGATTATTATAAATCTAATGGAACAAATAATTAATTATGATGAAGTGATTAATTATTGAAAGCAAATCTTGCTGTGATTAGTTAGTTATTTGATGTGATTGTTGCATTTAGTACATACGAATCGAATTTAATATAAAAAATTTAATATAGAAAATTCTAATGTAACAGGTAAATAACCATGACGTAGCAATTAATTATTAAAAACAATTTTCGCTGTAATTAGTTACTTGATGTGATTGTTGCATTTAGTACATACGAATCGAATTTAATATAAAAAATTTAATATAGAAAATTGTAATGTAGCAGGTAATTAACCATGACGTAGCGATTAATTATTAAAAACAATTTTCGCTGTAATTAGTTACTTGATGTGATTGTTGCATTTAGTACATACGAATCGAATTTAATATAAAAAATTTAATATAGAAAATTGTAATGTAGCAGGTAATTAACCATGACGTAGCGATTAATTATTAAAAACAATTTTCGCTGTAATTAGTTACATGATGTGATTGTTGTAACGAATAGATATTGTCTATGTATCATGCAAAATTTGAATATGACAGTTAATTAAAAACATTTTATTTATATTTGTTTTTTAGTTTTGAACGTCGCTGGAGGCAAAGCGCCAATGCAATCGAGCAGCACAGAGGGTGGCATTCCTCAGAGGGCTGTCGATGGTAGCAATGGTCAAATTTACACTCCTCAAACTTGTACTTTGACAAGACCAGAAAATAGACCATGGTGGTACGTGAACCTGCTCGAACCATACATGGTGCAACTCGTTCGACTGGACTTTGGCAAACCATGCTGTGGTGAGTAACTTTAAACTCGATCTCCTCGACGCTTGTTTACTGCAGTCTCAATTGTGACAAATAGTACAAAACACTTCGTAGTACATTCATATTTATTATTTAATGATTACTTATACGTTATATTTTGAATTAATTAATATTAATTAATATACTTATCTTTAATGTGATCGTTACTTTATAATTACTTTTCACAATTACACAAGTATTTATTTATATACGTAATCATTTTTAAGGATAATTTAAATTAGATTTAAAATTATTTATATATTTTCTTTGGTAAAAATATTTGTGCTAAAATTAAATTAAGTTACACTGAATTAAACTAAATTAAATTGAATTAAATTAAACCATCAAATTTAGATCAAATTAAATTACACTGAATTAAATGTTACAAATGTAACAAATAGTTTACTTAAAATTAAATAATAACTAATACTAAAGTTTTGATCGTAATTGTGAAAAAGAAAGGTATGAAAATATACATCCATATTCATAAAATTTCACAGTACTGTATAAAAGTGAAGGAGAACTTTACATAGTTTAAATGAATGTCTTCCTTTCAAAAGAGAAGGAATGTAATATTGGTTTCTTACTGAATGACAACAGAACTCTCAATAATTTTATTTTATACAATTTGCTAACTGACTGAATACTTCCTGTCAGAGAAATGTTATTATTACCGTAACCGTCTGTAATGACACTTTATCGATAGAAAGTTGAAATATCCTGTCTTTTATTGAAATGAAAGTAAAAGTTGATGTTTCATCGCATTGTTAAATGCAGGAAGACATTTCTTTGTTTTTAAAATAAAAAGTCAGATAACTGTAACACTCTAAAAGTAAGAAAAAAAGGTAATTCAACATAAGTATATAGTAAACATTATTTATTTTTAGAAACATATAAATTGCAATAATTATTCGTTAAAAATATGTATGTAATTATTTACAAATTGCAATTAAAATATTTTAGAATTAAATAAATATACAATTATTTCTAAATAACAAAAACATATAATTTATAATAAAATTTTATATTCATTTTAAATAAAGTAAAATGCATCTAAAAAATATTTAATATAAAAATATTGCTTGTGTTTAAAAATCGACAATATAAAAATATATGATCGTTTAATAATTTAAAGAATATGATATTCAGTTCAAAAAAATACAATGCAAATACTGAAAAATTTAGTTCGATAAAAAGAAATAATTTTTTCCTTGTAATTCCTTTAAAAGAAGAATTTAATATACATTAAAAAGTTAATAATTTATTGCAAAAATAAATTACAAAGCTATATTATTGTCTCTACTAAATAAGCATATGTCGTTGAATAAATGTTTGTAAGTAATTAAATGTACAAAAAAAATGCAATAAAACTGAAATAATGTATCAAAAAGTTTAACCAGTTGATTTATGACGGTAAAGCAGTACTGTCCAGGATACTTTATAAGTGTGTTAACGCGATCGATGTTAGCGACCGAAACGTAAAACAATACGGTGTTTCTTAAATGTGCCGTAAAATTCGATCGTAAATTTGTGCACTGTTTTCTTGCTTCATCATAGGTTACAAGTATTATTCGCACGCTAAATGTTTTAGAAACTTTCTAGGATGAAAGTGAGAGTCTTTTCACTTTTGATCGCTAGAAAACGGTGCTGTTCTTTCGTCTGTGCTCAGCATATGATATTAACATCGATCTTGGTAGAAAGAAGATATCCATTAACCATTTTCAAATTCTTTCGTGTATAATTTAATACAACAACATAGACAACATAGAAATGTTAATATATTTGTAATATATAGATAATAGAAATATTAACTTTCATTTCAAATTTCGCGCGCTTTTTGCTCCATTGAGTGTTTGTAGTAGAGGTGTTTATTAAACTTCATTCGTAGCTACAACTAGTGTTTCCTGGGTATATTGATAGTAATTTTGGAGAAGAGGTGGTTAATTAGTGGCATTATTTAACTCCTTCGTATGTAATTTGATACATAGACGTAAACAATATTTTCTTTGTAATAAATTAGTTTTCATTGTAAGATCTTTCGAATTGTTCAAATTTCGCGCGCTTTTAATCAGTCTTTTAGTAGCAAAGATGTTTCTTTATTTAATTGAATTTATACCTGCTATTGATGCTTTGCACGTATATCGATATCAATATCGATAAAAAAGTTAATGGTATTAATTCGTTGCGTTGTTTAATATTTTTCTACTTAATTTAAAACATAAACGTAAATTATATTATTTTCTTTGTACAAAAGTATTGTCATTTTTGAATTTCGCGCACTTTTTGTTATTCTTAGTACAAAATAGATTAATACGTTATTAAATGTAACTACATTTACATTTTTACTGAGAAATTACAGAATACCATTTGTTGTTACGATTGTTTATTTTTTTTATAAATAAACAATTTTTGTCGAAATTGTGTATAAATATTGAATTCTTCGTTTATATTAATATTTTACTTTCTTTCTTCTTTTTATAACAAAATTATCTATTAATTTGCAACATTGTGCCTATTATATAAAAATAATTATTTGATCTATTGCATAACGAAATACAATAATCACAAAGAAATTGTTATACTTTTACAAATTACGGTAAATTGCCATGAAATGAAGGAAGCAATTCAATATTCCAAGGACTTGTTGAAGTATAAACCAGCAGATAATTGCAGTTGAAAATTTCAGCTTGGATAATTGATCAAACAAAGAAAATCTCCCATCTTTAGATAAAATCTCTCATAATAACTTTAAACACGCACTTTTCGCGGAAATAGAAAAGTGAGAGTACTTATCTTGTTATTCATGGAAGGAATTCGCTAATCTCTTCCTTAAAAAGTAATTTTCATTCTTTCACCGACCAACTGTCCGTACATTAGAAACTTTGTATCTTTATATAAAATATCAATATTATGTTAAAAACAAAGAAACATACTATAAATGTTATATTTGATGAAAATTGAAATATTTAAATTATTGATAAATATGAGACTACATTTAAGGTTGAACTATTTTTCACAGTTTAAATATGTAAAATTGAAAACTAGGAAATTTGAAAATTGTGTGTTTCTACGTTTTTAATTTCTCAGTTAGAAAATTCTATTTTTACAAATTTTTAATTTCTTAAATTGAAAATTCTATATTTTTTATTTCTCAGTTTGGAAGATTGCAGATATGAATATTTCTAAATCTTTCAATCGATTCTTTGATAACTCGACAATTCGATAATTCAATAACTCAATAACTCGACAATTCGATAATTCAATAATTCAATAATTCAATAACTCGATAATTCGATAACTCGACAATTCGATAGTTCGATAACTCAATAATTGGGTAATTCGATTATTCGATTATTCGATAATTCGAAAATTCGATAACTCGACACTTCGATAATTCAACAATTCCATAACTCAATAATTCGATAATTCGATAACTCAATAATTCGGTAATTCGATAATTCGATAATTCGGAAATTCGAAATATCGACAACTCGATAACTCGATAATTCGATAACTCGACAATTCGATAACTCGATAATTCGATAACTCAATAGTTCGGTAATTCGATAATTCAATAATTCAACAATTCGAAATATCGATAATTCGATAACTTGATAATTCGGTAATTCGATAATTCGATAACTTAATAATTTGAAAATTTGATAGCTTGACCACTTAATATGTTAACAATTTATAAATGTGTAATTTCTTCATTTCTAAATATCTTAATTTGCAAATTACAACTTATCAATTTGTAAATTCCTAAATTTATAAATTTAAAAAATTGAAAACTTGTAAATCTGTAAATTTGAAAATACTGAAACAATTTTCACACGAACGAAGATTTAACGAGATTACGTTTTCTTTATGATAGGAATTTGAGCATGAAAAATTTGCATACTAATCTGACAAAGGAACAATTCTTTATAGATCAGTATTAGCACGTGATTATAATCTCTGCCAACTACTGTGCAACATACATCAGCTGCAATTAAAATGCTTG
Organism: Megachile lagopoda; assembly: GCA_036983795.1. NCBI lineage: Eukaryota > Metazoa > Arthropoda > Insecta > Hymenoptera > Megachilidae > Megachile > Megachile lagopoda. The sequence goes on along the minus strand of CM072797.1, from coordinate 11,033,570 downwards.
AACTTAAAAATAACACGAGTCGTCGTAAATAGAAGCAACTTTCACGTTGCACCTTTGCGATAAGAAACGAAGAACGTTTTAATTACAAAACAGATTGGTTATCATCTATTACTACTCGTATTTCCGGTAGAACGAAGCGAACGCGATGTTATCGTTCTAATAATAAAAAACAAACGATGGTAAAGTTTTTGTAAAACTACTAATTTCTTCTGTAATAAACATGGGAGAATAATATTCGTACTGGAATACGAATTAAGAATAATATTTAAACTTTTGGTTTCATTTAATAAAGTAATTTAATGCGAATAGTAATTTCATTTAATGAGACACAGTAACTATGATTTTAATTTTTGGAAAATTAATTTAGTCAAAATTGAAGGTATATGTAGTAAATTTAAAGAACAATCATTTTTCGAAGTCACACATTTTTCAAAGACACACTATAAACAAACATAACAAATATTACAAATTCTTTGCATAAATCAATTTTGCGAAACATTCGAAATAAAAACTACACAGTATGTCTGAAAAGTAACGAAACTTTTTAAATAAAAAAAAAAGTATTAATTATTTTGCCAAAATTAATTTTTTTTATTCAAAATACATCCCTTCCGCATCAATACACCGCTGGGCACGCTCAAGCAATGTTAACATAAATTTTTTTATGTCGTTTTCCGGAATCGCTTCAATCGCCCTTGTCACAGCTGCTTGGACTTGTGTAACAGTGTCATAAAACGTTCCTTTCATGGCTAATTTCAATTTTGGAAAAAGGAAGTAATCGCATGGAGATAAGTCAAGCGAATATGGAGGATGTTGGAGCACACAGACTTGTTTTTTCGCCAAAAATTCACGAACTGCGACAGTTCTGTAACATGGTGCATTATCATGCAACAGAAACCAACTCCCTGGCGCTCGATATTCGGGCCTCACACGAACGATTCTTTTCCACAAACGTTCCATAACACCCAGATAATATTCGCCATTAACATTTTGTCCCTGTGGAACGAATTCCCGAAGTATAATACCTTTAGAATCGTTTAGAATTTAGAAAAACCCAAAACCTGGCTTTGGGTCGTCTTCCAAAGTATCACGACCATCCTGGAATTGCTTATACCACTCGAACACACGTGTACGGGATAAACAATCGTCGCCATAAACATTTTTCATTAATTCAAATGTTTCTGTAAAAGTTTTACCGAGCTTTACCGAGCAGAATTTAATATTCGCTCTTTGCTCCATCGTGATTTTGTGACACGGTGACGAAAGGTTCTGTCGCTTTAAACGCTATAAGTTTACAATTCGTTGCTCGATTCCAGTAACGATTGTTTGTTTTGTAGGGGAGGAATACTGTTTTCAAATAGCATATTGTTTTTATAGATGTCGCTAATAGTGTTCCTTAAATTTAAAAAGTTCCGTTACTTTTCAGACATACTGTGTATTACCAGAAATAAAAGCAGAATGAAGTCTAACATTTCAAATTTATTACAAGTACCAAGTATTCGTAACAGATAGTCAACTCATGATCAGAGTTAAGTTACATCGTTAGAAACGAAGTTCCCAACACTCGAAACGGTTCGAGAAATTTCTCCGCTCAGTTTAAGTTCCTTTTTTAATGCAAACAAGAAATCGTTGGCATTTCAAATGCGATTACAAGGGACAAAACGTGGAAAGCATGTAATTGGAGTTCATGACTACAGATGCAGCGATGGTCGCCGTTCGGTCACACCTGAAATGTTTTCCAGGTCGGAAGATGTAGTACTTGCCGAGTACCGGATTATCTCAGATGATTTTATCTCTTCAAATGCTACCTTTGCAATCGCTGGTCGAGCAACCACGACTCCACCAGTGAAAGTTCGATTTCAAATTTCATTTCCTATTGTCCTTACGTTATCCTCCCAAATGACACCCTCTCTAAAATCACGTTCAAACACATCTTCCACAAATTTACATTAATCGACAATTTTTTACGAATCAAACTATTGATGTTCTACAGAAATACTTTATTCTGAAATTTTAGACCTGTAACATGAAGCCATTTTATTTAATACTTAACAATTTCTATATTCTTGTTAATACTTCCTCATCGATTTGAATCGAAATATCTTCGATGAAATTTCAATCTCCTACGCATTTCTGTAATTTTCAGGTTATGTTTCTGGACTAATACTAACCTCTATTTCCCTCGCAAGATTTCATTAAACGAATGATATATAAAAAGGAACGCAATTGATCTGAAACGTGAGACAATTTAAAGAAGAATGTGCGTGCAGAAACGAATCATAGTTAGCTATTATATCATGGATTCCTCGGCCTATGTTTTGCACAGAGAAATGATGTTACGTGTTTTCTTTTTTTTTTGCAGGTGATGGTGTATCTGGAACGATTGTGGTTCGTGTCGGCAACAATAGGCCAGACTTGGGAACGAATCCAATTTGCAATCGTTTCACTGGACCCCTTGAAGAAGGTCAACCTCTTTTCTTGCCGTGCAATCCACCTATGCCTGGAGCATTTGTTTCCGTACATTTGGAAGCAAACACACCGACACCGATTCCAGTGCAACTTTCATTATGCGAGGCGTTTGTGTACACTGATCAGGTACCGACTTCATTTCTTCATCATCTTACTCAACTTTATACGGCATATCACTACTAATCAGCCTTTATCTCGTTAATAATGAATGTCTTGACAAAATGAAAGAGGGAAAAGTTTTACTGTTTTTCATTGCCGATGTAATAGCGAGCGCACTTTTTTTATATTTGTAATACTTTTCGAAGAACGAAAATGACCCATAATTTTTTAAATGGGATTATATAGTTTTTCTTAGATAGATTGATTCGTTGGAATGTTCCGAATAAAAAAGTATTAGGGTATGATGGTAAAAAAGTTTATAGTTCCTGCGATATTTTAAGTTTTATGTGACATGCCCATACTTTTCAATTAGGAATATCTTGAGAACTGTTCACTTTTTTGATATGGTACTTTAATAGTTTTTTACTTAGAATGGTCCACAAAATTGATTCGTGTAAGGAAATATATGAAGTGTGGTTTAAAAAATTTGGGGTCATTTTCGTCCCCCCGAGTATACCTCTAATGCAATATAACGAGCAAACAGATTGATGTCAGTTGCAATGCAACTTTCATTATGCAAAACTTTCATGTATATTGATCATGTACTAAATTCCTTTCTTCATCATATCACTACCACACGAGGCATGTCACTACTAATCAACGTTTTTCTCGTTAATGATAAGTGTCTTAACAAAACGAAAGAGGAAAAAGTTTTACTGTTTTTCATTGCCGATGTAATAGCGTGCGCACTTTTTTTATATTTGTAATACTTTTCGAGGAACAAAAATGACCCATAATTTTTTTAATGGAACTATATAGTTTTTCTTAGATAGGTCAATTTTTTGGAATATTCTGAATAAAAGAGCATAAGGATACCATGTTAAAAAAAACGATAATTTCTAAGATATTTTAAGTTTCTTCTTTAATATACCTTACTTTAAAATTTTAAATATCTTAGAAATTTCTCATTTCTTCGCCATTGTAGCCTAATAACTTTTCACTCAGAACATTCCAAAGAATCGATCCACATGAATGAAAATATATACTTCAATTTAAAAAATTAAGGGTCATTTTCGTTTCTCGAAAAATAATGCAAATATAAAAAACTTGAACAAACCATTATATTTATTATCAAAAACAATAAAACCTTTTCCTCTTTCATTTGCTTACTGCACTAACCATTTGCGAGAAAAATGTAAACTACTAGTGACATGCAGACTCTATTAGTGTCCTTTATATATCACTTTGTCGCTTTCAGAATATTGTCTTACTCAAAAATGTTTTAAATTATTACAAATTAATTTGCATTAGGCACTTCCAATCGAGAGGTGTCCACAGTTCAGAGACCAACCTCCAGGTTCTACAGCCACGTACAACGGAAAATGTTACATATTTTACAACCGACAACCGATGATATTCAGAGAAGCCCTGGCGTTTTGTCGTGCCCGAGGTGGTACGTTGGTGGACGAGAGTAACCCAGCGCTGCAAGGATTTATTTCGTGGGAACTTTGGAGGCGACACAGGTATTTCACTTATTCCAGTTAATTATTGTACATCATTTAAATGCATTCGTATCCTCGTTTCAAGGAGCGACACTTCGAGCCAGTACTGGATGGGCGCAGTGAGGGATCAAAAGGATCGCACGGTTTGGAGATGGACAGGAAGTGGTGAAGAGGTTTCCGTTTCATTCTGGAGTCTGCCTCAGGGCACCGAAGAAGACTGTGCTCGATACGATGGCAGCAGAGGTTGGCTTTGGTCCGATACCCCTTGTACGGCTCGATTAAATTTCATCTGCCAACACCGTAAGTATCGACTTTCAAATATTATTGTACTTCCGCGCTTGTTTTTCTCATCGTTATTATCCCATGAGTAGTTGTTACAATACTTTGAGACCTTCCTGTACGTCTGTAAAAATAGAGCTAGGCAACGTACACGGTGTAGTCGTAAATAGCCATCTGAAAGTCTATAAAAATATTTTACATTATGAAATTTACAACCACACTATATCTTTCTTATTGTTTAACAGTAATCGTACTGAAATTTAGTGTATAATAATTGGGATACAGCTTGATTTTTCGAATGGTGTATAATTCACAGATTAATAATATTTACGACCACACTATATCTTTACTATTGACTGTAGTTATGTTATAATATAATTACAATATTTGAACAAATTTAACTTTTTAAACAAAACGTGTTATTTACAGATGAATGAAATTTACGACCACACTATATCTTTACTATTTGGTAGTTATGTTATAATATAATTACAATATTTGAACAAATTTAACTTGTTAAACAAAACGTGGTATTTACACATGAGTGAAATTTACGACCACACTATATCTTTACTCTCGACCGACTGTATTTGTATTAACTAAGATATAACATAAATTCAGTAGTTGAAAAAATTTAACTTTTCCCTAATAGTTCACTGAAATTTACGATTGCACTATATTTTCTAAAATGTAGTCTTAAAAGCCTATATATAGCAAGGTCGTAAAACTGCAGCAGCCAAGATACGCGAAATCCAAGTACCAAATATGTTTGATAGTAAAAAGGAATAATAAAAGAGAACTTTTCATATTTTCTTAGAACCTCGAGCATGTGGAAGACCAGAACAACCTCCGAATTCGACGATGACTGTAATTTCAACGGCAGATCGAAATTCTGGAGGTGCATACGAGGTTGGAGCTACGGTAGAGTACACCTGTAACGCTGGTAGCCTCCTTATAGGTCCATCTACTCGTACCTGTCTGGATACTGGCTTCTACAACGAGTTTCCACCAGTTTGCAAAAGTGAGTACCATTTTGAAACGATGAACCATCTTCGTGGTTATTCAAATTTGTTTAATTAGAAATCTGTTATAATAAATTCAATCTTTTCATTGTTTCAGGTATCGAATGTGGTTATCCAGCCAGTATAAAACATGGAGGTTACACACTTATCAACAATACCGTTAGTTACTTGAGCCAGGTGCTTTATTCCTGCGAGGAAGGATATGAAATGACTGGTAAGAATGTATTACAATGTTTAGTTTTTATAGTTATGAACTGTTTAAACAAGATAACTTATTCTCGTTGAAGGACGTGCAAGATTAACCTGCGACATTGACGAACGTTGGAACGGACCTCCACCAAGGTGTGAACCAGTCCTGTGCGACCCTCCAACGCCTGTTCCACATAGTTACATCCAAATAGACGAAATTGATGAAACTGAAACGATGCCGGCGAAGGCCAGCGTCAATCGAAGTCTTCTTGTGGGTAGCATCGTTACTTACACCTGCGAGAAGGGTTATAAGTTGACTGGATTCAGGCAGATACTGTGTTTACCCTCTGGGTCATATGATCATGCTGCGCCTACTTGTACAGGTAATTCAAATTAGTGAAGTATAAAGTTTGGGTTATCAAAGATTTAAAATTTTGTATTCTGTCCTAAAGACACAGAATTAGCGACCGCAAGTCTTGAAATGTGTTTTAAAATACAATTGGAATTGAAGCAGGAATTTCAGACTAACCAGTTCACTGTTATATTACAGAAGAACCCCGTACCCCACCGACTGTTTCTACCCGAATAACAGTCCGACCAACCACTGCCAGGCCACGTCACACCTTCTTGCCACCAAGAGTTCGCACGACGGTCGTTTCAACAACATCTACAAGCACGACCACCTCGGTACCGCCACAAAAGGTTCCGAATACTGCTGAATTGCCGGCAACGGTCAAAGAAACCATCGCCAGAAAACCAAGCATTGGATTGCAAAGGCCAACTCCTCCATCAACTGGCTTAAACGATGGTGGTAGTGATCATCCTCAGGACAATGAAATCTCCGGCAGTGGGGTGGACAATGCACAGGCTGGTCTGGGAACAGGTGTTCCAGAACCATCTGGACCATTCAGAGTGGATAATGCCGATCAACCGAGTAACACGCATCAAGCGAAATTAAATCTGGGTGCTGTGATCGCCCTGGGCGTCTTCGGTGGTTTTGTATTCCTTGCCGCTGTTATTACGACCGTCGTAATACTCATACGCAGGTAAAGACAAATCATTAAAATTATTGGAGAATTGAAAGGCAGTGCAATGGTGTCTGTCTTTCTTAAGTTTCTGTGATTATACAGTAAATATTGTTCTAGGAATAGTGCTTGTTCTTATACATGAAAGGATCTAAGTCTACAGTGCTTCCTCCTTTTTGTACTCATTTTCCTCATGTGGGCTATGTGTTATTAATTGATAAGTGCAGTGTTTTTCTGGAATGCGACATAGGTTTCTCTTAATTAAAGGTAAGAGTAAGGTCCTTTCATCACTTGCCTTCTATCTTAAGAAAATCTAGGGAGAGCCAGGGAGTGCCTGTTCTAGAATTTTCTGTCTTTCCACATAAAAAACAAATTGAAGAAGGCAGTTGGTGAAATATTTATTCTTCCACATCTCCTTTTAATTAAAGGAAGCCTAAGTTGCAAATCCAGAACTCTAAGATCCTGATTATACTTATCAACAATTAATAACATAACCTATATGACTGAAATATGGAGTAAATAGGACACAATGTGTATAAATAAACCTCAAGTGTTCAAAGATCTGTGGTTTTTTCCCAGATGTGACTTTTATTATAAATTGTATTGTTTGCAACTTCTGTAACAGGCATTATTTTGTGGACAGACTATACATAATTAGCTTTATACATAATACAGTACATTTGCTCCTTGACCCACGTGTGTATACTGTATCGCTTACTTTATACTGGTTCAAACTGTTTCTCCATTCTTTCGTCTGTCTTCTTGTCTTTATTTTCTGACTACTTGCGCGATTTTCTCTCTTTAAATACTGTAATCTACTTCTTTCGAGTGTTGTAAGTAGTATAACAAAAAATATTACATTGCATAGTTCTTAAAAAGAAAAATGTATAGTTAATATTCTTTACTTAAATTGTATTCATTGATGCTCAATTAATGATATTAAAATATTCTATCTTGTTACAATATGCTGTAAAACCTGGTTTTACTAAAAAAAAAAAGAAAAAAAAAAGAACAAAATACAAAATTATGAAAGTGAAGAAGATGTTTTTTACAGAATTTCCATCCATTTTAAAGATCAATGTTTTAAAATTCAAAACTTCGGTTATTCGAATACTTCATTGTAAAGGAATAAAATACCTACGAAATACTTCTTATATAATAAAAATGGTGGGTCTCTGTAATTTGTTTATTTAAAATAACTTTCTTTTCTTATTAAAACATCAACTTAATTGAGCTTGATTTGCTGTACAGCAATCTTCTGTCAGCGTATGAAACAGAGTTTTCCATTAAATTTTTCCATTATGAACAAGTAAAATATTAACTCTTTCATCAATACATAATTGATCTAATTATTTAATAAAATAGAAAATAATTTTAATAAAAAATAACATGCTACTGGTCACAATGAAGGCATTAAAAATATAATTTTACTTGGATAACTTTAACTAATCTTTTCATTGCTACCAAAAACTATTCTACATTTAATTATTTTCAATTTCCAAAATTAAATCTTTAATTTAAAATAAAGCATGGAGCTATATTTATAATCTAAAAAGGCAGTGGAACTATTTTCAAAAATTCTGCAACGAAAGGGTTGAAGGCATTGGTGTAACTAGGCATCCAGACCAAAGTTGGGTATATTTCAAACAACTGTTGAATATATAGTTGAATATAAATACAATAGTATTTGAAGATTTATTTTTCTTGATACATACAGGTACATTGAAATACTTATTTTGATATACAGTAACTGGAATTATTACTTGAAATAATATTCCAACACATTAATTATTTCAATGCGTGGAATTATTTCTGTATGCTTGCTTGAACATAACTGTAAAATTAAATTCAAAATATAAGTTATGAAACATTAGGCTACAGAAATGGCTTCTGAGAAGTTGCTAGCCTATTACTGTTGATTTTACTTTGCAATATATAAACAAATAAAACAGATACAATATCATGAAAATAATATTCAAGTATTTCATTGCACAGTACAAGAAATTCTTATTTCAATTAACCATTTCATATTCATGCAGACAAAAATATAATTATAAAACTGTAATATCAAATAAATATTTCAAATACTACTTCAATTGATATAAAAATGTATTGTTAATCCAACTTAGCACATGGATAGCGATTTATCTGGATTTAGTCCAGGCATATTATGGTCTCTGCCTAGATATGCCGATGGTTGAAGGTACAAGATGTATGAAAGTGAACAAAATAAAAACGTATCAAGAGAAAAGACAATTGATCAAAGGAGATTGGAATGAGAATTAACACTGAGCCCGTTTGCGTTGCGGTGGCTAGCGGCAGTGGCAGCGTCAGAGGACGGCGCCGCAGGGGGCTTGGTGGGGTTGGTGCGTTGAGGGGTGGCGGTAGTGGTGGCCTTGGAAGAGGTGAAACCGGGATGCCCTCGCGTTGGTATACGCTACTGGCGCTGCCCTTCCCCGACCAGCACCTGGGGCGTCGCGATTTGACAGCTCGCCGTGGCACCGATCACCCTTATTCCTTTGGTCTCTCAGCGGCCCATCGGGCTGGATATTTCTCCAATCCTTCTCTCTAGCTATTAGCAGACAATACCTCCTATATATAGCCCACCACCATCGCCCTCACCCTCCACGCAACCATCGCCCACCACTACATCAATCATCACCACGTACCACCACAACCGCCATGCGCCACCCTCGCGAGTGATTACTAGTCAAGGTAAACGAGCAACGTTTATAATGTGCACACATAGCGATAGCTCGTTCACCAGCTTTCAAGTTTTTGTAAAGCTTCACTTGAACGCACTTGAATCATGCACTTCCTTTAGTTTTAGTCAATTGGTTCCTACACCCATGTGTATAGAATGATGCACCATTCTGCTTTTTAGGAGGATGGAAATTTCAAGTGAAGTTCAATGTTCTATAATCTTCTTTTGGTTTAGTAGTCTTTACACGCTGCATACAAAATTAGGAAGATTAGTAAAGCACAAATAAGGTTTAGCTTATAAATATATGAATATAAAAGTATACAAGGAATATGGTAAAATACACTTTGCTGGAATGTAGCAATAATAATACTGTACTTAAAATGCACTTAAATGATTACGGAACAATATTTTTGAGGCTACATGTCATCGCTTGTACTTTTAATCACTTGTCATGAAGCTTAATTTAATCTCATGTTTTGCATTCTACAGAATTTTGGGAAAGATATTCATTTGCAGTTATTATTTTGTATGATATGTATGCTACACCATGTGAAATTTAATGTGTTATACTGCTTTGTACATTTTATTGTTAGTACCAATTATGGTAATGAAACAGAATTAAGAAACTCTTAAGATAAGCCAAATTAGCACTTGAAGTGCAAAAGTTATACATGTTTGATAGATCTTTATATTAATCTAAAGTTTTAATTCTAGATTTAGGTATAAATCTACTGCTTTTACACTGTAGTACTTGGATTGATCACATTTTAAAATTGTACTGACATGATTAAGTCAGAAATCAGCAGAAATATGTTAGTTATATTTCTGAAAATTGAATGTTAAAAGTTATTGTTACTATTATTATTAAATTCTATATCTGTAAAGTTGTGATATTATCACACATCTACTATTCTATCTATGTTTTCTGCTTTTCTTATTTTCAGAATGGTGAAGGACCAAATTTATGCTAAAACCTGCTTCAAATTCTGCTTATATATTTTCCAAATGACACATGCATTACTCAACATTTAACAATCGATTTGGCTTTAAGTTAAGTAGTAAGATTCGATTATATTTGATATATTCCTGATTTATATGAGAACAAAACTTTTAACGCAGTCAAATTTTGAAGATTCATTATACTATAATTATTGTATAAAATTCATTCATTAGTACATATACTGTGTTACAGTTTATCCTAACAATAAAAAGCCAGATCGACAATGCCATAAAACACTGCTTATTATAATTTTCTTCTTTGAAAAAAAAATATGTTACAATTGCAGGCTAGAAGTAGCAGAATAATGCATTCAGAAAGGTTATGTACCACAAAAGTTGCAGATTTTATAGGGTAAAATAAGCAAAAATATATGGTATCATTTTGCAATCTACAATTTAACTTTTAAAATATATAAAGTAGGAAAAATCCAATCCTAAACCATATAGTATGCTCTCCATTCCACTGTTGTTACAATGGTAAAAATTAGAATACCTTTCCTTTCTTGTTCAAAGAGTAAATGCTGATGGAGATAATGGAGATAGTTCATAATTAAAGCTTCACAAAATAAGGTTGATATAAATAATCTCTTACAATATATACAGTAGTATTTTCTATATTTCCTGAGTAATCAGTTATGCACTCTTTAAAATTCAAATATAACATTCTGGAAGTCAAATATCCAAATTGTTTATATCTATAAAATGAAACTACAGATTGCAAAATGATAAAAAATTTTTCAATTAGTTTTGAAATCTGCAGTTTTTAGCATATCACTTCAGGTCTCCTATACTAAGAAATTTGTTCAACTTCGTACAGAAATCATGGTAGAAGCAGCAAACACTATCGACATCGTGCATCCCCTGACTGCAACACTGTGGCTAGTTTTGGAAGCAGTTCCTTGGAGAGTAGAGGAGGTCTGAATCGTTACTATCGTCAAGCTTGGGAAAATCTTCACGAGACAGCTGGGCACAAGAACAATCATCCTCCTCTTCGTCGCAAGGAAACCCTGGATGAACCAGGATACCGAGAGAATTACCGTGGTAACAACACCGAAAGGGATGGTTCTGAATTAGTCGTTAGCGACGTAGCTACTTTCTCATCGAACAAGCACGCCAGCATTTCTGACAAGAAACGCCATCATCATCACCACCATCATCATCACGGTAACTCAACACCAGAATGGAGACAGTCCCAGTCTCATCACAGATACTGAACACCAAATGCGTTAGATAGGATCCTTCGTATTCGAGGTTTACAGTGAATCGATATTGGATCACGAATAAACTTCCATCACATTCTACGGCAATGCTTTACATCGGAGGAGCTCCTCACGTGTTCTCTTCCCGCCACGTTTCGTGGCTGCGTAACAGAGAAACGAACGAAAGGAGTTCGACAAAATAGACGCGATGACTTCATTTTCGTAGCATTTGTTTACATTGGTCGTTCATATACAGCCACATGCAACTTTGGCTTCCTTCAGTTAAGGGAAATGTAGGGGTCCTTTCTACCCCAGACATAATTGAGTGAATTACAAGTTGCTGTTTCATACATACTAGGTAGAACTGAAGTATAGCAAGTCTAAATATTTAAAATTAAAAATTTAGGAATTTAAGGATTTGGGGAGTTAGAAATTTAGGAACTTTTTAAATTTTTAATTTCTAATATGAAGTATATGAGATATTTTAGAGTGATGTAAAAAGAGATAAAGGTTCTTCCTCTATGACTCAAATAAAAGGAGGTAATCAAATGTGGCTTACAAGTCACCACTTTATGTCTATGTAAGTTCTCCGTATCAAGATTCTTCCTAGACCAAAGGCAACTGGTATGAAGCTTTGCCTCCTACATTTCTGCTTATCCAAAAGAAGCCTATGTTGCACCCAACTGAATTAAACATTGCGTAGTGTGATCAAATAGATAAAAGATAGATCATCCTCCATTTATTGTTCTGATATACAGTAGATTATTTACACCTACGTTATTACGTAATGTAAATAGCGTATATTGCAATAGTATAAGTAAGAGAATGAAGTTGTGAATGTAGGAGGATCACAAGTTGATCGAAGGACATGCCAAAAAATGAGAGAGTAATATATATACGTATATACATATATCTATATATAATTACTGATCAAACGGTTTCTAATATTTTTTTTTTAAGTTATTGTAGAAACGTTTGATTATAATAATGTTCTCAGCGTACAATATTCACAGAAATCACATATTCGATAAGACTAAAATCTGTTATGGGCACCTTGGCCTCGCCTTATAAGGACACCAATGAAATTCCTCGTAATGATACGATATTCGAAGAAGGTACTATTAAGGATAGGCCGATGTTATCCATTTCAGAATCAAAATTAATTTAGTTATGATGTCAAATTAAGATAATTAAAGTCTGTCTCTACAGGTTTTAGTACATTAATGAAATATTTATATATATTTAGTATTATATTATCCACCTAAATATTTCATTCCAAATTCGTCAGAAATAAAATGTAATTAGTAAATAACGTGTATTTATTTGTTGACTGAATTAAGAAATTCATAACAAGTTTATATATGTACTTATTTAATGTCTCAGTAATTACAATAAATTGTAATAGTGCCATTATGGGCAAATTTTCATGATGTATTTACATGTACATTCTCATTGTTCGTGGCATATGCAGAATGACAAATACTAGTAATATTTTTAATACAAGTACTTTTAATAACTCGTTAATTACATATATCATTAGTTTTAGTCTTGACAATGCACAAACTATTTGAAATAAAAATATTTATGCAATGTAATTGTTTCATAATAATTCATTAAAAAAAATTCAAAAAATGAAATTTCGTAACATGTTTCAGTAAAAAAAATAACAGATCTTTTTTTTCATTAAACAGTCTAGTATGTTATATAAAAAATTAAAAATATCACATTTACCCTTGAAGCCACTGACTGATTAAATGTCCAATTTTGGCTCTGGCAATTCTCAATTCAGGTACATCATTTTTTGATGGAGGATACATATTAGCACAGTGAGCAGTACCTATGAACCAAATTATTAAATGGATTTAATATACGACAGAAAAAATATATCACATTTTAAATTATTAACATTTATGTACCATTAATATAGATAGCAGGTGCTTGAGGGTTTGATGATTTCGTAATTCCTAATACATGCCAAGGATCAACTGAACCATGTACAAATACCACGTTTGTAACTTTCAAGTTTAATGCACCATAAAAAATATTTGTACGATTGACTGCTGATTTCAGCAACTGGCCATTATATCTGTTAAAATACAAAATTTAATCATATCATAAGAATAATTAAGAGCTCAAGTACAATTAAACAATATTACAGTTAAATTACCGTGGTCCGAAAATATCAAGACATTGTTGAACAAAGAAATCTACTGGAAAACTGTTACTGAATAAATTTGGCCGTGCAGTAGAAGTTTGGAAAAATCCAAATTCTGTACATGTTTGATACATCCATTGACGTCCTACAAAAGAAAATTCAATAAGTTAAAAATGAAACATCTTAATAATGCTACTGCAGCATGTTACCTCCTTCTGCATCTTCACTAGCCCAAGATATATTTCGAAGTTCATTAACCATTTTATTATACACATAGTCTAAACATTTCTTGTTTGTAGCATTCAATATTTTATTACTTATGACTGCGAGTCTATCAATAGCAATGCCTATTGTTTCATTTGTTAAAATATCACATGCACTTTTGATGGTAAAGTTAGCCGTGGCAGAATTATTACGGTTGTTTTTATTGTATTGTACAATACCAGCAAAATCACTTGCTATAGTTTCATACAAATTTGAAATATCTTTGGTCTTAGTATAACCAGGATCAATGGGATTGCACAAGCTGTAAATAACAAACATTTTAAAATAACATTGTAAATGTACTTAGGAAATAAATGTTCAACTCACATAAATTTCTTAGCTATTCCTTGCTGACCAATACGATGACGTAACATTACATAAAACTGTTTATTTGCTTCTACTATTGCATTTACACATGCCTCAGAATATTCTTTGAGGGCATTTTCAACAACAACATAGTATTCTATAAACAACAGTTGTTAATGTTAGCAACTTTTAAGTATAACAATATTTTCTGTGCTTACCTTGAAAATCAATTTGTGCTAACAATGGCCCACTTGCAGATACAGCACCATGTACTAAATGGGGATATTTCTCACGTAACCATGCAGCTAATGATCCAGCATATGACCCTCCAAATGCAATCCATTTAGTATTATTTGGTAATTTATACATTGTATTCATTGTTTGCACAAAGTAGGCTAAGTCTGCAAGTGCTTGTTCCGAAGAAAGATACATCAAGTTCTTAACACTAAGATCTCTGTATAAATATTATAAACATTGAATCAGTAAGAGGTTTAAAATTGATGACAATGATAAATTTCAAGATTATTGCATACGAGGTAGGATGACTTTTTCCATAAAAGCGATGTTCTACTTGGAAACATAATGCTCCAAATTCTTTGGCATATTCAATCCATTGACCTTCCACCATCCATTTAGCACTGGCAGTACCTTCACCGCCTATCATTAAAAATACTGGACCTCCTACTTTATAATAATCCCCATTTACAAAGTACCTCTGTAAAAAATTAATTAAAAGTACTGCTACTCATCGTAGAATCGCAATGATTACGATATTGTTACTGTATAAAACTAGGTAGAGAAGGGATGTTGAAACAAGGAATACAATAATAAAAATTAGGAAAATGAACAGGTACCAGTATTGTGTTAATTTTAATTTTAAATATATTTTTAAATTACCTGTTGCCAAACATGTGCATCAGTTGGATTAAAATGATCCAAAAATTGTGGAAACCATTGTTCTTTTGGAAGTTCATACTCTCTAGATAGAATAGGTTCACCTAAATTGCCATGCTTGCTTCTGCCTCTCATAAAATTTTGCCATGATATACTAATATTTATTAGACTAATAAAAAGCAACAATAACATGAACTTCTTCATATTGCAATATGTTTAATTTACTAAAGAATATATTCTGAAAAAGAAATAAAAGTTGAACTTTACATACACATACAAAATTGTTCTTAAAATTATTAATAATATCGTTACTGTTTTCTGAACTTAAAAATACGTAAATTAAAAAATGTTATGAATTTATCAATTATTTGTATTGATAAAAATATTTGTAACGTAATTTTCCAGAAACAAAATTATCTTTTACAAATGATAAGATTATAAACAGCTGTGTTGTTCGATACTTCATAACTTTTATGTTAACACTTTGCAAACAATTATGAATAAATTTTAGCAAAAAAATTGCCTATACGTTACAAATACGTTCTAATTAATATTTTAACAGTATATTTACTGATGCACACATATATGTATTAATTAAAAATTAAATAAAATATTCACTTACATTACGATATAGTATCAATAACAATGGATATCTGAAAGCATGGTATAAAAACAGATCGTTTTACCGTTGTTATATTTATAAATTTGTATCACAAGTCTAAATCTCACTTCCTTAGGGAAAATGGCAGTCAGGAGTAACAAGTCTCTAGGACTGCTATAACATCTATGCATTGGCACACACTATATCTACTTTATATATATGTATGTGCATATGCAACACGTTTATTATACGCGACATCGTTTTCAGAATATCGTCGGTAAGGTAGAGAATGATATGAAACTGGTTTGGTAAAGTTAAAACATCCCGAAGTTAATTAGTCTTGCACTCCGATGTAATTTGATGCATATTATAGTAAATTAAACCAATAAAATCAATATTAAGTGAATTTTCATAAAAATGGAACAGGTGGCGCCATCTCTTCGGCGAACAGGGTGAACTACACGCTTTTGAAACTGAAGTTTCATTAGTTCCCAAACACTGCCGCTAGATGGCACCACATATAACATTTTGGGTTCAATTCAGTTTATATTGATTTTATTAGCTTAATTGACTATAATATGAATTGAATTACATCGGAGTGCAAGACCAATTAACTTCGAATTGCTTTGACTTTACCAAACTATTATCAATTTCTAATCATTCTTAGGCTAATCCTAATTACCCTAAAGGTTTCTGTCTTACGTGCCGCCATCTAGCGGTAGAAGATGAGAACTAATTAAACTACAATTCCAAAAGTGTGTAGTTCACCCTGTTCGCCGGAGAGATGGCGCCACTTGTTCCATTTTCGTAAAAATTCAATTAATATTGATTTTATCAATTAATATGCTATATATTTATCCTATATTTATTAATATTGATTTTATGCTGTTTGTAATATATTCCGTGGATTTGAAGATATGGATTATGTGTTCGGAACAGTGCGCACACTATATGTGACAATGCACAGATGTTAACGCGGATCCTAGAGACCTCCTACTTCTGGCTGCCATCTTCCCTAGAGAAGCTAGATTTGCACTCGAATGTACATACTTTTCTATTATTGTATTATTACATTTGTTTGCTATTTATAAATTCTTGTTCATCATATGTACAATTAATTAATTACGTATAAATCTTACATATAAATCTGGTTTCACTACCAAAAATAGGAATGTACAGGAAATAGATCCCATCTTATTTTTCATAGGTGATTTTTCAAATTTAAAACCACTCAAATGTTTTCATTCAGAAAGTAAACAAGGTGTTTTGAACATTTGAGAAATTAGAAATTTGAAGATTCAGATCGTTTGAAAATTAGAAAATTTAGAGATTTTGGGTTTGGAAATTTGGAAATTGGGTAATTTAAGAATTGAAGAATTTCAGAAATGTTTTGAACTGAATTTGAAAATATGAGAACTAGAAAGTTTAGAAATGTGGAAGTTTGAAAATATTTTGTACCTAATTGCCCAAGATCGAAAACAAAGGAGGTGCTCTTACCTCTCATACCATTTAAAGAATATTTATATTTCACGTAAATTGTTTATACTATAATTTAACATTTAATAGTTTATTTAAGATATTAACGTATGCTTTCAAATAAATATTATAATCGTATAACAAATAAGTGAACACTAGTAATTTTAAGAAAAAACCTACAGTAATGTAAAATAATAGTGACATCACATTAAGCAAAGAATCGATAAAATAACATTTATGTTAAGCTACATTTTAAAATTAAATTCTTTTAAACAATATTTGAACAGAACTTCATGAAAATAACTATGCATAAGCAAAAGTACAATTTTTAGTAGTTAATAATAAAATAGAATCTTCATACGATGGAAAATAATAATAAATAATAAATAATAATTATTTAATAATCCATGAATTCTTATGAGTTCATATATGAAGTAGTTATACTTTTAAAACTATATAGAATTGACAAGATCGTATATCGTGCATGCACAAGTGTTTTTATCTAACTCAAACAGATTCTCAAACGATTTAATCGTGTGCATTCTTCGGTTTAATAAGAGGCACGAGATATCTATCTCTAAAGACCCTGATTAACGAATAGAAAAAACCATTGTTAGTTATATTTATTCAGTATTAGTATTTGTACTGCGTACGTGCGAGAAGAACAATGCTAAAATCGACGTAAAATCTGATAATGAAAGACATATCGAAAATGGAAAAAAAGGACGTCATATTTAAAAGTATATTGCATGTTTATCGTGATGTAAACGAATTGTGAAAATATTGAATTAGTATTGCCGACAAAGGTTCTGAGAGCGTTATATGTGTCGCGTTTAACCTGTATTCTGGTTTAAATTGATAAAGGTAAGCAAGAAAACTAAATATTTATTGGATATACATTGTTTTTGTATTATAATTTATTTTTCATCTTTATTTAGTTTATTGCTTTGTTATGTTTTTGACGTATAGTGTTTGAAATCACAACTTAATATCAAGTTAGTTTCCAAAATTTTTATGGAATTAAAGAGAATTTAATGTTTATTGCAGATTGTTATATTAAGTGAAAGAAAATGAAGTTTGCGGAGCATTTGTCTGCCCACATTACGCCTGAATGGCGTAAACAATACATTAGCTATGAGGTAAAGTAATTTTGTATTATAAATAGTCTGTCGATGTTTGTGTCAGAGAACAGTGACTCGCATTAATATTTGGATACTGACGTGCAAAATATTGTTGCATATATTTATTTATAGCAATGCTTGCCTGATGATGAAATTTTATGAAAAAACTGGAGAGCTCGGTTATTCAAATATCTTGTATGTTAAAGTGCTCAAATTTCAAAGCGAGTTAATGTATATTCACATTGTAAAAAAATGAAAAGGTTTACATATATTACAATCACAATAATTAATTAATTAATTATGAATACTTATAGTATGTTGTAATTTAAATTACAATTATAATTTATATTTATATTATAGTGTACTTATATATTTTACATATATTTTGCACATTTAGTTATATCTTTACACATGTTTATACATGTATTTCAAATGTATAGTAATAAAAGATTTGTTTAGTCCAATATTCATAGTTAATAATTAAAACATTTTTTGTGATTAATAGGAAATGAAGGCAATGTTGTATACTGCTGTAGAAGAAGCGCCTTCAGTCGAAAGTGTCGAGCCAGAAGTGATATCTCGTCACTTTGCTTCATTTGATGAAGTGTTTTTTACATTTTGTGATCGTGAATTAAAAAAGATTAACACTTTCTATTCTGGTAAGGAAGTTTTGTCAAACTTACATATATAAATTAAATAAATTTAATGTAACATAACAATGTTATAAAGTAAGAATTAAATTTGGCTCTTTATATAAATATGATTATTAATTATTATTATTATCTGTATGTTTTATACAGAAAAGTTAGCAGAAGCAACACGCAAATATGCAGCTCTTCAAAGTGAATTGAAAATTGCATTAGAATTGCAACATGGTGGAGGCAAAAATAAAGGGAAGGTCCTTAAACCCCACTTACCAACAAGGAAATTGAGGGAACTGAAGCTAGCATTTTCAGAATTTTATTTATCTCTAATCCTTCTTCAAAATTATCAGAATCTTAACTACACTGGTTTTCGGAAAATTCTTAAGAAGCACGATAAGGTAAATATTAATGAAATCATGTTCATTAACGTTCGCATAAATCCATGCTTAATATTTCGTATTTCTCTAGGTTTTCAGGTTCATTTAAACAATAATGAAAAATTAAGGAAAGATCTAACACTTATAATTTAAAGTTCCTTATCCTATCATGCACAAGTAAAAGATCTAGCACTGCTCTTGAGTGTAGTAATTTGTATCTGCTATAATACAAGTTTCAATATTATTTTTGTTCTTACTTTCAGTTATTGTCAGTAGACAGCGGCTCAAAATGGAGGGTAGAATGTGTAGAAACAGCACATTTTTATACATCCAAAGATATAGACAAGCTTATACAAGAGACGGAAGCTACAGTAACGAACGATTTAGAAGGTGGAGACAGACAGCGTGCTATGAAACGTTTACGAGTACCACCTTTAGGAGAGCATCAAAGTCCATGGACAACTTTTAAAGTTGGCTTATTTTCTGGTAGCTTTATTGTCCTATTTGTGACAGTTATACTTTCAGGTAAGAGTACTCATTTATAAAGTAGAATACAATTAATCTATGACATATAAAATTTGATTTAATTTCGTTTTCAGCAATATTCCACGATGGCGGAGAAAACTTAAAAATTGCATTTAGATTATATCGTGGACCTTTACTAATTATACAATTTTTATTTCTCATTGGAGTGAATGTTTATGGGTGGCGATCATCGGGCGTAAATCATGTATTGATATTTGAATTAGATCCACGCAATCATCTCTCCGAACAACATCTTATGGAATTAGCTGCTGTTCTCGGAGTTATATGGACTCTCAGCTTATTGAGCTTTTTGTACAGCGCTAGTTTAAGCATTCCACCATTTGTAAACCCATTAGTTTTAGTCTGTATTATGTTGGCATTTCTACTGAATCCATTAAAAATGTTCCGACACGAGGCAAGGTTTTGGTTATTAAAAGTTATTGTAAGTATAACAAGTGATACAAAAGTTATTAAATAAAGAATAAGTTACTGATTGATATTTTCTCCAGGGACGTATTTTAATATCACCATTCGCATACGTGAATTTTGCTGATTTCTGGTTAGCAGACCAGTTGAATAGTATGGCTACAGCATTACTAGATTTTCATTTCTTGACATGTTTTTACATTACTAATGGGAATTGGTTGGAAGCGAACAACACTACGCAATGTATGTCTGGTTCTTTGATCATTAGACCTATCGTTAACTGTCTACCAGCATGGTTTCGTTTTGCTCAATGTATTCGGCGTTATCGAGACTCTAAAGAAGCATTTCCGCACTTAGCAAATGCTGGAAAATATTCAACAACATTCCTCGTCGTGATATCCAATACCATGTGTGCCTATCGTACTAGTAGGTTCATAAATAAATTTTTGATAAAGTTGTTTGGAGAAAATATATGTATACACAGTATGTTCATTTCAGTGGAGTATCAGACTCGTTGGGAGAATCCATGGTTGTGGTTTTGGATGATTAGTTGTTTCGTCAATTCGGTTTATTCCTTAACTTGGGATTTGAAGATGGATTGGGGTCTTTTAGATAGTAATGCTGGTGAAAATAAATTTTTACGCGAAGAAGTTGTGTACTCGGCAGCGGTATGCAAATACCTACATATCTTTTGTTCTTTTTTTCCAGTGTTTATTGCAACTGATTTTTTTTTCTTCTAGGGATTCTATTATTTCGCTATAATCGAAGATTTTATTTTAAGATTTGCGTGGATTGCTAGTTTTGTTCTTATTGAATGTGGTTACGTATCCAGTGACTTAATGACATCCATAGTTGCCCCGCTTGAAGTTTTTAGGTAATTCCTTAATTATTTTGCTACTTAATTTAATTCTATTTTATTCACTAATAACTAATCAGTGTAATTATGTGTTCAATTTAAGGCGATTTGTTTGGAATTTTTTCCGATTAGAAAACGAACATTTGAACAATTGTGGTAAATTTCGTGCGGTTCGTGATATATCAATAGCACCGATAGAAAGTTCCGATCAAACACAGATTTTGCGTATGATGGACGAAGAAAATGGTGTACTTAATAGAGGCAAACGTAAAATGGGCGGTAAACGACAAACTAACACTAAGGAAGACAAACGAGCTTTGCTGAAAGAAGAAACAATCGATATAGATATATCCAATGCTAGTTGAAATTAATTAAAAAGATTCATCGCAAAAAACAGTTTGGAGGAATATTGCTGCAGATACATGTTAAATTTTCTAAAACTTTGTAACTAGTTACAATGAAAATGCATCGAAATTTAGAATTTTAAATTTATCAAAATTGAAGACTGTAAATTTAAGATTCTTACGAGTGCCTTGTATATTGTTCTTAACCCTTTAGTTGTGGCACGATATTCATTTAATTGCCAAAATGCATCATTAAAATAAGTAATAATTTATTTTCATTGAATGAAAAAAATAGAATATTTTGTTATTTTATCAAATAAATAGAATATTTTATTTCTTTAAAATGCTATGCCAAGTTAAATACATTATAATAATTGAAACTTTCTAAGCTAGCTAACATATAGACCTTTTGCAGCTAAGGGGTTAAAAGAATCGTGTTAGATTATGAGTTCAATCATTTAATGCTATAATAATTAAGGTACGGTGTCTTCCATTAAAAGTATTCTGGCACTTAACACATGACTTGTTGCTAATGATGTAGTTATATAACATACCTTTAAGAAATATATTAAATTAGATTTTGAACGATTTTTACATTATTTTTATAATTAGCATTATATTCACAAACATTTTCAAAGAGAAATAGTATTATAGTCTTCAATTTTGAATAGTAAATGCATAACTTGAAGAGCATAAATGTGTTATGCGGTATAAAAAATTGTATATAGTTGTAAATTGTTGTAGAAATGGGGATTCGATACATGTACATTCTCTGCGGGTAATACAACTAGTGGTAACATAGTTTAAAATTTTTAAACTTATATAAAGAAAAACGTTCATAACTATATATTTTCAAGTATTGCTTTGTCGACATGTACTTTGTATTTCTCATTATGTGTAACTACATTATGTACTTCAAAATAGGTAATTTAACTTGAATATTTTCAAACAGTAATACCTTCAGTTACAATTTGTTGCTTTGAATATAACAAGTATTGTTCTATCCTAAAACATTTGGTGTAATTCTACTAGTTTAAGACTCAACGCTACATTTCTTTGTGAAATGTAGTTACAAAGTAATAATGAAAATTATAGCAAATACAAAACAGTGTTTACATAGTAGTGTCATGCTTAGAAACAGTTTCTGAAGATAAACTAGGCTTTGTATTAAAATTTGATACCGAGTACTTAACGCCGTATTGTAGTATTTTTATAGTATATTTATAAACAAAAGTAGATAATTAAAAAGTAAACGAACTGAAATGTTTTGAGAAATATTCTGTCAATATTAGTAATAATAGTAACGACAACAATAACGATATATAAAATTTTGTTTTGTATTTGACATTAAAAGTATAAACAAATAAATTGTTCATACATTGTGAATGAAAAATAATCTATAATTTGCAGAAGAAACAGTTCAAAATCAGTACTTTGATTTCGTTCAGTATGTTATTAATTTACTTAATCATTTACAAAAATGTTTATTATGACATTAATGTATTAATGCATCAAATGTTGAATTCCAATAATTGTGATAGTTTTACACGAGTTTTTATATACTTTGTTATAGAAATAGTAGTTATCATGAACAGAATTATTATTGAAAAATGTTCAATATTTTTATATTTTGTATATAATGTATATACGAATTATATGTATAACATCCTTGAAGTATACTATAGGCGATTATACATAATTATAAGTAGTTTCAATAAATTCAGTACGTACATATATGTATTATACTTCAATATACTTATATTTAGTTAATAAAATGTTAAGCATTGAAGTGAGTACATTGTATCTTGTGTAGTTATTTGTTAATAAAAATTATACCCAGATAACAGGTCTCATTATAAATATTTATTTATTTGTATTAATACATGTTACACATAATATGTACACAATAAAATCAGTGTCGAATCAATTTTTTTTAAATTATGGCTATACAATGGAATGGCGAGATAAAATTATCATCGTTTGTAGTACTTTACAGGCCATATGATAAAAGAAAGAAATAATTTTTACTGGAAGATATAATCTACAATCTTTTAAAGAAACATTCAATACTTTCATTCGTATGAATCTTAATTTGGATTGTCCCGATTTCCATTGAGTATAATATATACATATTAGTGTTGAAGAAAATAATATCTCTTAATTAGATATTGTTATTATTAATTTGTAAGTAATATAACTGACTTGAAAATGCGACTGTTGATTTTCTACATATTTTACAAATTTAGCAAAAATATAAACAAACTCTTGTAACTAACAATATTCCTAAAATTTTATTGTGTGAATGGATTATATACTAAAACATTAAGTAGCAGCTTTGGCAATTTAAAAGATTATGAATATTCTCTCAACTATTAGGTAGTAAGTTACGATATTAATTTTCCTTTCTTATTTTTTAACATGAAGCTGTTAAATTTTAGTGCAGTAAGAATGGATCTATATTATGTAAAGTCGAGTATTAAAACTATGATTTTCCTTTGGAACTTTTACATAACAAATATACATATAAAATCATTAACCCTTCATAGCCTGAATCTTTTTCTGTGGGTATACTTTCTGCATTTTTTAAGATACATAGCAATTGCTATAAAATACTATAACAAATAAATAAATTGACTAATCTTTAAAACATTATTTATAGTACATAGTCACTCTTTTAAAATTAGCAATATAACATGTACCTATTTTGCTTTTGATATAGATTATGTTTTAATAATCTGAAAGGATCACTAGTTCATTAATATCTATAATGATCTCTCAGTATATACCAAAGAATACTCATAATAAAGTAACACGCATACATTCAACATGCAAGGTGATAGGCTTCAATGGCTTTGAAGAATAACAAAACAAAGGTGAAGTTCAACGAATACTGGAAGCATTGACAATTAAACAACTAAATAACTTTCCTTTTCGATTTAAAGCCATACGCAAAAATTCTGTACATTGAGTAGTAACATATACATTTAAAAATAGTTTCATCATTATGCATTTAGCTGGTTTTCGGGGTGACAATATCACTATCATGACTACTAGAAGCTTTTGACTTTCTTTCAGGATCCATGGCAATCGAGATGAACTCTTCTGAGATTTTTTTATCTAATCCTGTGTATGTTTGAGCTAGATCTACTTGGTCTTCTCCTATTGAGGACATTCTCTTTGGATGTTCTGTCTTCCCTTCAGTGGTTTGTTTCTTTCTTTCCATAGTGTCTTCATGTTCCACACTTGGATGACGTCTCTGCTTTGGTCGAATCTACAGTTAAATATTATCACATTTCATTGTACAACATAACCAGTCTGTAAATGATTTAAATATCAGTTTAAATTAAATGCTTCATATAATATCAAAATAGCATGCTACAGTTTATTTATGGAAAGAAATTTAACATGATAAACATAGTTTTCTTCAAATGCTGCATGATGATGGAGATTGACCACTCAGAAAGGTAATACTATATGTCTCTGGATTAATCTTATGGTTACATAGGATGGTGGGTAAGAAACTTACCATTTGCGATGGAGGACGTCCACCATATGTCATGTGTGGAAGCATAGGAACAGCACCATAAGGGGAAGCAGCCATTGGCATAGGTCCAGCAGGCATGAATCCTCCAGGAAACTTAGCAGGAGCGCCAGGCATTCCATAAGGGGGCTACAACAAGCAAGCATGTGTTGTGTTTATAAAAAAACTATTCACTGACAAAAGACAAATTCTAAAAATTTCTCTATTTTGGTACATTAACGTTTAACCAGTTACTGTGTGTTTTGTGATGAGCAAAATGGCACCATATGGCAAAACTAATCGTTATTTGGCTGAAAAGACCATTTGGCATTTCAAGTTTTTTTTATGAACCGTCATGAGAGTTGTAATAAAATGTCTATATTAGTCGGATTTTTCGTGCTTAACAGACCTCTTCTTTCTTTTCTATTATCTCATTATCTTATTATGAGTCATGAGTTGAATTCATAAATCATGTTTTTAGAGATGAATGCCGATTAAAGGAAAAATATACACATGCACTACAGCTTAAAAGTATTTGACCATGCATTGAATGATATGTTTGTTTTCACTAATTAACAAAAGAAAACGCAAGAGCAATTCTGAATGGTGTTACTGTTATACTAATGATACAAGATGCCATTTGAAATTTAATACACTGGAACAGTGAAATAGTAAAATAATAAAATGCTTATGTAAGAACAACACTAGTCTTTTGAAAAGAATATGCACACAGACAGACATTATGCATTTAAACAGGATAGTAAGATTCTAATAAACCATAATCACATGATTGATTGTATTCAAAGATCCTAAGGAAGAGAACTTATCTAGAGCATCAATATTCTTTCCACAGATCCACTGCATTGTGAGAACTAACATAAATCTGGAAAAATTGACAGAATATCAGCAAATTAGTTTGAAGAATTACACATTTTTTAACAGGCAAAGATCATCTAGTGATCAAATGAATAAAAACAATAACTGTTTACATTTAAAAACTATTATATATATGTTTAATTAAACTGAATTAATGTTTCTTTTGACACAACTTGCATTAAAAGTACAACTTATATGTAATTATTACATACATATTAAATGAAATTAAGTTAATTTTATTAAAGCGTAACCTGAATTAAAAGTGTACTTTGTTCTGATCTATTACAAGAATTAAAAATGCAGCTTGTATGTTCTGAGTTATAACCCAGATTAAAAATACAGTTTGTATGTTCTGATATTTTAAACAAATTGGAACTTGTCAAAACATAACTTGAATTTGATAAGTACTATAGACCCATCAATCAGCAAAGAGTTAAGAGGGAGTCTGCTGTGTACACTGGCCCAACGAAGCTTATCCTCCTGACCCAGAAACACCTGCACACCTGAGCTCGTGCATCTCTGAAATGTAGGCACAGAAATCGCCTGGAGCAGTCATTCGACGAGTTTCTCTCGATGCCCGCCGTCTGAACTTTCTAGCTCGCGTGTCACTGACCTATCCCTACCTCTTGTTGCCAGAGGTCGAGCAACGAAGGAAGGGTTGTGGGAGAGGATTTCGTCTCACCTGGATCATTGGGTGCATGGGTAGCATCGGCTGCACCACGTAAATCGGTTGACTCTTGGGCACGTGGGTCTGAGCCGTGACCCACTGATGCACCATGTTGCGGGTCTTCAGTCGACCATCAACGTTTCCATCGTCGCCGTTGCTGGTCCTAAGACATCCGCATAACTTGGGGGTTAAGGTTAGGCAGCTGTAACCAGAGACCAACAATTCAGCCACGCTGGTGACCAATAGTCCTATACTGGCGAGCAGACCACCCCAGTCACTCTCTGCATCTAGGTTTCCCTCTTCACCCTGTAACAATGTAACAATGGTTTAGTTAGTTCAAGTATCATTTCATGCGATAATAGTTTGTTTTTATATTGTAATTTGAACAATTCTTGGAACCGGTTGCAAACAACCGGCTCTCCCGATAATTGTCCGGTTTCTGGATTGAGCCGGCATCCTTCATTTGTACTATTCTACTAATTTCCTATTTTCTTAATTTTCTTATTTTTCTTATTTTTCTTATTTTACTATTATACTAGTGCACTATTGCCCTATTTTATTATTCCACTATCTACTGTATTACTGTTCTAGTATTTTACTTTACTACTACAACAATGTTACACTATTTTATCATACTATTACACTACTATTCCATTATTTTACTGTCACTAATCAATCATTATACTATTTTACTACTTCAGTATTGTACTGTTTTACAACTATACAATTTTTCAACTATGGTACTCTACTATTATTCTACTATTCCATTATTTTACTATACTGCTATTCTACTATATCAAAAACAACCAAATATAAGTAGTTTTATTTTTGCTCCAGATTTATCAGAAAAAGTTTTTATAAAATGGATGACCCAACTAATGTTTAAAGACCGGATACTTAAACACTAAAATTCATACTTACTACTTGATTTCCAAGCAGTTTATACTCTAGTTACTGGGATAGTTTATAACACTCTTAATTATGATTATAATGTCATTAAAATCTGAGCACACTACGAGTTTTTATGATACCATAAACGTAACAGTATCGCAAAGGATCATCGACCGAACAGACACATTCCATTAGAGTTCAGAAGCAAGGTAATGTGTGAAATTTCTTTGAAAGAAATGCGCCCTGACCGCGTTTTGGCATCGGAAACTTTCTCTGCTGGTTAAACGGTTTTATCGGCCCTCTTTTGGCCAGTCCACATCGATGCGACCAGCAGACGGGAACAGCCCGAAAAAACGAAACGGGGCCAACATTGTCACCGACTAATTGGAGTATGTACCGATTAACGACTTCCAGTATCATGGGAACTATCGGTGAATAACGTTACCAATTTGAAACAAAATGAAGAGAGAATGAACGATACATATACAGGGTGGCCCGTTTAAATTAAGCCTCATGAATATTTATAAAATTGTTGCTGATATGGAAAGGTATTTTATATGAAAGTTGAACAGTTTGGAAAGGTACCGGTAGGCTTATTTAAGGAAAATGGCGACGTAGAGGAAGAGGTTATATTACTCCTCGATTTTTAATTAATAAATTTTCAAATATTACAATTTTTGACAATTTTTAAATTCATAAATTTCAAAAAATGAAATTAAAATTTTTAAATTCATACATTACAAAAATTAAATATTTAAGAAGACAAGTTTAGATTCTTTTTAAAGTTAAAATTTAAAAAATTTATGAATTATCAAGTTTGCAAAGTTAGAAGTTTGAAAGTCTGGAAATTGATAGATTTGGGAATTTGAGAACGTGGTAAACTGGGAATTTAAAAATTTCAATTATGCAATTCTAAATAGAAAATTTTCAAATTTACAAACATTCGTATTTATAAATATTTTACATTCACCAACATTAAAAATTAGAAAAAGAAATATATAAGTTTAAATGTTTTTGAAGTAAAAAATTGTCCAATTTATAAACTATTAATTTTGCAAACTTGGAACTTTGAAAATTTGGAAATTTTGGGATTTAGAAGGTTGAGAGCTTGAGGATTTGAGAACTTAGAAAATTGGGAATTTGAAAATTTGAACTATTCAATTCTAAATAGAAAATTTTCAAATTTTTTAAGTTTTCAAATTTAGTAATTTTATAATTCTAAAATCTAACAATTTTTAAAGTAATACACTTAATATGAAAATTTGTACATTTGAAAGCATACTACTCGAGTGTTTGAAATTTTGAGAAATTAAGAACTTGAAAATTTGTAGATTAGTTAATTTTGTGATTTGAAAATTTTGTAATTTAAGAATCCGGAAATATACCCTCTTCAAAATATCCACTACATATATCTGACAAAAGTCTAAATTTACAAAACCCAGTATAAAAAACACATAAATCTACAAATAATTAATTAAAAGTTCCACGGTCATAACTCAGCACAAAAGAATTTCCACCAAAAATAAAATCGCGCATCCGCTTCCTAAATGTAATACATTCCACGCAGCACTCAGCGATTTCTAAATACCGCAATTCCGACATTTAATATTAACGACGCGCGCTAAAATTTCGCAACATAAAAGGCGCGAAATAAAAGAAAAAGAAAGTGATGGCAGTACGAATGCATCGAGATCCGAATATCGATAAGCGACGAAGAAAAACAAGTGGGTGAAAGTGCGGAACAATACGTACCGGAACAGTGAGCAAGGTCACTTCCGGTGTCCTCTGGGAGTCCCTAACGATGGCGGTCAAGGCTGTGATCGTGGCCATGTTCGAAAGGGCAAGGGCGATCAGGCTGGCCGCAAGGTGAGCCGTTGAAAAGCTGGAATTCCTTTTATTGGAGGACGTCGCGAGCGTCGCGACGACACCCAATGCCCCGGCGACGAGGGCGCCCATTCCTGCCCACAGTCCCGCGCCGGTGCCCCCCAATGCTGCTCCATGAACCAACACTAGTATACCGAATACTATCAGTACTATACCTGTGAAACATTAGTTACTATGTTAATATAATAGTTATGATGTATAATAAGAGTAATATTATTATTATACAGGGTGTCCACAACTACTGTAAAAGCCGAAAAGAGGCGGTCGGCGGGGCTATACTGAACAACTTTTTCCTTTGTCAAAATATTGGTTGAGGCTCTGTTTTCGAGTTATTAGCAAAAAACACTGACCAATGAGAGCGCGCGTAGGCCGAGCGCGCGGCAGCGTGAGGCGACCGAGTGAGACGACCGATCGTCGTTATTATATGTATACAACACAATTTTACTGGAGCAGGATTATTTTCGAACAATAGGTGAGTCTGATTCAAATTTCCTTATCACGTATTCACGAAAAATGAATAAATGAACACTATTTTGAATTATTCTGTTCGTTCTGTACTTAACTCTGAATAAATAACGGAACTTGGAATTTGGATACCTTGAAGAAATAAAGTAAACGAAAATATTTTTCACGAGTTGAGGTGTAAAAAAGTTGAGCCAGGTGTTCCCTACATTCCCCAACCCCTATGTCTCCAAATCTCTACATTCCCAAATTCCTAATTTTCCAAACTCCTATGTCCCTAAATCCCTTCCTTCCCAAATTTCTACTTTTCCAAATCGCTATATTCCAAAATTCCTACATCCCAAATCCCTCCATTCCCAAATTCCTATATTTCAAAATTCTCACATACCTAAATCGCTACAGCCTCAAATTGTTATATTCCCAAATTCCTACATTCCCGAATACCTACATTTCCAAATCTCTACAACCCTAAATCCCTATGTCCCCAAATCCCTCCATTACCAAATTCCTATATTCCAAATTCTCACATACCCAAATCGCTACAGTCTCAAATCGCCATATTCCCATATTCCTAAATAGGTTATTTTCACTTATATCGAATCATTACTGTATTATTAGTTATAACGTTACAAGTATATTACAAGAATGTAATGTTATTGATTATAATATTAATATTACTATATTATTATGGGAATGTGATATTAACTATAATCAAACGTACAGCTCTTCAAACAAGAATAAATATAATACAATTACAACATTACAGTCTTGCTGTTAGATCATTATGCGACAAAATAATATCGTACAGGTCATTTTCACTTATATCGAATGATTACTGTATTATTAGTTATAACGTTACAATTATATTACAGGAATGTAATGTTATTGATTATAATATTAATATTACTATATTGTTATGGGAATGTGATATTAACTATAATCAAACGTACAGCTCTTCAAACAAGAATAAATATAATACAATTACAACATTACAGTCTTGCTGTTAGATCATTATGAGACAAAATAATATCGTACAGGTCATTTTCACTTATATCGAATCATTACTGTGTTATTAGTTATAACGTTACAATTGTATTATTATAAGAATGTAATGTTATTGATTATAATATAAATATAATAAAATTACAACATTATATTCTTATTAGATCATTATGAGAGAAATTAATTTGCGTTAACACAAGTAACAAACATTTCTAGAAGAACCATGATATTAGAAACTCAGTTGCAACTTCTGATCTAAAAATGAGTATGATTAAATAACTGATGTTATAGATTCCCGTATAATGGCGTTATGGCGATTCTTGAAGGATTGCAAGCTACGGAAAGAGTTACACAAGTGCAATAACTTTCTAAGTGCAATGTTTTCACTTTTACGCTGATTTCTCGCCACTTTAGAGAAATATCTGTTCAGTGGTCATGTCATAGAAATTCCCTCGTTTCTCATTTACAGAAATCTACGACAATCAAAGTACTACGTGAAAGTAGAAATCAGTGGTAGAATTAACTGCTATTACTATTTTATACATCTCTCTAAATAGTATTGTAAATGAAGATGAGTCTTCAATTGTAAAATGTTTAATTTTTTACTTCCTTCTTTAGCGCAATTTAATTCGTAGAAACGCGAAGAAAGTTTATTCATTAAAATCGAATTTTAAAGTCTTTAGAAATTTTCGAGTTTATTCCATTTTTCTAAATAGAATTATATTTTTTTTTGTATATTAACTTTTCATGTGTATTTGTACCTAAAGTTTTACTTAGATTCCTATATTATTTTAATGTGGAATTTATGAGTATTTATGTAGTTTATTATTATTTATTTCTTATTATAAAATTATTTTAGTCTGATAATTATTATTTATTTCTTATTGTTTTGTATAATTTAAATAAAATATGTTTTGCATTACACATTTTACTTGGACAGTTATAATTTATTTATTATTGTCAAGATTTATATAATTTAAATTACATATGTATCTTTTATTAAGTACTATTTTATTTTTGCATATAATATATTTGTTATTGTCAAGATTTATATAATTTAAATAAAATATATTTTTTATTAAATATTATTGTATTTTGACAATTTGAGTAAAACATTTTTTGTCAAATTTTATTATTTTTTGATAATTATATTTTCAAGGTTCATATAATTTAAATAAAACATACATTTTCATTTAAATGCTATTGTATTTTGACAATTATGTATCTGTTATTGTTAAGCTTTATATATGAAATTTATTTTATACTACCAAATACAATAAATTACATATTTATTAACATTTTAGTAAGGCTCTGGGTCTAAATCTTGTACAAAAAAATATTTAAATAACCTTTTTGTATATCTCGTTATAATACACATTTCTTGTTATTTCACATTTATTCATATTTGTATTTATACTCTTTTTATATTATTCTATTTTATATTTTTATACGTTATTTCATTTCATTTGTTCACATTTATATTTACATATCTCTTTTACGTTATTTCAATTTATAATAGTTTGTCTTACAGACTGCAGGATATTTATCGAACATTATACAAATTCGAGAAAAATCATGATTCATAATAAAATGATCTATCATTATGCAAACTACCTTTAAATTCTGAAGGTACATCGGCAACCGACCTTGTACGAATGAAGGAGAACGATTAACCTTCGGCAAATACCATGTATACATTAATGTAAATAATAATTGCTGTCGGAAAAAATAAAACATGTTCGATTAATCTTAAATCTGGCATTTCCGTTTTTTAACACTTGACTACATCGCGTGATAAACACGTTTATCATGAAATGTGATGATATTAATTGGATTAACTCGGACCAAACAGGTTTCTTCAAACGACCAATTCCGCAATAAGTTTCAAGTACCTACATAGTACATTTATTTTCATTCATGTGTCACGTGGAACTAATAGATAACAAAATGACCCTCAATTTTTCAATTTCCTCAGAAACTACTTTGAATCACTAACGATAATAAAACTTTTAATTGAATACAATTTTTGTTTATTCTTTTCATTACTTTGAAATTTACCGTTGCATTACTTTTTTGGTAATAATTTTACATTTTTGGCAAGCGAGAATTTCAATGATTCAAATTATCGCCGTGTTAAGCGGAGACTCCCCAGAAAATCCTAACCTAATCATGCCGTGGTCCAACATTTGTAGACGAACTGAAATATTATCTATTCGTGTATGTATAAGTGGCAAATTCAGAAATTCATCGTACACAAACAGAAGACAGCTTTGCTTGTGACCGTGTCATAGGTCCACTCTTGAGTAAAATTCTTTGTATCGGTAAGAAAGTTGTCTGCGAATATTTCGACAGCTTATTTCCAGCAAAAATGAAAATCATGTTTGTATGCAGCGCGTGGAAACAAGTAGAACGAGGTTAAAGTAAACGTGAGCTACAGTTTATAAAATAATGTGTTTTATACATATGGGACACCCTGTAGATACTTAGGTCGAGGGTAGTACAACGATAGTTACAAAGGAGATGGTTGTGTTAGTTATGTATAGGCAGAATTCTATTATGCTGAAAATTTTTCATTAACATTGAAAGTAATAGGTTGATGCGATACCATTTGATATTTGACTCCACCCCCTTGCATCCAAAGCACACATCGGTCATTTCGGTACATCCACAATTTTATAAAAAATTATAGGAACCCTAACCTTAAAGCTCCGAATTCGACGTTACAGATTACTACCGCAGAAGAAAGAACAAAATGGCGGAAGGGACAGAAAAGACACTTCGGAACACCCCTCATTAACGCTATAAAATACATAACTATCTACGATAGTTACTACACAGATGCTTGTATTATTTATGTATAAGCAGAATTCTATTAATTATACTGAAAGTTTTTAATCGATATCTCTGAAACTACAAGACCTTGATACTTTGAAGAGGTCTCTTCACACCCTCTTCCACACATCCATATTCGATTTGGATATTCTATCTTTGTGTTTCTGTCTCTGTGTCTCTGTCTCTGTCTCTGTGTTTCTGTCTCTGTCTCTGTCTCTGTCTCTGTCTCTGTGTTTCTGTCTCTGTCTCTGTGTCTCTGTCTCTGTGTCTCTGTCTCTGTGTCTCTGTCTCTGTGTCTCTGTCTCTGTGTCTCTGTTTCTCTGTGTCTCTGCCTCTGGGTCACATATCGACAGTCCATATTCTACAAACTCTAGGACGATAAACTAGGATTATAATGTAGGATCATAAACTTACCAAGTAGCAACTGTCCACACGACGTAAACATGAGGAGGTTCAACTCGTCCTTGGCCTCAGAAGCCCTAATCTTCTCTCGACTTTCATATTGTTGCTGCGTATGTGGCTGATGCTGTTGCTGTCGCTGTTGTTTCTCAGATATCAGGATCTCCTTCGAGTGCTTCGATTCTAAACAACTCTCCGGTTTCGAATCCGACGTCGTCGAATCCTTCGAATTCTTCGAATTATTCGAGTCCTGACTTCTGACCGTAGAGTCGAGGGTGATCGTAGCTGTCTCCATGCTTCTTCTTTCTTGAACTTTTCACGTTTTCATACTTCACTGTGTACACCTGTTCCTTCTGGATCCAACGACGTTTTGTATATCATGAAGCTTCCTTTTCGTTTAGTTAGTCTTCCAAGCCACTTTCAGGCGTTATTTGTAACTTCTGCACTTTTTTAGACGAAAGATTAATTATGCGAGTGATTTAAGCTTGTAGAAATTTATGGATAATTTTTCTTGAGGATTAAATTTTGTTAGGTAGTTTAAGGGTTTTCTTTTTTTATAGTGGTTCGGTGAAGGTCAATTGACGATGTAATCGCTGATCTTGGTGACGCAGTCGGATGGATCCCAATTATCTGTAAATTGAAGAGGAAATAATTAAAGTTTGTAAAATACTATGGATGTTTTATTTATTCAAGTCTTTGATCCAATGAATCTCGGATGTTTATTAGTGTTTGATATATTTTGCTATACAATGATATTCTACACAGTAAATTAATATTATACATGTGTGAATGGCAGGCAGATTCAGAGCATGCATAAAATAATAAATAATTGTATTAATAATTTTGGAACACTCGAAGTTTTATTTATCTTTTTATTTAAACTTGTATTTCATAAGTTACTAATACTTGACATTTTGCTACATAAAAATAATATACCACATATACTACGTTATACTACATATGCTACATTATACTGCATATACTACATATACTACATTATACTGCATATACTACATGTACTACATATAGTACATGTACTGCATATACTAGATATACAACATGTACTACATATACTTCATATACTGCATATACTACCTATACTACATGAACTACATATACTACGTATACTACATATACTACATGTTCTACATTATACTACATATAGTACATATACTACATATACTAATATACTATATATTATAAACACCTTGTATTGTAAATGAATATTATATACATATAAATAATAGAACGAAAAATAGTTTCGAATAAAAATAATTAAATTTCATGTCGTTGAGTTGGTTTTTTAAACAAATTGTGAATAAAACCGTTGAACAGAAATTCTGTTAAGATTTCAGAGGAAGAAACAGAAAAAGTCGTATTACGGTAAAAAGAATCGTGCTGACATGCGCATCTCGTTCGACGAGCTTACAATCGCACGAAAGTACAGTTGGTTCTTTCAGAATGTCTCTAGAATGTCCGCAAAACAAGGACGAGTTCGTGTTACTTCAAGGTCGCTGCACATCGCGAACCACAAAATTTTTTCAGACTAGTCACCACCATACTTTGCACGGACATTACAGGCATGAACATGGTGATTCGAATTGATAAGTGCACATCACAGCATCTTTTAAAATTAGTGCATTATTTACTTATTAAGTATGTTTATAATGATAATATCTTGTTCGAATGAACAATGTTTGGGTGCTGTTTGTATGATGTATTTTTGAACGAATAGATATTTCTATATGGACATTTTATTAATTTATTATTTCACTATTTTATAATTTTATTATTTTACTCTTTTATTTTTGTACTATTTTACTGTTTTTATTAATTTACTATTTTGCTATTTTATTATTTTACTATTTTTCTATTTTACTAATTTGCTATTTTACTATTTTGCTATTTTACTATTTCACTACTTTCCTATTTTGCTATTTTACTATTTTACTCTTTTGCTATTTTGCTATTTTACTGTTTCATTATTTCACTATTTTAATATTTTACTATTTTACTATTTTACTATTTTACCATATATTTCACTATTTCACTATTCCATCACTTCATTATTTTATTACTTTCCTATTTTACTGTTATCTGATTTTATTGTTTTACTGTTCTAATATTCTATCATTTTTACCATTTATACTATTTCTTTATTTTACTATCTTACTACTATAGTATTTTACCAGCATAATATTTTATTTATCTACTATTGGACCATTTTACTATTTCACTATTTAATCATTTGTATTATTTTACTATCTTATTATTCTTCTATTCTATTGTTTAGTTCTACTATTATTACTATCAAGTTTACTATCTGGTCATCTTTACAACCTCATTATTTTACTATATTACTGCTTTATTAATATTGTACTATTTTGGTATTTCACTGTATCAGTGTTTTTCTATTTTTTTACTTTCTTACACTATTTAACTATTTAACTATTCAACTATTTATTTATGTAAGTACTTAATTATTTAACTATTTCACTATTTAATTATGTAACTATTCAACTATTTAATTATTTGAAATATTTTACTACTGAACTATTCAACTATATAATTATACTACTATACAAAATATCATTTTGCTATCCTATTACTTTATCACTTTAACATCTCACTATTTCATTTATTAAACATTTATTTTTTATTTTTCATCTCACTATGTTATTTAAGCGAATACTATATTTGAATCCACTATAATAAATCAAAATTTATTAATTGAACTACTGATCAAATTTAATTCGCCAATTAATTATTCTATACGTGACAGTAAATGTTGATCGTTGCATATTAAACAACCGATTTCGAAACATCCGAAGGAAGTCGGATATATTTTTATAACGTGAAAGTGTAACAGAATGGCAGTTGTGGCATATCAATTTACAGTTCAATGCATGGTGAAAATTATTATATAAACATGTCTTCAATATTCTTAATACAAAATGGACGATCATCAGTTGTAGCAATACTTCACATTATTTCGTTGATTTCGAAACTATGAAAGCTCTGACACAATTTGATGACATAAAAGTTTTATAAAATAACACTTATGATACATCAATTTTAAGCTTGAAGTGTAACACACACAACTATATAAACGTTTCATACATATCCTTAACACAAAACAAAAAATTATTAATTATAGCAAGGCAGTATTGTTGCATGTCATTTTCATTATTTTGAAACACTAAAAGTTCTGTCTGAGTTTCATGACAGAAAAGTATCACAAAATAGCACTTATGCTATATCAATTTAAAGCTTGAAGCCTACACAAAATAACTATATAAATGCATCATCAATATATTCTATACAAAATGAATTACTGTTAATTGTAGCAAACAATTACTGTCACATACTTCGATAATTAAGAAACATAAAACTTTTGATGCAATAATTCATGACTGAAAAGTATCACAAAACAGCACTTGTGGTATATCAATTTAAAGCTTGAAGCCTACACAAAATAACTATACAAATGCACCATCAATATATTCTATACAAAGTGGATTACTGTTAATTGCAGCAAATAATTGTTGTCACATACTTCGATAATTAAGAAACATAAAACTTTTGATGCAATAATTCATGACTGAAAAGTATGACAAAACAGCACTTGTGGTATATCAATTTAAAGCTAAAAGTCTATAAAAAACAATACAATAAAAGTTTCATCAATATTTTCAGAACAAAATGGCTGATAAACAATTGCAGTTAATGATGTAATTACATAAATAGTAGTTATTGACGTACTCCAGTGTGGACTTATATTAAATTCAATTTTCTACATTTTTATTAACTATATTAATGATATGTTTGTGTAATAATTTCTACCAAATTAATATGCCATAAGTGACATGTCACATGTCAGTCATGTGTTTCGAAGTCATCCTCGTATGTAACAACGTAACAGAAGTCTATTGTTCGTTACTGGCAAGCAGCCATTTTGTATTAGAAATATTGATGAAACCTGCAACCACTTTCATTAAACACTAAGCTTCACATTAACATGCCATGTCATTTCGTTAAAATTCTAAGCCATCGAATCATAAATTTTCAATCCTTGAAACTCTATCAACAATTTAACAACATAAGTTTCTTAAAAATCAACCGAAATTCGTAGAAATTTAATTTAGGAGATTTTTTCGGAACAAAAAGTAGTTAAATCCAAGATTTAACTAGGACGCATTAATTAAATTTATCTGAAGATCATCTTTCTGGAAGGATGACGAGGATATCTGGGTTAAGAGAATTACGATTCGATTTTCAAATCCGTTTTGTTTAAACATTTATCGTAAATTTGAAATATCACGAGGCACGTAACGCGTTAAAATCATGTAGAGAGATGATCGCGAAGACTAACAAGCTTCACAGATTTTCACGGTAGATGAATCTAGCGTGTACGGTAAATTTCTGACCGGAAAAGAATCTCTGTGCAGGTTGGAAAAGAATATCGCGAGGAATTGCGAACAAACGAGCAGCGGGACTCTTTTATGAAGCGCGCTGAACATTGCAGGATAGTCCTGGGTCAAAAGTAACAATAGACGAAAGCAACAAGTTAAATGCTTTGTGTTTAGGAAGGTAGGAACTTCTTGAATAGGATATGTCAAGTGCATCCATTGACGTAAGCTGGATGAGGTTTATATACAGAGGAAGTTTGTATACGGATATTTTATGAGAGAAATTTAGACGTTTTTAATGCTACAAATTTAGTAATTAGAATATTTTACAAATTTCTGTATTTTAACATTTTTACATTTCTAAATCTTCATATATTCCAATTTTTTAATTTAATTTAAATATTTTCGAAGCTTTAAATTTAGAACTCTCAAATTAGCCTGAATTTCCAAAATAAGTTTGCATATTTCCAAATTTGTCAATTTCTACATTTTGAAGGAATTATCAATCTGAAATTTGGAGGTTAACAAATGCTTAAATTCGTGAATACTCAAATTTTCAAATGCATTCTTGAATACTCAAATACTCAAATTCGCGAATATTCAAATTCTCAAATACTCAACTAGTCAAATACCAAAATATGCAAATTCTCAATACTCTAATACTCAAATTCTCAAAATCTCAATACACAAATTTTCAATACTCAAATTCTCAAATACTCAAAATTTCAATTCACAAATTCACAAATTCTCAAATACTCAAGTTCTCAATTACTCAAATACTCAAAATCTCAATTCACAAATTCTCAA
Source organism: Megachile lagopoda (assembly GCA_036983795.1). Taxonomy (NCBI): domain Eukaryota; kingdom Metazoa; phylum Arthropoda; class Insecta; order Hymenoptera; family Megachilidae; genus Megachile; species Megachile lagopoda. The sequence goes on along the minus strand of CM072797.1, from coordinate 10,994,345 downwards.
ATACTCAAATTTTCAATTCCAAAATTTTCAATACTCAAATACTCAAATGCCCAAATACTCAAATTCTCAATACTCCAATTTTCAATACTCAAATACTCAAATTCTTAATTCATAAATTCTCAAATACTCAAATTTTCAATACACGAATTCTCAAATACTCAAATTTTTAATTCTAAAATTCTCAATACTCAAATGCTCAAATACTGAAATTCTTAATTCTCAAATTTTCAATTCATAAAGTCTCAAATACTCAAATTTTCAATACACGAATTCTGAAATACTCAAAATCTCAAACGATCAAATTTTCTGATATTAAAATTCTTAATTACTAAAGTTTCGAAGTGCTCAAATTCTCTAACTCGTAAATGCTCAAATACTAGAAATTTTCTTAAATAGTCAAATTCTTAAATACACAAATTTTAAATCTGCTAAATATTCAAATTTTCAAATACTCAAATACTCTATTTATTCTAATAGTCAAATTTTTAAACGGACAAATTTCTGAATTGCTAAATTCCAAAATTCCCAGATTCCAAATTTCAAAATTCTTAAATTCAAAAATTCTCAGATATCCAAATTCTATTACTGAAGCTAAACTATCTGATACACTCTAAACAAAAATCCTAGTTACGCTAACAGGTGTGCCAATGAATAATTCAATGTTTTCTTTTTCTTCGAATTTCTTACATATTTATTTATACGGCATAAAAATTCCAATCCTATCCTAAACATAATCTCTGTGATCCTATAATACTGAATGTCATTTTTTGAATAAACGATAGATCGCGTTTTAAAACAAATTTCTAAAATTAGACACTTGGAGAAATAAATTTTATTTAATGTTCTCAAGTGGATACTAAATAAGATAATGAGCAGTGATTAGAATAAGTGAAAATAAAAAAGAATTAACTATGTCTGATGAACACGTTAGATCAAATAGAAGATACTAATTAAGCCATGTTGTGAAGATTAATTACTGTTAAATTTAATATCACAGTAATTAATTTAATAGTTATTAATAACTATTATATTAAATGTCACGATAACTAATAGTAATTACAATACTAAAATATTAATTACTATTTTTTATATTTTTATACTTTTTATATTAAAATTGTTCATATACTGCAGTTTGTTTTTACCAAATATTTATTGTTATTTTGTTTCTATTATTTCATCTATAACAATGTTTGTTTATATTGTGAGCAACTATATTTTCTAACAGAACATTTGAATTTATTAATAAAAGATGAAATTATTTATCATCGATTCTTTCTTATTATTTTTAAAATAAAATTGTCAATTTTGTATTGCGACATTGTTTTAAAATTTACAAGAAGAAAGGATAATATTTTAGGACATTGATTTTACTAGAGAGAAATATCATTTTACAAATATTTGAGATTTAAGTTAAAAAAATAATAGTTAGTTATTAAATCTTGTTTATTTCGTTAACTATTTATTACATCTAATTTCTATTTCATTCGAAAATCATTAGAGACTGTTTATTTTACCTACAACAATTCTTGTCTATTTATTTTCATTATTTTGTCTATATTATTACAAAATTTGTTATCTCTCCGTACTTTAATCATTTTATTTCATTAGAAAATTACTAAATCTTGTTTATTTCATCAACAACAATTGTTGTCTATTTAATTTTATAACTTCATTCTAGAATTCTATTTCAATTTGTCTATTTTGTTAGAAAATTTTTTAAGCATGAACAATTTTCATGTATTTGACAAGTTCATCTATAACAATTTTATTTACATAAACACTGTCCATTCTATTCGACAACAAATATGCCTATATTGCAATAAAATTTTAGAATATTCTCTATTTCATTCATAACCTTGTCTATTTTATTAAACAATTTTAAACATCCGTCTTTTTAAAACAATTTCCACTTCATTTCTATCCCAGATTTCAGTTTATTTCATAATCCGGTGAAAAAGTCTGTAAGCTACTCTCCGCTATCCAACATTTCTATAAATCAAGCATTTCACAATATTATCGGTAAGTAGCTATTTCAAAATAGCACATTACAAATAACGCGAAGATTATCCCTCGGCGAAGATATCCTCTGAAAGACATAAAGCGTACATTCCACGTTCACCGGTGAACTTTATCAACGAACAACGATAGATCGTGTATACAGCAGAGCGTGGAAGGATCGCGAATAAACATACCAGCAGGTCAACGTTGCATGTCACTGTTCTTCCGTGTGTGGTAATCACACCGAACGTCCGTTCGAAGTAACACTTCACCAGTCGTATGTCACTCACTGTGTTACGTGGTTGACCGAACTTCGTGACACACGGTGAAACGAAAGAATCGGAAGTAAAGAGAGAGATCGTGTTCCTCGAGGATTCTGTGCACGCAAGATACGACCGGCTGTTCGTACACCCGATCGGTGACTGAAGTCTTCCGAGCGGTACAGGTTGAGAGACTACTCTCCTCGGGCCTTTCTCCGTCTCTCTTTCTTCGTATCGCGACACGCGAATGGAGCCCCTACCTCTCTTACTCTCTTTCTCTTCTACCGATGCTACTACGAGTTTCTTTCGGATAGCGGTGGGCACAGCTCACGGACAACGGTGGACACGATTTTCTATTTTTTGGGGTTGGAAATTTTGGGGGTTCGAGGTTTGGGAAGTTGCGAGGTTAGCAATTGGAGTTTTGGGAATCGGGGATTTGGGGATGCGGAAATATGGAAAGTTGGAGATTGGAAAGTTTGGGGATTTAGAAATGGCGGAGTTGGGAATTTGGAATTTTGGAAATTTGGGGATTTGGAATTAGGAAATTTAGGAATTCGGAAATTTGGGGATTCGAGATTAGGAAATCTAGGGATTTCAAATTGGGAAATTTAGGGATTTGGAATTGGGAAATTTGGGGATTTAGAAATGGGGAGGTTGGGGATTAGGAAATTTAGGGTTTTGGAATTGGGGATTTAGAAAAAGGGGAAATTTAGGGATTTGGAATTGGGAAATTTGGGGATTTAGAAATGGGGAAATTTAGGGATTTGGAATTGGGAAATTTGGGGATGTAGAAATGGGGAGGTTGGGGATTAGGAAATTTGGTGATTTAGAATTAGGAAATTTAGAAATTTGGGGTTTTGAGATTAGAAAATTTAGAAATTCGGAATTGGGAAATTTGGGGATTTGAGATTAGGAAATCTAGGGATTTGAAATTGGGAAATTTGGGGATTTGGAATTGGGAAATTTGGGGATTTGAAAGTAGGAAATCTAGGGATTTGAAATTGGGAAATTTAGGGATTTGGAATTGGGAAATTTGGGGATTTAGAAATGAGAAAGTTGGGAATTAGGAAATTTAGAAATTTGGGGATTTGAGATTAGAAAATTGAGAAATTTGGGGATTTGAGATTAGGAAATTTGGGGATTTGGAATTGGGAAATTTAAGGATTTGGAATTGGGAATTTGAGATTCAGAAATCTAGGGATTTGAAATTGGGAAATTTCGGGATTTGCAATTGAGGAATTTGGGGATATAGAAATGGGGAAGTTCGGAATTAAAAATTAGGAAATTTGGGGCTTTCAGATTAGAAAATTTAGAAATTTGGAATTGAAAAATATGGGTATTTGCGATTGGAAAGTTAGAGGATTTGGAGTGGAGAAATTTGGGGATTTGCAAGTTTTGGATTAGGAAACTTGGGAGTTTAGAACTAAGAAATTTGGGGATTTGAAATTGGGAAATATGGGGTTTTGGAATTGGGAAATTAAGGAACTGGGAGTTGGGAAATTTAGGGATTTCGAATTCGGTGATTTGGGGAATTTAGATATTCAGGTACTGCGTGTTTGGGGATTTGGGGATTTAAAATTCGGTAATTTCAGGAACTTAGGTATTTCAGAATTTAAGTACTTGAAAATTTGAGAATTTAGAAATTTAGGAATTTGGAATTAAGAAATTTAGAGCATTTAGAAAATTCTGAAATTTGGAACTGGAGAATATTTGGAGATGTAGGAATTTAGAGATTTGAGAATTTGGGGATATAAGAATTAGTTTGAAAATTCGGGAATTTAGAAATGTAAAAATTTAAGGATCTCAGGATTTGGGAATTTGGAAATTTGATATTTTTTAACTGTTTTTGAGATTTAGAAATTTAAAAAATTTTTGAATTTGAAGACTAGAAAATCCGAAAATTTGAAAACATGATAATTCAGAAAATAGGAAATTTGAAAATTGAGAGTTTTTAAAATCCAAGAACGTACAAATTAGTTTTGAGAGAATTTAGAAATTTCCGAAACTCTTACTATTGTTAGCTTCTTGTTAGAATAACAAGAATCAAAGATTTCACAATACGTGCGGTCAGCAAAATGATAAGATGTTAAATAGCGCAGGGAAAATAGGCATGTTTAGTGAACCATGCAATAATTGTATTATTCAGAATACGATTTAATCTTATCATTTAAATTTTCTACTTGGTACTTTATGGTAGAAATGTAGAGCTCAATTAGGACGTATGAGATTCACGCTATGATACTAGTATTCTACTAAATTTTAAGAAAACGGAAAATTTGAAAGATACGTGCACAAAAGTAAATTAATATTAATTCAGAAATAAAAATCAAAACAATTGTATTATAAAATATAAAATTTTATATAAAATTAAATATTAAATTTAATATATTGTATTGAAGTTGACTTGAGTAGAAAAATTTATGTACAGAATAAAAAAAAATAATAAATAGAGAGCTTAAGTGTGAAATTGAAAATGAGTTATTTAAGAATTAATGAATGAAAATACAACAGATAATCATAAATGACTCAGAACGAAGATATTACCAACATAAGCTTTGATTGTACAAATTGAAACGTGAAATTTCACTTAACTTTCACTACTCATCAATCGATTTATGAAAAATAGCGGTACTCATAAACCTTCGGACATTATAATATCAGAAACTATTACGAGACGTTTAAACAAAATACCTCAACGTGTTTTCACAACATTTCAATATACATTAACTATGCTAATTAACTAAACTGCCAATACTAAAACTGATTAAAATCGTTTAATTAGACGAAGAAAGTTTACCCAAGAAAATATATAAACAGATAAAAATTTTACATCGGATTTTTATGTGCAATAAATCTATGAAACCATCGTTAAAGATTTCCTATTAAGAAATGGAAATTTTGCAATCTAATACAATTTTATTCAAAATGCAATATATTTATAAACAAATCATAATATTATATCATATATACATATGTATACTATAATATGTATAATATATCATATCGTATCATATATATAAAATAATAATTCAGTTAATTAAACGATAGTATTAATAAATTGACATGTTACATATAAATAATGTAGTTAAATAATTTCTTCTCTCCTGAACTTTTATTTATATAAAATAAAATTCTCGTCGTACAAAATTGCAAATAAATTTTCTGTCAAACACTGCGAATACAATGTGCGATATTACACGAGGAATTTCTATCTGCTATTTCTATCCGAGATGCATCCATCATTCGAAGAAATTGATTTTTGATTGGCCAATTACGTTTAAGGGCAATTTTGATATTTTCTCACCCTTCAGGGTGTTTCTAAAGGGAATTCAAGTGGAATACGAGTACGGTGAACTCTAAGTCGCACGTGTCCGTGGAACCGACGTTCTCGTGTGCATTCGTGTGCATAGGAATCGAAATGGTGCATAAGCGAACCCATAAACGAGCATCTATATAATAAAATACCGTAAGACGAGCGCGTTATATGGAAACATGGGGAACCATGGTCTATGAAGCTTTTATCAACCGTTCAAATGAACGGTATTAACTCGGACTCTTATTTCTGTTTATTTATTTGTACTTAATCGATAAATGTATGTAGCGAGTTGGTCATAATGTTATTGCGTAGTAATATCATATAAAACGTGGCGACATAATGCATGGTAATGAAACTCGTGATAAAAGATAACAATTCAACGAGTTGTAATTCTGGGTATAGTGATACAATGCTAAATAGTACAACACGTGGTATAACTGTAAATGTGGTAATATAACGCACAAGTAATACATGGTAATATAACGTGTGACGACGGAATACGTGGTACTAGAACAATTGGTACAATGCATGGTAATATGACGCGAGGTGATATAACGCGTGGAAATACAATTAGTGATAATATAAGGTGTGGCAATGCAATACGTGGTACTGTTACAGATAGTAGTATAACACGTGGTGAAATACTGCGAGATAATGTAACGCGTAGCAATGTAATGCATGGCATTATAACGAGAGGTAATACAACGCCTGGCAATATAACGTGTGGCAATATAACACGAGGTAATACAATGCTTGGCAGTATAACGCGCAACAATGTAATGCGTGGTAATATAACGCGTGGTACTGTAATGCGTGCTAATATAACGCGTGGCAATATAACGCGAGGTAATACAACGCTTGATAATATAACGCGTAGCAATGTAATCCGTAGTAATATAATGCGTGGCAATATAACGCGAGGTAATACAACGCGTGACAATATAACGCGAGGTAATATAACGCGTGGCAATATAACGCGAGGTAATACAACGCTTGACAATATAACGCGTAGCAATGTAACGCGGGGTAATATAACGCGTGGCAATATAATGCGAGGTAATAGAACGCGTGGCAATATAACGCGCGACAATATAACGCGAGGTAATACAACGCTTGGCAATATAACGCGTAGCAATGTAACGCGAGGTAATACAACGCTTGGCAATATAACGCGTAGCAATGTAACGCGAGGTAATACAACGCTTGGCAATATAACGCGTAGCAATGTAACGCGTGGCAATATAACGCGTAGCAATATAACACGTGGCAATATAACGCGATGTAATATAAGACCTGACGATGCATTGCGTCGTAATACAACAAATAGTAATGCAATGTATTATGATATAATATGTGGTGATATAATGCGCGGTAATATAACGAATTATAGTACAACACATGATCACACAACATATAGTAACACGTAAGAACCCATGTAAAGCGTAGTAGTACTAATCTTAGTGATTTAATATGTAACAGTTCAACGCATGGTAATATAATGCGTAGTCATATAAAGTGTGGCAATATAACGCATGACAATGCAACTCGTGATAATAGACAGTAATCCGACGCATCATAATTCATGACATGGTGATACAACGCGAAGTAGTTCAACGCGTGGTATCATAACGCATGATAACTCAAGAAACGGTAATATAACGCGTGGGCGTACAACGCGTGGTAATTTATCGCGTAGTAATTCATGTACATCAAACTTAAATGCTATACAGTTATGAATGAAATTCTGAAAATTAACAGTAGTAATAGCAATAGTATTCATAGTACATAATAATAGGTATATGTTCTCTGCAAAACATGTCCAATCCAAAGCATTTCCGAGCATAAATATATACTTTTCATAGTAATACGTAGTATATGTTTGGTTCCAAATTTCCTAGACAACCTATGTACAGTGCTATGAAAAAAAATAATGTTTCTACTACATTATAATGATTATATTAACAAGCAAATTAACTAGAAATATTCTCAACGTTTTATCTAAATGAAATATATATTTATCTATTGTAAATCGAATCATATGTTTTCGCTAAAATTGAATCAGGACATGACCTCATTCAGACTAATTTTTCATACGTTTTTGCTATGAGATGTACAATTTAAGTGTCTCACATCTATCTATGTAAAATTAGTGAAATACTTATAGAAACACATCCTACGAAAATAAGCAAACAAATTAAGAAATGAATATTACATCCACACTCTCTTACAGCAATAATTGTATATCATTTAATCAAATCCTTCTTCGTAATTATGTGTTTCACTTCCTGCAACGATTTAAAGGCGTACTATCATCTTAGCGAATCATTTTTCGGAAAAAAAATAAAAGTGAAAAGTAAACAGGAAGTATCATATAATTCGCGTTACATTCTTCAATCTGATATTAAATTCTTTGAAAGCAGGGAACTAATAAAGAGAATATATTGCATTGATTATAGTTGCTACGCTGTTAATTGCAGTTACGATGTGACTCGATCGTAATAGCTGACTAACGAAAAAAACATCGATTAAGATTGTAGAAACAAATTATTTTGTTCAATAGATAATTGGGAAAACATTCGATAAATGCTTTTTTTTACATTTTTACGATCTCAGTATACTATTACTCCTATTATTAACTAAAAATTAGTGAAATAAATATTAGTCAGTTTTAATTTTTAGTTGACTTCACATTCAAATTAAAAGATTTTAATTTTTCTTGATTTCGGGTTAAAATTAGACAATTCTAATTTTTAGTTGATTTCAGATTAAAATTAGGCAATTTTATTTAATTTAAAAATTTGTAAATTAACTAAAGATTAGTTAATCTTTTGTGAACTGAAAATGAATAAAAAGATGAAATTTCATGTATGAGAAATTTTATATAATGACTGTCTTAGTTTTTATTTTCAACTAAAAAATAGTAAAAAGTTCAAATTTGAAGTTCAAGAAATTAATTTTTTTATTTTATTAAAATGTTAAAAATGACTAATTAAATGATTTTAATTTAGTTTAAGTTAAACCAATCAAACATAAAATTGAAAGAAAAATTTTAAATAAAATATTCTGTATATTATTCATGTCTCTATCGTCACTGAAAGAATTTGAATCAAAAGGGAAATAAATTCTGAAAGGACTGCAGTGTTTTTCGAATTGATCATTGACTTGCAACGGCACTTCTGGAATATCCTCGGTAAATAGCATGTCAGTGGTTGCAATGCAAGAGCAAGTACATTCGAACATGGCCTTCCAGAGGTTTCTTCGGCCTTTCTAAAGCGACCTCAAGAAAAATGCGCCACCTCTGAGAAGCCGAACAACGAATTCTTAATCCTCTTTCTTTCAATTTTACTTCATTTCATTTTTACTCGATTCAGTCACTTTTCTCGACAAATATTAATAAATCTTGTAGCTTTCTAAATATTAGAATTTGAAAACAGCTGCTATAATTTTTACTCGATTCAATAACTTTTCTCATGGCAATAGTAAAACTTGCTTTCTAAATGTTATCATTTGAAAATACCTGCTATAATTGGTGCTGCTGTTTACTCGATTCAATCACTTTTTTCGTGATATTAATGATAAAACCAAACCTGTCGTGTGACCTGTTCAAAATTTGTTTGTTTTAAATTATAATTTATTATATTGTGTCGTTTATTTATTTTTATATTTCAATTTTAATTTCAAATTAAGTGGGTGTTACAGGTTGGTAGGTTTAGTGCTAATAAAACTTGTTTGGTTTCTAAATGTTATTGTTACTGGTATTTGAAAATAGCTGCTATAATTAGAGATGCTATAATCCTATGACTTCTTTTGATAATAATAAATTTTGTGGCTTCCTAATTTGAAACTAGTTGCAATTAGAGATGATATAACTTACTTGATTGATATAACTCACTTCAATTAAAAAATTGATAAATTTATAAATTTGAATGTTTCAAAATTTAGGTACTGTTAAATGAAAAAATGTGAAAATACGTAAATTTATATAGAATGTGTAGAAAGTTGGGTATTTTCAGTAATTTAGTCAGTAAATACAGGGTTAAGCAGGTTACTGAGTCAGATATTTCAAAGTTACAACGTAGGCTTCTAAAAGGAATGCGATGCCGATGGAAAAGGTCAGGTTATTGTATCCGGCCAGATTGTTTCTCCTGCAAGTACCGACTGCCAGCTAGAATTCTATTGCGATTTCTATACGTGACCGTCTCCGTGATTTCCCACGACGTACATATACGTTTTCTAACTTTCCTCGCTAGCTAGCTAAGATGAATTCGCAAAAAGTGGCCAGCCAAACGTGCAGGACTTTCACCCGTGCCCTCGTAATCGATGCACAATTCAGCTGCATTGTGAATGCATACAATGTCATTCAAAAGTAATTAATTAGGCAACAGAATCCACTTTTATAAATCTCTCACGGGATTCGTAATTTGGATTAAGTAATGTTAGATCTTAGAATACAATAGCGTAGCGAGAGGATTAGACCTCGATCCAGGTTTCTTTCGATATAACAGTATACCGTTTTTAGTTTCTCCGGACACTTTGTATAGGATCAAATCAATAGGTAGCAGCAAGTCGTTACATTCTATCTAGTATTTTTAGTTTATTAGTATTTTCATCTGGTTGCCAGAACTCTTAATCGTAATAGAGTCCGTCAAGACAAAAGGAACTTATAAATTACATGGGGCATCCTTCAGCAAAGGCTGCTCGTTGGTAGGCCACGAAAATGGAGAAAAAAGAAGAAATGAGCTCACGGACCTCCGCAATTTCGCGACACAATTTTATATTAACCAACGAGCATTTATTTACTGTTGTTAGGGCTTGGAATACGATAGCGAGAAGATTAGACCTTGATTCAAGTTTCTATCGATACAATAATATACTGTTTTTATTTTCTACGAACACTTTGTATAGGTTCAAATCAATAGGTGTCCGTAGGAGCAAGTCGTTACATTCTATCTAGTATTTTTAGTTTATTATTATTTTCATTTGGCTGCCAGAACTCTTAATCTTAGCAGAGTCCTTTATTTGCAGTTTCCTGGTAAAGGTATTGCTTGCTTTTATTACTTGCTACGGTCACCTTTTGAGGAATAGACCCACTCGGATCACTCGGATCATCATTTTCACCTGAATTTGTGTATTCGATAGAAATCAGGAACTGTTTCCCTAAGTCTTGGTCGTAAAAATTGTACGACACACCGAGCCTTTATCTCGTGAAATAAGCGATCGAAGAGATAGATACGAAACAGACACGAAGTTGTTCGCTTCGGAACAACATCAGATACATAGGCACGAGGTTGTTCACTCCGGAACAACATCGGATACATATAAACACGCAGTTCTGTTTGGAACATCGTTAAAAATAAGTAGAAAGCACGTATGGGTGTTATACAATTATTCAACTTACAGTTCACTTATAAATATTAGGACTTCAAACGATTTAAGTTCCTCGTGTCAATAGTCGCTAAATATTGCAGATACTGCGACGCACATACAGACGAGTGTATACGTCGAATACAGTGCAAATGCTTTTATAATAAATTTGATAAAAAAAGTAAAGCAAAAACGTGGAAAGATTATATTTTTATTCCATAAAAAATTGACAACTGAAACCGTATTTACATTCGGCTCGATTCAATTTAAATCTACTTCAAATTTAATTATGGTAAATTTTAGTTTAACACTGACTTTACGAAACTTGTCAAAATGGCGCACCTTAGATTCCTTATTTTAACATTACAACTACCAAACCGGTTAGATGCCCCTCCACAAGTTTGTTTTTATAAGTTACACAATTTGTTTAGGTGCTTTTCTCGAAATCTGCATTGATTTTTATGAAGATAAAGAATTACTCTGTTTACGAATTTTTATGTTGTCGTTTGTTTATTTATTTTTCAATTTCACTTTTAATATTAAATTAAATGCACATTCTACACCGGCATGTTTATGTCTATGATTTGACATGGGTATCAGCAAAGTATTGTAGTATTTTTCCACTGAAATATTTGATTAAAATTACAATTAATCAAATGATAAATTTTTGAGAGCGAGAAGAAATACCACGGTACAAATCCTAACGGGTTAATCATTTAATTGCGGAATTCAGTTTTAAAAATCCCTTGTGGGATGCGCAATTAAAATCAGGCAATGATAAATTTTCACTTCGAACGCAGACTAAATGCTTGTGTTATAAATTTTATGAAAACGAAGGGATATTTGTCGCCCATATATTTACCCTTAACCATATAAAACCTACGTGCAGAATGCAGCCATTTATTTCAAACGTGGAGGAAGTCCATTTTTAAAAAAATGAAAATAATAATAACGACAGATAAAACTTAATACGATATCTTTATCTGTTAACAATCTATAGTGAAAATAATTGAAATTCTTTAATATTTGATCGATGAAAGTTTGGCTGATTAATGGTATTGGAAAGATTATTTCGATAGTGGTGCAACCTTAGGTTGAAATTATTTATAGCCGAATATATTACGGTATTTAGCTCTGGTAAATTTTAGTCATACGTACAATATTGTGAGACACAACAAATTGTATAACATTGGTATAACCTCAATAGGAGTGAGGATGCGGTAAGTATCATTGCAGATTTCTATTATCAGTTTGCAAGTAAGTTCTAGTTCAGTTTCTAATAAATACTTGACAAAGTCGACACGGTTCTGGTTACAGTATCGGTGCACAAAACCCCTTAACAATTTCACTGTTATTTGAAAGTTAATTACGAATTGTGGTTTATTGTATTTAAAAAAATATGGCTCAGAATGATTTCGACGGAAATTATAACTGTGATGCATTTGAAAGTGAAGCTGGTAGATAATGATAAGAAAATAAAAATAGTTTTCTGGGTAATAACGTCACTCCGATATAATCCTCGTTTCCAAGGAATTTTATTATTTTTATTATGCGTCATATAAAATGTTATACAAAACTTCGATGGAACGAAATGTTGAATTAAAAATTTTCTATTTATTACCAAAACGAGGAGGACCAAGTAATTTCGGAAATATACAATTATTTTGTTTGTACGAAGCAATTAGATCAACTACGTCAGATAAATATAAGGACACGATGAAATAAACCCTTAAATATCCCGCAATGACAAAAAATGGACTCACCTTCAAAATAAACCGCTCAATTTGCGCTATAATCACTAATGTAATTCGAGCTGTAAAATATGATCGGTACAGCGCGAACAATACGATGAAATAATGATGGCATCATTTCGTTATGAGCTATTATTGCGATTCACCTTTATCGCGTTTACGATAGATTCGGTTGTATGGCGAAACGCATTTCAGTACCGTTTAACGTCCTACTTGTGAAATGAATTTTATTTTTACGTTGCTCGGTTATCGTGGTTAAACCATAATGAATACTGAAGGTAAACTTACATCCAACGTTTCCCTTATTCACTTTTATTTCTTCTAAATGATAATACTAACTGTAATTCTATTTACGAAAACGGATACTTCTTTATGATTTATAAGACACAGTATCTGAAAGCAGATACTGACTTTGTTCTCTGAAAGCAGAAGTCTGAGTGTTTCAAATTTTTGTTCGTGTACGGAGAAACAAAGTAGAGAGATTAACGGTTTGTATTCAATTACGAAAGCAAGGTGCTGTTATGAAGCAATTCGAATTCCATTGAAATCAGTGTTTGTGACTTGGATCACAAAATGTTTAATAGTTAAGACGGTCATTCACACTTTTGACTAGTATGGTATTTCTGTTTCTATTTTTATATTCGTTCTATCGAACTAAATTAACTGCTATACTGAACGTTTCATAAAGCAGAAATTTAATATTTTTTAAAGTAAGATCATTTATCGGTCACTACAAAATTTGTTAAAAATATCAAATATTGTTATTATAGACACCCTAAAGCTGTATGGATTTTGGAGGCGATCTGACGACAGCAACCTGTCGTCGATCTTCGAATCGATAAAAAACAGTTTGGTATCGTTTTCGATAATTTTTGACACATAGAATCGACCGGAAGCACGTTAAAAGCTGTATAACTCATCGTTGACGACAATACTTGGTCGTCATTGACGTCGGTCGTCGTGAAATCAAGAATAATCGTGTTTGGTATCGTTTTCGATAGTTTCAGACACGTTTAATAGTTTGGAACGACTTTAAAATCTCATTCTTGTTCTACCTATATGTCTACTGTAGGTACTCGAAATTTGAAATATACATTCGAATTCGCGTGAGGCATCTGGTCTGTAGACCCACTAGTGTATCATCGCATCATAATCACAAAGATCATCAATATCAGTATCAGAGTATCTGATAAAACTAGGTGTAACCATAACCTCAAATGTTAAAAACATCTTCCTATTGAACATAATTTGTACCTGGAAGAAACACATACTGTAATGGGATATGTTTACTGTGCTATACCTTCATATGTATATGCTATATTAATGCTACATATGGTAAGTATACATAGAGACTATGCTACAAATAGTACCATTTTGTTCTACCTATATGTTTACGGTAGGTACTCGAAACTTTAAATACACGTTCCAATTCGCGTGAGACACCTGGTCTGCAGACCCACTCATACAATTGTTGTTCCACAAAATCAACAGATAGAAGCATTTTGCACGGTCGTATTAGAAGTGGTTATACTATAATTCTATTATACAAGGTAATTATTTGAAGTACTATCTGCGCAACATCGGTAGCTTCTTCATCGCGTAGCAATTTGAAATTGTATTTGCAATTAGAACCGAAAGGAGAAGAAGAAGAACTTTCTCTTTCTCCAGGTATCTTATTTTGCATGATGCAGTTAACGGGATCCGAGAAATCTCGCGAATAATTAGGAAAACATTCTTTTCTATATTGCTTTGGCTTCAATCTTTACTTCCTTGGAAAATGTACACTTCGCTGCAATGTAGGTTTTCTTGCAAGAATAAGCAAAGGTGGAGTCTTTCAATATTTGTCTTCCATTATGATAGGAATCAGGAAACATCTAGGAATATTTTAGGGAGAATACACAGAGAGCCTATGAAGACACTAGAGAGATTCTAAGGTGATTTTAAAGAGAAGCTAGGGAGGTTTCAAGGTGAATCTAAAGAGATTCTAGGGAGGTTCTATGGTGACTTATAGAGATTCTAGGGAAATTCTAAGGTGAATCTAAACAGATTCTAGGAAAATTCGAAGAGACTTTGTAGAGATTCCAGAGCAATTCTGAAAAAAATTCTAAAGAAATTCTAAGGTAAGTCTACAGAGATTCTAGGGAAATTCTAAGGTGAATCTAAACAGATTTTAGAAAGATCCTAAAGTGAATGTAAAAAGAATCTAGGAAAATTCTAAGGTGATTTTAAACAAATTCTAGGAGAATCTTAAACATTTTTAAATTCTTGAAATAATTTAAATAATTAACTTAAAATTAAAATCCAATACACTTTTAAATTTTCAAATGACCAAATTTGTCTAACAACAAACTTCCAAACTTAGAAATTCACAAATTCATAAACATTCATTTTACCAAATTTCAAAACTTAGAATTTGAAAGAAGTTTAAAGCCTCTTAAACACAGAAGTTATCAAATTTTCAATCTGCGAGCTGAAATGATGAAATATTTATCACTCTCCACTTTCTGCTACTCAAAGAAACCTACGTTCGACAGAAGTGTACAAAACTGCGCAGCACGAATATTATAGGTCAATTATGTGAGCAGATATTATTTTTTTCCACTGCTCAAGAATGGATTGTGAGTAAGAATGGGTGTGTTGTTAATACGGCTGTTGCGTCTCTGGAAAGCGAAGCGCTTAGATATTTGAAGATCGTATCTTTCGTTAGAGGTACCGCCATTTAGTTAATCACTTCAATTACCTCTTTTTAATTTCACTGGTTAAACACTGTAAGTCATTCAAGGTTGGATAATTAACGTTTGATATGATCTGGCTGCATAAGGAAGGTATCTCTTTATAGTACAGGATTCTGTATTGCGATATAATAGGTATAAAAGAAAGTTCTTGGAATTCAAATTCGAATTTGTTCGATTATGAAGTGTGAATGCATCTTGTGTTTTAGTACTGTCGTTAACGATTAGGAATAATGATATAATGAATAGTAATACAGACTGTGATATAATTCACAGTGCAGAAATGATTCGATATAAGTGAAAATAACCTGCACGATATAAGCGAGTAGCGGACGTGTTTTACTCGTTACCCTTTTCTACGTTCGACGAAACATCGATCAATGTCTTGTACGATATAAATGAAAGTTCAGACCCGAGAGATTCGCTCATATCGAATCATTACTGTAATACAACGCATGATAAGACAATGCGTGCTTATATAATACATGGTAATATAATAACTGGTAATACAATATATAATAATGTAGCATGTGGTATTACAATAAATAGTAATATAACGCGTGGCAATATAATATATGACAATGCAACGCGTGTTAATATAACAATTGATATTATATGATAACACAACGCGTGGTAATATAACGCGTGGCAATATAGCGCGTAGCAATACAGCGCATGATAATATAACGTGTGGCAATACAACGCGTGGCAATACAACGCGTGGTAATATAACGCGTGGCAATACAACGTGTGGTAATATAACGCGTGGTAATATAACGCGTGGTAATATAACGCGTGGCAATACAACGCGTGACAGTGCAGCGCGTGGTTATATAACGCGTGGCAATACAGCGCGTGGCAATACAACGCGTGGCAATATAACGTGTGGGAATACAACGTGTGGCTATGTAACTAGTGGCTATATAACGCGCGGCAATGTAACGCGTGGCAATGCAACATGTAGTAATATAACACGTGACAATACAACGCATAGCAATATATCGCGTGGTAATATAACGAGTGATGATCCAACAAACAATAATAAATCTTTTACGGAAGTCTTTTAACTTCTGTTCGAAACATTTTCTGATATCACGAATAATTTGTTTGTCAGATATTCGATAGGATCGCTATAAATGAAACACCCTGCACTATTCGCTATTTGACCCCGAAAGATGATGCTTTAAGAGAGAAAGTCCCGTGTATTGCTCGAGGAAATATACTCTGTCATCCTTTGAGATGTCATCGTAGACATTGTGCATACGTCTTTCTGCTGGCGTGCAATACAATTTGCATAAATAACAAGCAGGTGTTTTATAATTGCACGAATAATAAACCGCAAAAATGTGAAATCTCGAATTTGCATAAATGTAATAGTGCGGATTTAATTTGAATTCGTTCGTGAAAGATAATTCGTTCGTTATTTGCCGAGAGAAACTACATTCGTTAGGCATTGAATAACATGTTTCTTTTATTCATTCCAATCTGCAGTTTATGAAACGCGTATGCAACATTTGCATTGAACTTTAAGTGTTTCAAATTGATGCGTCATAGGTGCTCCTGAGAACTTTTATTATATTGCAACATACGCGTCATTATGTTATTTTATGTCATGCGTGCTTTCAGGGTCACTTGATATACGTACATTCATGAGCATTTCATGTACAAGTACTACTTCCACATTTCACCCTAACCAAAACCTCATCATGAATTAGTGTGACCTATCACTAATATAATCACAAGGTAACACAACCCAATTTGACTTTAACCTAATCATATCTCAAACCAAACCCAAACTAACCCTAACCTAACCACGAACTAATGTAACCTAACTCTAATGTCATCATAAAATAACCTAACCTTATATCAATCTTAATCCTACCTAACCCTAACCTAATCTTAAACTAATATATCTTAACCCTACTTGTCATAAAGTAGTCTAACCTAATCTAACTCAAATCTAATCCCGTTTCAACCTTAATTTTACAACCATACCTAATTGAACTCCTTACAATCTTTTAATCTTACAACCACTTAACGTAGTAAAAAATTATTTAATAAATAACTAATCTAACCTAACTCTAATATCATCATAAAATAACTTAACCTAACTTAACCATATATCAATCCTAATCCTACCTACCCATAACATAATCGTTAAACTAATGTAATTTAACCCTACTTGTCATAAAGTAGTCTAACCTAATCTAACTCAAATCTAATCCCGTTTCAACCTTAATTTTACAACCATACCTAATTGAAGTCCTTATAATGTTTTAATCTTACAACCACTTAACGTAGTAAAGAATTATTGACCTAACCAAAATTAACATAGTTTAACCCCTTTAAAGCCTTCACTACTGGTGACCTTAATGATATTAAATAACTAAACCGGACAGAGTTTATATGAGTCTAGACACAAAAATCGTGACGTAAGCGCTCCATTCACCGAGTAGATCACGCAAATAAAAGTATAATATGCCAATAACCCGCTGTACTTTCTGCGCGTCTTTAAATATTCCACGGAATGACAAATAAATGCGATTAGAAAGTCAATGATTTTTGCAATGCCGCAATTTTCCCGTTTTATTTTTTACAAGAATTCCAATCGCGACGCATAAATCGCTTAATTTTGAAACGTAACCGCACGAACCATTGAATTCTGAATAGGTTGCGCGCGATAAGGCGTGATAAAATGCGATATCATTGGAGCGTAAAGAGGAAAGCATGGTAGCCTTGTTCGAAACAGCAATGGTCTATTTTTTCGCGTTCACGAATCAAAATGTCCGTAACAGTCTTCACGGGTTGAAACGAGAAGATTAATTCCGTGGTCGGCACACTTTAGCTTCGTTTGATTTTACTCGTTTCAGAGAAGTTTCTTACGCGCTAAAGGAAATCATTAGTCTCGAATTCCTGCATTATTTAGTTTCATCGTTATTTTATACTTGACGAGCCTTTATCTGACCCTAATTCACCGCGTATTTATGTACCATCTTACTTATTGCTGCATAGAATGGCCTGAAATTCGAAATGTAGAATGTGATTTCATTACTTAACGCTGTTTTCATCGCCTAAGTAGATCCTAGATGTATAATAATAGAGTCAGCTAAATTTTCATACTTCCACGTAGCATTCACACTTCCTGATCACAATCGTGCTATTTATAGTTTCTCCAAGAAAAATTACAATTCTTTTATTGTAACAAATTATATATTAATGTAAAGATATTTTGACCATTTTCACTCACTTTCGGGCCAGAAAATAAATAAAATATTGAGGGAGAAATTATAGCATATTTACAGAATATGTGCTCATTGTTAATGTAAAATGTTATATTAATTAATTTGAAATTATAATACGAAAAGATAACTACTGTGTCTGACAAGTTGGCACACGACTCCATAAGATATGCATTGTTTTCAGCTGCCATTTTATTGAATACACATAGTACTTTTACTTATGACTACTTTAATCATCTACTGTGATAACTGAAACAATTACCAGGTTGTATTATTATTATGTCTTAAATTCTTTTAGAGACATAATTTTTTGCATAATCTGATAATATTCGATACATAAAGATTAAATATGACTTTGAGTACCGAAATTTAGTAGGAGTCTCAAAAATTTGATAAAAAAAATTCATTGAGACATTGGGTGTTGAGCATGCTTGACACTAACACAAGTAACAATTATACATGTATCATACATAATATTTATATTATAATATTTATTATGTATAATACATAATAAATGGAAATGCATCGTATTTTACACAACTGGATTCCTTTCGTCATTTCACACAAAAAAATATTGGGGTACAATAGTAAAAATATTATTAATTACTGAGGTATTTTGAGAAAATATCTTTACTGAAGAAAATACTTATAAGTTGCAAATAAATTTATTATAAATATCAGAAATTAAATAAATAATTTGTTATAAACCATAAAAATTAAGAAATTTATTATAAATAGGAGAAATTAAATAAATAAATAATTTTTTAAAAACCAGAAAAATTAAAAAATTTATTATAAATAAGAGAAATTAAATAAATAAATTCATTATAAATAAATTATAAATATACAACAAGGAATATTATCAAGCTCAAAGTCTGTTTTATATAATTAGCGCCAAGTTGCTATAACTGTGTCCAATATAACGAGAGTCTACTGTAGGAGGATGGAATAAAGAAATTTGTGGGCTTCAGTATGCAACAAAAGGAAATGGTGTTGACACGCGTGGGCGCGACAAGTGCAACAACCTTGCATGTTATTCATAACAGAAGTTGCATTGACATCTTAAAGATCTACGCATCTTCATTTGTAAATGACTACCAATTGCAACACAGCGTACAATGAAAGCCTCGTTACGAAATGTAGCTGTTGTTCGGAGTGAAAACACCCGGACATCGAATCCATTTAACTTTAATGCGAACGTGGGCATCGGTGGACATTGCGATGCACGTGGGAATGCGAATACGTGATTTCGTAATAAGACAATTTAATTAAATCGAAGACGAAACGTTTTTATATACGTCGGAGGTGTAAGAAACAATACGAATCTTGAGAAATTCAAACGCAATAAGAAATGTCACAATTGTATGAATTTATTAGGAAATGGTGGAAATATTAGGTTGATGCATATCAAATTGTCAATTTTGAAATATAGAAATTCTAATTTGATGATGTAACGGTAATGAAAAGTAAAATGCAATGCATGTGAAATGTATCACAATGAACTATTTGCAAATGCTGAAATAGTACTTATTGCGTGTCGCATATAATTCTAGGACACTTATGACATATCAGATCCTAAAACTTATTGCATATCATGCAGTAAAATTATACTTGTGGTATATCTCGTGTCAAAATATTTGTATTAATTACTTATAGTGCACTTGCTGTTAAAATTACACTTATGCTATATAATAGCATTTAAGACACGTTACACATGAGCACGTATGCCATATTAAATCTGAAAATAATACATCACTATCAATACGTCAAGTGCTAAGATACAATATAGAGAACCTACAAAAAATTACTGGACACCTGTTCGATTAAGAAATGAGCACGTGTTCTAATAATGATTAGAATTAGCACTCTGTAATATAAAGCGTGGTAATATAACGCGTGACAATACAATGCGTAGTAGTATAAAGCGTGGCAATATATCGCGCGGTAATATAATGCGTGGCAATATAACGCGAGGGAATGCAACGCTTGGCGGTATAACGCGTAGCAATGTAATGCGTGGTAATATAACGCGTGGCAATGTAATGCGTGGTAATATAACGCGTGGTAATGTAATGCGTGGTAATATAACGCGTGGCAATGTAATGCGTGGTAATATAACGCGTGGGAATGTGTGCGTGGTAATATATCGCGTGGTAATGTGATGCGTGGCAATATAACGCGAGGGAATGCAACGCTTGGCGGTATAACGCGTAGCAATGTAATGCGTGGTAATATAACGCGTGGCAATGTAATGCGTGGTAATATAACGCGTGGGAATATGATGCGTGGTAATATATCGCGTGGTAATACAACGCTTGGTAGTATAACACGTGGTAATATAACACGTGGTAATATAACGCGTGGCAATGTAACATGTAGCAACACAACGTAGGGTAATATAACGCGTGGCAATATAACGCGGGACAATACAACGCTTGGCAATATAACGTATGGTAATACAATGCAATATAACGAAAGGTAGTATAATGCGTGGCAATACAATAAAAGAACAGTGCCGAATATAATCATTTTTCATCTACTATAAATGGTTAAAAAGAGAAAATTCAAAGACTGATTTTGGCAATATTGAATGACATAATTTTCAAATAGGCAAAAACGGTGTTTGAACGAAAAAAAGATAAGTATAGTGTACGACGAAGTTACATTAAATGATTGCAAGTGTCAGTTTCTGTTCGTGAAACTTGATGTTGGAAATATTCCTATGAACGATCCACGTTCTGGAAGAGTAAGCACGATTATAGATGCTTCAGTGATGATTAAACGAAGATCTCAATAATATTATTTTATCTCATAGCGTGATGAAGGAAGTAGGCGATTCCAGATGATTCTAATTCTGAGAAAGTCGAAAGCCGGCAGTTGAACTAGCGAGTCGAACGAAAGTAAAAGTAAAGCGGAGTCAATTTACTTTTAACGTATACCAGTATCGGTCCATTACACTTGCAACGGATAATATCTTTCTATAATCGCAGATCGATTTCATTCCTTTCGATATTCAGTGTCGATAACCCTTGGTTTTCCTTCGACTTTTCTTTCGGTTTCAGCCGATACCTATTTCACACAGATTATAATTTACCGAAACGATGGTTTATTTAACATTCGTACTTAAATGTTAATTAGTTTATTTAATTAATAACAGTAAAAACTTTATTTCTAATAGATATGTACTTTCGTTGAACCCGGTATGGTAGTTCATTTTCCTAATTAAAATATCTTGATTAATTTATCTCGAAATTATGTATATGGAATTCAAAGAAATTAGATGATACAGATAAAATATACCTATCTTAATAATTTTTAAATTAAAACTAAGAACGGCGGTAATTTCTTTCATTATTCATGTTAAGAGTCGGAAATTCTTAATAATTTTATAATTAGAATTCAAAAATTCTTTGATAATTTAAACATTTACTTCGGTATCAAAATTGAACCTTGCGGCTTAAGGTTTCACACCGTGTCGCCATCTTAAATTTCTGAACCTAATCCGTAGTTCACATACTATCATTGTAATCTATATTCTTCCCGCTACTTTATAATTATTGCAACTAAATATGCAGAAAATGTTTCCAAGAACAAAATCTAACCAAGTGTTGAAACATTTGTGTAATACTATAAAGATACATTTTTAATTCGAACAAGATAATTACTTCATCGTGTCGGTGTTTCGTATGCCAGCCATTATGTTAATGAAAATTTTGCAAGCGTGCATAATTGCACCGGAACTCAATGGTGTTGCACATTTCGCGGTTTGTTCAACTTTTTTACAGTAACAAATGGGAAATTCACGCTAATTCCGCCAACGTTTTACAACTTCCTAATGGAATCACATTAACCCGTGCTACTTAATGTTCCAATAGATTCTTCGCCGCCATTCATCAGTTTTTATCATTTTTACCCCTTTACAATTGTAGTGGATACTAATACAATGGAACTTCGATAATTTCGGATACTCAGAAGTTTATATGCAAGTGGACAATATAATACATACATATATCCAACTTATACATAAACCTAAATAAATCTTATGTAACGACGTACACTACCTTAATGTAACCTAACCTATGTTGAAACTGAATTTATACAGAAACCTAACCTACACAAGACTTACATTATGATACAATCAAACCTGTACAGAATATGTATTACAATGCAACCACTTTAATGCAACGTAACTTAAAATGAAACCCAACTTCTACAGGAACCTAACCTATACAGAACTTGTACAATAACGCAACCTAACCTATACAGAATTTATATAATGATGTAGACGCCTTATTGTACCTCATTATGGTATAGAAACCAAACTTATGTAGATTTCATATAATCGATGCAAGTTAACCTATACAGAAATCTACCCTACACATCAACTACAAAATAATGTAACCTAACCTATACATACATCTAAATAATATTGACTTTCAACTTATGTTACTTAACCTATACTGAAATCAAAGCTTATGTAGAAACCTAACCTGTACAAGACCTATGTAGAATAATGCAATCTAATCTACATATTAATTCAATTTATACAGAAACCTAACCTATTCAGCACTTGTATACAATACATATTAATACAATATTGTCTATATAGAAACCCAACCTATACACAAGTTCCACACAAAAACCTAACCTATACAGAACCTATAGACAAACTAATGCAATCTAATTTACATAGAAACCTAACTTATACTGAACTGCTATACAAAAACCTAACCTATACAGAAACTTGTATAAATTCTACACGTATCGTGTATACAGATACATTTTAAAGCAATTCATCTATTATTTGTCTCTTTACATATCGAATGACCGTCACATACCCTTCAATGTTATAAGCCTGAATAGTTAACTAACCATAAAGCTATTTCTTGAGTGATTTCACCGACTCGGATAGAGCAAGAAAGATTCCGAATCGAAGCGACAATCACCTCGGTGACCAGGCACGTTTTACTTTCGCGACAGAACGGCTGTGTTTATTTGCAGGAAACAGCATAGAATGCAGAAGACGAAGGAGACGTTGTCCCGTTGAAAAACGTTTCCTTGCTCGAGAGGCACGAGCCGCGTCTCGTTCTCTTTTCTACTTTGGGCCTTCTCTTCTCTCTTCGCGTCTCGTAAAACGACCAGATCGCCTTGGTCGAGCAGGAAAACACTCTGATCTCATCTTGTAAATATGAACATTCCTCTCTTATTGCCTCTTCGACAAGCTAGTCCCATGAAATGCCGAAGATTCTATGGAAATGGCACGACATGTTCTCGAAACATCCTGAGATCAACAATCTATTACGTCGTTTTTCTGTATACTTCTTGTGTCACTGCTCGTTTAGAAGCAACCGTTCAAAACAGATGTTTTTAAAAGATTCGAGATAATTAGGTTGTAAAGCGACGGTAATTTGTAGATTAAGGTTTAATAACAGTACTGAAATAAGTGTTCGGGTATATTTACTGCGTGTGGTTGTGGTCAAATACAAATTGCTGGTGTTAATGTTTTATGAGTATTAGAAGAAATTGAAAATTTTTTAAATTATTTTTGTATTTACTGAATGTTTAGAAAGATTTCAAATTTACATACTTTGAAAGGTAATATTGTAAATTTAGAAATTAGAAATTTGTGAATTTTCCAACTTCTAAATTACCAAAATTAAGAATATCAAAATTTCATATATTGAACTTGTATATTTAATATTTAATATGTGATATTAAATTAATTTCCTTGACTTAATAGTTAACATTGAAATGTAATGTTAAAGAGATATTAAGTATTCAAATTTTTAAAATTACAAGTCAATGAATTTGGATATACACTCAATTTACAAATATACACATTTCAAATTTATATAGTTTTAAATGATTAGATCTTTAATTCCTCAAATATTCAAACTTGAATATTTTAAGTTTGAAAATTTAGCAATTTAAAAATATAGGAATGTAAAAATATCAAATTTTTAAATTTAACAACTGATAAATATGAAATTTTTTAATTTACAAATTTTAAGAACATTGAAATTCCAAATTTTCAGATTAAAAAAATAAATGTCAAATTTATTAATTTTTAAACTAGAAAATTAACTGTCCACCAGTGCCCACTAGTACATTCCAGTTGCACACCCAAGTACCGCACCTAACAAGTTTATTTACTCATTGCTACTATAAATAACATAACTATAAGGTATAACATCATACTTTTCCTTGATATACAAGGTGTTCAAAAAGAAAATGTTACTTTACAGATATTTTGCAATGTAACAAATTGAAAAGTCTAGTAAATTGTTTGCAATCAACAAAATATTATTATATTAATAGAAAGTAACTTTCTATAATATTAATAAAACCTTTACGCACTTATTTTTAGTAACCTTTAAACTTTAAATTGATAGTATGCCCTTTTGTAATATTATATCATGAAATTACATAAACTTTTCTATATACATTTTGAAATTAACTATTTAAATACAATAAAGTAATAAAACTCTATTGTTTGCTATAAGTGATCAGCAGCCATTTTGTATTGAAAACATTAACTGAATGTTTACGTAGCATTTATTAACCTTTAGCTTCAAATTGGTATGCCATAAATATCATTTTTCAATACTTTTATGTTATGAAATCATTATGAGAATTCCTATACATATTTCGAAATTAACTATTTAACATACAGTAGGTAATAAAATTCTGTCGTCGTTATAAATGATCCGCCATATTGTATTAAGAATATTAATGAAACGTTCACGTTCTTATTAACTTTTAAACTTCAAATTGACCTGTCACAAGTTCTACTCTGTGATATTTTTATGTCATCCATCCATGTCAAACTTTATATTATTTATTCTTTGTTCTGAGATCATCCGTCATTTTGTATTAAGAATATTAATAAAACGTTTATATATCCGCTTCCGTCAGCTTCTGAGCTTCAAATTGATGTGCTACAAGTGCCATTTTGAAATACTTTTATGTCATCAATTCATGTCGAAAACTGACACATATTAAACGAAGATATTCCTAAGCAATAAAAACTGACATAACCTTAAACTGACAACCTAACATTTTCTTCTCGAGTTACAATTAAAGATACAAAAATTGACCACGTTTATGTACATTGCGATAAAAACGAAGTCACTCGAACAAAAAGATGAAAGAAAATTGTATAACGGATTTAAAAAGGACGTGACAGGACGTTCAATTATTTTGAAAGGTTGTTCGTTAAAACACGTAAGAGTGTTTACAACCACGTGTGCAGGCGGAAAGTAGCAGAACAATGCGCTTGAAAAGGTTACATGTAAATTAAAAGCGGTCAAGTAACGCGCGCGAAGGCAGGCGTGTACTGACGGCTGAAACGATGTCGAGAAAGAAAAGGAAAAAAAAAGGAAAGAAAAGAAGTGTTATGATGCAAAGTGTAACGGCAGGTAGAACGGCAGAAAAATTTGACCCGATAACCGCAAGAATATCAATGAGCCGATCGTATACTTCGGTTACAAATAGTCGACGATATTGCAACACGGGTGAACGTAATTTCGGATGCCCGTTCACGGTGTGTTACCTAAATTTACATTGTGTGTTACCTAAATTTACATTTTTGCGAAGATGAACAAAATTTTTAAGTTTAGGAATTTGGAAATCTGAAAATTGATAAATTAATTATTTAAAAATTTAGGAATTATAAATGTGATACAATAGCAAACTACAACCGGAACTCACAAACGTGCTATAACGAATTCCAGCAGAGATAAATACGTTTAAGTCATTTTATTGTGCGTTACACTCTATTTCCATCGCTACTGCTTTTATTTACCGATATCTTAACGATATTATCGAAATATCAAGTTATTGATAACATACCGATATTACGGTTATTTATCGATAACGGTAACGATAGTCACACCTCTAATAAGTGAAATTCCTATACCCGCGATTCCAGCATTCGCGGTCTCAATATTTGTCGTTTTACTCTACGGTATCCATATCCGCGAATTACCAAGAAGATAAATTGCGTGATACACAAAAATAGCGCGGATGAAACTGTAGACATAGAGATCACAAATACCCATATTTTATAAAAATAAAATAAATCCATTTGCATAGCTTTTGTTTCCGCGGTTTATAGAAATAATATATCACTAAGAGAAAACTACATATGACAATAGATTATATTAATGTTTGTATCAAATTAGTTTTAGTTGTGCTAAATTAATTTTGGGTTCAATTTTAATAAAATTTCGTTAATTTAATACAGTGTCTAGTAGCATAAAAAATTTGTATACATATATAAAAATTTTTGTCTCACTCCCTACAAATTCTAGTCACATCTGAATTTAATATATCATTTAATAATTTTCAAATTTTTTATTTTCAATAATCAGTCTCAAATAGTGTTCCGTAAAATGTGTCCTAAAAAACTTCTTAATATCTTCTATATCTTTGATTATGTTTAAATAAAAAAATGACTAAAAATGTCTAAACCTAAAATTTGTACCATCAAGAGAACATTTAATAAAAAACAATACATTTATCTGAAAAGGAAGTTTTCAAGAATGCACCTTTTATCTTCTCTCAAATACACTCCCTTAAACATTATACAATTATTTAAATTTGCAATGTGCCTACGCAATAAGATAATTAAAACAATGAACTGAAATTATACATATTCGGTAGGAAATGCGACATATAAAAAACAGTCATCGAAGTTATGATGTCGCGACCTCCTTTGCACGGTCTCCTTCATTCTCCGTGTAAAAGTGCTCACACGTACATATTTTTCGTCCTTCCATCAAACAAATTACTACTACGGAATGCCGACACCCTTGTATCGTGAGAAATAACGAGTTTCGAGTCAGGTAACACGTGAGTTCTACATCGCAGGTGAATGCCGAAAAGAATAAGAAAAGAAAGAATTGACTGCACGTTCCTGAGCTAATGATATGGGGTTCCCGCCAATGAGAAATGGCTTTATCGTATACTTGCAATTCGAATCCGTAAAATATCGAGCGATAAGTTATGTTAGATAGGTGTTCTATCGCGAAACATTGGTATTCCTTTCACTAAAGCGGTTCTCAATCGATTGCGCGAAGGAATATGTAATTGCCAATCGCTGAGAAACTGCTTTTTAAACGTTTGGGAACCTGGTAAACGATATGCTATTATTATCATGCAATCCACCTGTACATGCACTTTTTCAAACTGTGGAATGTAAGCGACAGTATACGCTATAAACTATGGAGAACAGACTTACCGCTCGTGTGGCGTTGTTTTTGTTGTAGGATAATCTCCCCTAGATAGCAGACGTTCTTCCAGGAAAAGGATACACCGATCTCGTTTACCGTCTTCATGTTTGTAAGATACGTGCTGCACAGAAAAATATTTTGTTATTAATATAAGATTCTAGTTAACACTACTATAAGATTGCACACTTTTTAAATTGTTTATTAGAATGACAATATGGTAATAATTATAATAAATAATAAAATAATAAATAATTTTCAATTTTTTAAATTTTAATTAATTTACATATTTCGTATTAACATTTTCGAGAACTCACCATTTTTTCCATTTAGAATTTATGTTCTCTGATGTGAAGCACATAATTGATTTTAACCCACTATCGTTGCCTAAAATTAGTATTGGTTCACTACGGACGTCCATTCTTGTTGGTGGTTCCACTTCCTTGTACACGATAATTGCTTCAATGTATTGTTCAAATTCGATGTGAACCAAAAATAATCTTTAAATAAAAAAGGAAAATTAAAACATTTTATATTCACACTGAAATTTCTATCGCAACATATGATTCTTACCGATGATACAATCCAGAGTTGTTTGTAATTAATTTTAGGCAACTACCTCCTTCAAAAGAAAATTCATTACAAAATTCAAAGCAATTTACATCTGATATAGGGATTTTGTTTTCAATATTTGCAGTTTGTTTAAATATACGAATAATATTATATTTAGTTTCATATACATATTCTTCAGATTTCTTTGGACACTCATTTCTATCATTTTCACTTTTTGGCTCTGGAAGTTGAGGAAACAGTGTAAATTTTAAATGCGGTACAGGTACGGAAATCTGAGGCATCTGTAGAGACAAATTATAGAATGGTTTCTCTCCAAATGTTTTCATCTGGTCCTGTACTAATTGCATGTTCAATTGTACCTGTAGAAGTGCTACATGAGATCTATGTCATTGTTTAGGGAACATGTTTAATGTAATATTTATAAATATTTACCTCACCACAGCGGTAATACGAACTTCCTCTTCCATGACAGAATGATGATTTAAATATTTCATCTTCATATATGGGTACATGTACATACAGATATGGAAATAATTGTGCCCAAAATAAGTTTTCTAATTCCAGGAATGTTGTGGGTCCAAAAAATTCATAAGTCCAACCTTGTGCAAAAATGGCAACTGAAAGTCCCTCTTGTCTTATCTTTTCTAAAGCCTATAATTACATCATTGCTAAATGCTAAATTACTTTTCATCTTAAAAAGTATGTGAAAGTAAACTGTTATAATTACATATGTTGAGTTAAAACCTCCACCACCTGGACAACCCCTGCCCCACACATCCAAACCTACATAGATATCATGCACATTCCTGTTATAATTCTTAGCAAGTGCATAACTGTTTTGCAACTTAGACTTTTTCCAATTATAATTCAGATAAATGCCATCACAATTTAAGAAGAATTCACTGAAATTTACAGAAGAAATTAATGGAACCCCAGAAAATATTAATTATGAATATGTAATTAAATAATCTTACGCATTTTGATTATTAAGTTCATTTTGCCAGCTTAATTTTCCTTCATTGGTTACACTGTCATACCAGATAATTTCAGAATCTCTGACCGCTTCATGAATATTTTCTGTTAGATATTTCACGAAATAAATTAGATTATTAATCTGCTCACTTTTAATTGTATTCTCAACATTTAACAACCAGCCATCAAACTTATAAAACTTTGCAATGACAATTAGAGCATCTGCAAACCTTCTTGTTTCCTCTTGAGACACAAGTATTACGTCCCAAATACCTTCTTTTTCTGTGATTACGGTACCAAGAATTTTTACACCATGATTGTGTGCTGCATTAATCCATCCAAAAGGTGGTATAGTTATAAAGTTATGACTAAAATATACAAATGTGTCTATAACGCTCCAGTGATAAAACAAATAAGAATTATAAGACTCAGATCCATCTATAAATCTGAAAAAATTATTTGATGATATACAATATTTTTAACTTTACATTAAACTCCATAATTTTAGTAAATATTACCTGTCTTCTAAGTAACCACCTTTCATATCATGGCATAGTAATGTTCTCGGTTGTTCCTGCCTATCTACCTTTGTTAAATTTAATGCTTGTGCACTTATTTCAAAACCTTGATAGACATAATCAGTTGATTCTCTTAGTTTCTTAATTTGTGGCCATTTCTTCAAATTATCCACATTATCATACAGTTCTTTCAAACTAGTGAATGGTTTTGATTCCGTAGCTTTTATTTCCATGACTTCCCTGATTTGCACTGTTCAACAGATAGCTTTGAAATAATTTTCAAATAAGTCATTTGCATGCCTAATGGTTTGCCACTTCCTTTGTATCACCGGAAGAATTGTGACAAATCTAATCCATTAACTATTTATCTTATTACACAGACATGATTTGTCACTAACGGAACTTTCATATCACTTTTATATTAGAATTTATCAGAATTATCTTGCAGCTGTTAATATGATTAATATAATAACAGTGTCAAGGTAGTTCAATCTAATATTACTAAGCTTTGTAAATTATTTTTGATAACATCGTTAGTCTTATTTATTACTGTGATCACTGTATCATACAATGTAACTTATAAAAATAAACAGTATAAGATAAAAAGTAGTCACTGGATTATTTTACCTTTTAGATAAGATAAAATAAAAATGACTAAATAGATTTACTTCAAATATATAGAACAAAAGGTAGGTAGATATCAAATGTGCTTGTAAAATATTAATGGACCCTCTGAGTAATATTACACATCTGGATTTGAAAGTATTCCAAGGATTAATTTTTTTGGTTACTCTAGAATTGTAATAGCGTAAAAATTTGTAAATAAAATATGGAAGAATAAAGAAATCTAGACGTATCGTAAGATTCTTCTTTATTTAGCATACAACCCTTTTTAAGAAGACAAGAGATCCCACGGGTACAAGACAGACACAATGTGTGGGATGACTGGAAGACGTACGAGTTTAAATACGCAAATGTAAACATAACAAAAAGACGAATTGCCATGATGGTCCCGCGTGATCCCGTGATGATCCCAGTTATCATTCTGTTTTCGTACAATTTCATGTTTGAAACTATATAATTCGTCGGGATTCTGTTTTCTATACAAAACGACAA
Source organism: Megachile lagopoda (assembly GCA_036983795.1). NCBI lineage: Eukaryota > Metazoa > Arthropoda > Insecta > Hymenoptera > Megachilidae > Megachile > Megachile lagopoda. The sequence continues at coordinate 10,963,276 of CM072797.1, read as the reverse complement.
CACCTAGATTGTCTATAATTCCATTAAAAAATAATATAATTAAAAAATAGCGTTGTTCGCTACTTTACAGTGGTCGTGACACTTGAGTTCATTTGGTTTCCAATTTCAATTATTGTTGAAAGTAATTCTAGCATAGACTATATACGAAGTTTGTCCAAAAAGTAACCGAACCTCTAAAACAATGAATAAATTACTGAAAAAGTTTTTTAACTGCACTATAACAATTTTTCTTATTGTTAGTAATGCTATTATTTTTTCTAAAATATTTTACTCTATATCTATACTTAATTCTATTTTAAATTACTTGTTTAAATAATAAATATTTATTTATATAAATTAATATAAATATTTATTTATTTATTACGATGAACAGAAATTATTTCAAATATCAATTCGTTTAGGGTAGGTTGGGCTTATTTTACTGTATATTTTTATAAAGCCGACAATTTCAATGTGATACTTATTAAATTAATTACATACATTTATTCAAGTTTTTATATTTACAGTGTACATATATTCAAGTACATTTTCATTTAAATTTCTTGCCAAAATGGGACAAGAAATATGGCGTCCCTCCCCTTAACAAACTTACCGATGACGTGCCTAAACGCTTTTTATTCTTACATCCATGATTAAAATCTTATTGCTTCAAAAAATTGCCCTAATACCATCCCTCGTTCAAACAATGTGAAAACAACTAAATTAACTATAATTCTCGTCTTGTGGGTATACTAACCACAATAAATAATCACGCTGAAGAAATAATCTGTGTCGTGGTTAGCGAAAGTTATTCGATGATTCGAGAAATCGTTAGAAAAACGAAAATATCAAAATCTTATTATATATAATTATAGTAAAATTATATAATTACAATAAAAAGGGTTAAAATTTGACTACGAAAATGTGATCATTTTTCGGACAGACTTCGTAGGATTAACAAAACGTACAATTAAATCGTATGATAATAAATTTAATCGTTGCAGCATCAAACATTGTTCGATTTTCTTCATAGTGTATTTCCTAATTAAATAAGCGTTCATACAAGTTTACAGTATTCTTGTGATAGGATCGTATTTTTCCTTATGAATTGTAAAACTTTTAGACAAAGTTACCTTTATCACATTAGATCTCTACCTAACTATGCATCTAACTATAAACAATTAACTCGTCGTCGTAAAAGTATAATTATAATTTTTCTTTTTCCTCATGCTGGATTTAAATAGTCGCAATATATTATAAATGGTGTTACCATAAATTATAAATTAATGTTTATGTGTAAGTTGGAATAAACACTTCTTATTGGTATTGCATTCAAAGATAGATGGATCATTCTTGAACACAAAAAACTGGTTCTGTTGATATATCAATTTATAATAATTAAAAATAATGAAAACTTGCATAAAAAATTGCATTAGGTAATATTTCTATTGTTAACAAATTTTATTTACTATTTTCATGTTTCATTATATCTATCCATAAATTCAAGTACTTAATACAAATATTTGTAATTAAGAAAGTACAAAAATTCTGAGTGATGAATTACTATAATGGAAATTTAACCATCACTCACTTATGTGTAACATAACAATCAATATATTAAATGTATAAACACAATTGCAAATAAAACCTACAATTCAAATGAATGGCCTATCTATCTTTTAATTACATTACATTAGGAAGATAAAAGCTATACAACTAATTAAATATTTTACCTTAAAATCATGCCCTGTATTACCAAACACTGTAATATACAGAATAAAGAGGTAAATTGTTACTGTGTATCTACAAAAAGTGCATAACAAGTCGAAATCTTTTAGAATCCTACTCCTAGATATAATTTATATATGTATATATCATATGCTTAAATACGTACAATATTATCTCTTGATATTTGGTTCCTTGTGTAATGTGTATATATATAGGTATATATGAATATAATATCAGTATATATGTATAATATGTATTAATTATATTGTGCATATTGATCCATATAATGTAGGATTTCCTTGTCTCTGTTTTTAATAGGGACACACATACATATGGGTTAGACTAGTGATGAGCAACCCAGTTAAATATTTTTGACTGTACAATCTTTTTTTTTATCAAAATATATCTATTTATTTGTATGTGCATTATCTGCATTTTTTTGTTGTCAATTCAAAATTAAACAAAAACTTTTGATTTAAAAGTTAATTGCAGCTTTTATAAGAAAATGTATTTTTGTTATTATTTTTGTTAAAGATTAAAAACTGCATAGAAAAATTCAACCATTTTCAAATTAATTAGGTTTCTCAAGATTGTTATTCTAGCAGTTCATATGAATTATTGAGTTTTCAATTTTAGTCCATTGCAAGAAAGGTTGCTCATCACTGAATTAGAGTATTATTCAAGTTCAAATTTAGGCATTGAGGTATACTACTAATTCTTTAATTAATATGACTGCCACAGTGAAACTGATTATATATAGCACGCTGTTTCATTGTATCAAGTTTATGATGCTACTCACTAATGACCACCATGACAGTCAATTCGTTAAACATTTACCTCTCTTGTATCCAGGAGAAGCATCTATGATAAATTCTTTGCTTTGTAATATGTAGACTATGGATGTTTATACATTTATGGTATATCGAAGTCTGTGAAATATACATAAATCATGTAATCTATAGACTATCAATCTTTATACTTTGCAGACATATACTCTGTAGCACTTGATATATTATAAATGTATAAACATTTGTAGCCTAATAATATGATTCTGATACATGTTATAATGATCAAACTGCGCATGGATTATTAGGAAAAGTTATTTGTGAGTTAACTTTGACACTCGCTATGTTATTCTTACTTTAATGTGGACTATGATATTCATTCTCTCAAAACTTTGATATTATTTTGTAATATTTTATTTGTGATATAATGTAAATGTACGAAATGTTCGGTTAGTTGTCTTATTTTTACATCAATAGAATATTAATTTGAAATATTTAATAAAAATACTTCAGACTCAAATTTGTTTTCTTTTCTAGCTAGTATGAAATTATGCAAATTAATAATCCACAGTACTTTATGAAAACATAATTTTCAATAAGCAATTTATTCACACCTTCTGCTTTTATAATAGAAACAAAAATTGCAACTTTAATGCAATTTATAGAGCTAATTTAAACTGGTACAAAAAACTTGTTGAAACTTAACACTACTTAACATATTCTAAGATAATATGAAAAAAGATAATTGAACATACAAATGCTTTTTGCAATACTCGTCAATGTTTTTTATGAATTTTTATCACACTTTACTTTTACTATTACATATTTATGACATCTTACCATCACTGTAACTTGTTGTTGTCACTGAATCATCTTTTGCTTCACTTTCCATATTTTCAACAAATTTTCACTTTCTCAATCTTCATGTAACTATTCCTTTATCTATCCTTTATTTCTTAAAAGAATTCGATCACCTAACCAACTGTAGTTAGAGGTTACACGGTATTTCATCTCGGATCGGACCTCTTCTGCGCAGTTTGACACAATTCAAAAAACTTCCATCAAGTTTGTTTCACCGTCACCTTATATATATGGTGAACAAAAAATATGAACAGCAAGATCAAGAGATAATAGCAAGTACATTTTGCATAAACAAATTAGTATGAGAAATGATGAAGGAAAAATATTCCACCAGTGCTAGTTTTTGATTACTAAATTTTCAAATTATAGCTTTAGAAATTTGAGTATTTAAGAATTCAGGAATTTGAAAATTTAGAAATCTTGGAATTTAGAAATATAGAGATTTGAAAATTTAGAAACTTAGAAACTGGAGAATATAGTAATTTAAAAATTATTAGATTTTAACTATTTTGTAACTAATTTTACACTTATGCTTATTCAAGGGAAATCTGTATTGCACTTAAATGTACAAAATGAAACACTACTAAGTATACAAAGTCGCCATCGCAACTGTAACAAAGGCGCATGTGCTTTACTTATGATTATGAATCTTATTGAACCAATCAGAGCCAATATGCGCAGAAGAAACAAAAATTCGTCGCCTAAGAGGTTCAATCTTAGGTGAAATGGATGCAGAAGCACATGTCTGATTGTGAGATTAGGTGGTTTAAAACCTCAAGTGATTCATGAAAAGAAACAACAATAGCACCTGTTTAAAATTTGGTATTTAATCTAAACGAAAATATATAACGTAGATTGATTAGAAAGTATATTTAGCTCAGAGTAGGACAATGTAGTTTGAAATTTATTAACGCTGTTAACTGCCACAGTAAAAATGGATGAATATTACAGTAAGACACATTAGAATTAAGTTAATAATTATTAATGATATTTATTGGCCTTTTAAATTTAAACTTTCAATTTCTTATTATACATTATTAATGTAGTAATTAGAATCATCTTTCTTTTTATTTTTCGTAATTATTTAGATAATTATGTTTAATCTGTGGTGTTGGTCGCTGATGACCACCATGGCAGTCAGCATGTTAATAGATTTTGTAGTTTCCATTTGAGTGATGTAATTTCCTTTTTGAACCCTTATCATTTTTTAATTAATGACATTTTATCCATTAATATGTACTTGACACTATTAACATACATAAATTTGAGTCCATCCTTCACAAATATCTAGAATAATATTATACTCATTTTAAAATGATAAAGTAGTTTGGACCTGCAAAGTATACATGTTAAATTAATTTTGCAATATTTTAGGCTACTACAGTAGTTGTTACAATATTCGTATACATTCTCTTTATAATTTTGAATATAAATAAGTTAACTTTTGGTTACTTATTTGTATTGTATACAATTGAGAATATCATGATTAAGGGCCTCAATAATTTTGCAATAGTTTTATTACAAGATACTCAATACTTGTCTGAAACAATTCTGTTTTTATTACACGATGCTAAACACATCCACAAACTTCACGAACATCTCGTACAGTTTGTTTTTCATTAAAGTACAAAAGATCTGATATTTACTCGACCTATAGGAGATCAAGTAAGATGATTATGAACAGGATATGACTAAGTCTCGACTAGAACATGATAAAGGATATGGTGACATGAATATTATATTATCAGTTAAAAGTATAAGATTACCTGTTGTTAATAAAAATGTAAATTTGAATTGTTTAAATATCTATAATTCCATTTTTTTTTAAACTTGTAAATAAAGACAGTGATCCACAGAGTATTTTCATCTTCCATAAAAATTTAGAATTCAATTGAAGATACAAGTCCATAACAGCCAGCAAAAAAAAGGATATTAAACCTTTTACTCTTTTAAGATATTAAACTCTTTACTTTTCAAATTACAATTAAATTGAAGTTAAAAGTTCAAATTAGAGTTAGAAGGTACTCTTATACTTTTAACTAACAGTGTATTTAATATCTTACATAAAATTGAATACTATCAAGCTCCATAATGTGGTTGCTCTTAGGCGGGTACAGTTGATTCTGTTCCGATTCGTAGATCGGTTTTCTCCGTACCCAAATTATTAATTCGTACGTTATAGGCCGATGTCTACAAATTTATTCATTTACTGTTGTATCTTATTGTAGTACTCCCCGAAATGTATACAGAATAATGTTTGGTAGACGAAAGAACTAATGATTTACGATGGCTGCTAGAAATATTCAACCATTTGAATTATTTCTTTAACTTCTTAGTAAAGGAAACTTATATTCATATATTTTGTATAACAATAATATTAAGCAAAACTTTAACCTTCAAAAGAGACATAAAAACACTAATTATCAGTTTCTATTCATAAATTTATCAATAATAGAGAAATCATCAATTTAACCCTTTCATAATGGATGTAGAGTCATTTTGATCCAGCTACGGAGATAAAATATGTAAAATGTACAAAATTTATTTGTAAAGCTTACATAAAAAATAAAACTGTTCTCTGTATCAAATGTTCTTAAATGTAACATACATATGTAAGCATTTGTTTACATGTTTCTTGCGTACATGTATAATATTTACACTTCAAAATATATTTTCAAATTTGCATACAATTCTACTTTTAAAACTGCATACGATGTTTCATTTATAGATCATAATGACCCTGTGTCCCTTCATTCTGTCAGTCTCAGAGCATCCATCTTCCAAGAGTTAAAAAGTTTGATTGTCTTTTGTTTCTCATCTTCTATTCAGTTTTGTATAACTTAGCTTATTGCCAATTGGAAAGATCTTCTGGTTTTAGATACAGTAGATTTTCTCTTATCTGTTCCCACTTTAAGAGGTCAGACCTCAAAATGATATGCAATATGAAAGGTACTCTTTTAAATGCGAAGAACTTCTGTGAAGTTTATAACAGTTTGGATTATCCAATAAATTTTCATGAAATTCTTTTGCTACAAATAAACAAATAAAAATGAATATTTAATATTAATCTACTTCCAACAGAATTAATAAATGAGCTATATAATTAGAATATATAAAGATTGATTGTTTCCAGCATCCATCGCTTGATGAATTAGTCCCATGGCTCCAAAACCTCTACAAATCTCGAGGGTAATAAATTACAGTCTGCTCGTACATCTTGAAAGAGCGTTCTAATTTTCAGTGGCTTCCTATCAATCTCACTAAACAACCACTAAACTCAATGCAAACTGATTTAACACATTGACTGCCATAGTAATAATAGTCAAGCATGATTTACAATGATATAGATTATTTAGAATATTAAGCATTTTATTTATTATATTTCGTATGTTTAGTGGTATTTAAATTGTTCCTCCTTTAATTATTTGACTAAACTAAACTTATAATGCCAATTATTGGTGACCCCCATGGCAGTCAAGGCATTAAACAAATTTTTATTATCTCTAATTATCGTCTTAATATACATCACGTGTATTGTAGGTAAAATGTGCTTGTTTTTCTTATACTTTTTTAAAAATACACGGAAAGAAATCATTCAAGGGCTCTTTACATTTTTCCAAAAGAATGTTACACGTTGGTGTTTCAAATAAATGGGAGAAAGTTTAAATCTTCAAAGAACAAGAATAAATGCTATATAAGTATGATTGAACAGTATCATAGAAAACTATTAGAGCCTAAAAGTACTGATGCCTTGTTGATCGACATAAAGATAATTGTATTTGAAATTATATTCTATCCTAATCTATGCTTTAGTTAGTTACAATTAATATATTGACGCGTTTCTTAAAATTAGTTTGTATAACATCTCCATTATTCTTACACGAAATAAAATAAACTATATTTAAATGTAATCTCACTGCTTCCCTCAAAATTAATACTAATATTAAAAATATCACACAATTTACTGAAATGGCCATTGTCTTCGTTGTCAACGTATTGCTACGTTCTTTAAAATTATTATTACATCAAGAAAATAAATTTCTACAGTCTCTTTGATTGATATTTCGTTAAATGCTTACATCTTAAGCTACAAATAAGACTGACAAAATTATTGCACAAATAACTGTACAAAAATATACAGATTCAAAAGTACATTCCCAAAATAGATCACATTTTCATTTTAAAGCTATATTGTATTTACCCTTTTGTGAATTTTATACAAGGTGCCAATAAATTTCTGCCATTTGAAATAACTATCAAAAAATGTTATAATGTTGAACTATAATTATGCAAAGCAGAAATGTGGACCTGTAAAAAGATTTGTAAAATGTTTATAAACTGATAAATAAATGTTTTTCGTTCGAACATATTGTGCTTGCACAATTATTTATAACAGTGATCATAAACGAGTTGATGTTGCAGTGCTAAACAAAATGGTATTTTGAACATAACCTACAAACAAAGTAAGTAGACTATTGTTGTTCTTTTATTTAAACTGAAATATGATGTTACTGTTAAGAAAGTGTATAAAACAATGTACAAATGGGCTTAAGAAATCTGGATTATAAGAAAAATTGTGACTTTGTATATGTAATATTCTACTTATAAATAAAATTTGTATAAATGTTGTATTATTCATTACATTATTGTATCATTTATTGCGGGTATTTCAAAAATGACCTTGAACTGATATTCAACAAAAATTGCATACTTTTAATATAACTGTATCTACAGTTCAGCAGCTACTTAAAATGGTATAGATTTATGGACACCCGGTATTGTCAAAGAACGATTAAACTTAATTCATCGTTGAATTAAGGAGCAATATTATATCGATCAACAAGCTGTTATCGAGAAAATGAAAATAGAAAAGAAGAACCTCGACGAGGATCGTGATTAAGCCGAAGCCGAGATGCGGCGTGAAACGTGTCTGAGGAATGCATCGAACAGGTGACGATCGTTATTATCGGATTCCTTAGAAGCTCTCGTCGATGCCCCGGTCTCTGGCAAGATTGAACACTTCAAAATCGCCGTCTGGTGCGTTCGGTATATCCGGTGAAACTGGTATCTCAGGTCGAAGGGCCACACAGTCGCGTGGCGAACACTCGACACGGCCCTCAGATCCACAGCTGCACTCGATGCAATTTCCGGTCGAGTGAGGAAGCACCTCGCCCTCCCGGTATTCTCTTCCTGCAAGATGAATTTACTGTTCAATCCAACGTCTCATTAAAGTTCGAACCCTTATCTGGCCAGGATGAGTTTCTTGTTCAATTATATTTATAACCCATCTACATTCCTTGTCAAAAGTGATGATATTCTAAGGAAAATGACTGATTTTCAAATGAGAAGTCTGAGGTAATATAAAAATACCACGGTGCAGCAACGATATATCAGTTTGAAGTTGAACACGTTCGTGCTCGCTTAGATAGATTCACCCGCAGGTGTACTTGATACGAAACTGAGTTAATAATTCGGTATAATCGACGATGTTTCAGTTTCGTTATTTATATACATCGTGCACGAACATGTCTATCGCTGAAGATATAGGGTTTGCGAAGGCAAGATAATTATCGAATATTCTGTTAACATTTCCGTTTCGTATCGGAAAGCTTGACTCGCAACTCGAAACTAATTGCATCTGTAACTCTCATTCAACAGAAAATCGATGGCTCGACAGTACTCGTACCACTGAAAGAATCAAGCGGAACGAAGTGAGACTGATCTATTACCCATCACGAGACACGTGGTCGGCGCAGTTTGCGATGTAGTCGAGTAGCTCGCGTTAATCTCCGCGTATCCCTGCTGCTCGACGGATGGCTCCTCTACCGGATCACCGGAAGCTTCCAAACTGTCGACGGCATTCGTGTTGCCCTCCAGCGACGGCGTGTAATTACTTTCTATCGTCGTCGACGGGAGGAACGAGACGTCGACAGAAGTACCGGTGCTCGGATTGTAATTCTGCCACCAACAATATACTTCACCGACTACGCAGAGACAATGAGAGTTCAAGTCGTACGATGGTATCTGGAACGGAAATACAAAATTTGCACGTACATATTTCTGCTGTTATGATCTTTGATCAGCGGGAATATTAAGTAGTCCTAATCAGTGCGAATTTAAATGCGTCTAATTTTATGTAACGAATGGGATGTTCGAAAGCAATTCAATATTTATATGGTACATAACTGTAACGCGTAGAAAAGCCATGGTAGATGAAAGAGTAAAGGTCTTAATAAAGCTAAAGGTTATAACCAAGGTTAAACTGTAGATCTTGAAATCTTTGGAACGCAGGTTTAATGTGGATATTAAAAATTAAAAAACCCTTAGCAAAGGTTGGAAGCTCGTTTTTGAGACAAACATGTATGTTTGTATTATAATCTATTTACTGGCTTCTATCATCGAATGCGATTTTTACTGGAATGTCTATAAATCGCCCGAATGGCCATACTCAGTTTCCATACATACTTCATGACGGAATATTTCATCGACATATACTTTAGTGTCTCTAAACCGCGTTCTGAATGTCTACATTCAGTTTCCACACATATTTCATGACGATTTCATCGGCAATCTGTCAGTTGTACTCAACCGACGACTGTGGATCTATTTAGTATTGCACAGTGACAAAGTATCGTGCTGAAAATGTCAGCGCATTACTCCAATGAAGAAATAGCAGTATGCATTTTATATATGGTCGTGCTAATGGAAGTACTTCAGCTGCACGATGTCTTTAGATAGAAAAGTTACCTCATCGAAGAGTTTCTCCACATACGAAGTTTCAAAATCTTCATCAGGATCTTTGTGAATGAAGCTCATTAGGACTCGCCATCGAAACTCTGGCGGACTTAAATTTACATCGTCGCACGAGACGAAGAATCGCGTTTTAAAAATTGTAGAAGAAAATCCCGGAGCAAACGTAAGAAGAATATCTGATGCCGTAGAAGTCGGTACTATTCTTGTCTGTAGAACGCTTCATGAGCAGTTGCCCTATCCATACCATATCCAACGAGTGCAAGCACTCACTCCACCGGCCTATCAAGCAAGAACAGGATTTTCACAGTGACTACTTGTAAAACGTGCTTCGAATCCGAATTTCGTATCGTGCATTTTATTTACCGATGAATCTGCATTTACGTGAAATGGAATTACAAATTTCCATAATGAACTCGTACGGGCAGAGGATTATTCTGAATATTTATTCAAACACATCACCAACTCCGTTTTTCGTTAAATGTTTGGATGAGTATTATGAGAGATTATCTCATGGGCTGTGTAATATTCCCAATTCCGTATTCACCTGCTGTTTATCTCAATTTTTTGGTGAATATAACTTCAGTATTTGAACGATATGCCTTTGGCTGAAAGATTATCGATGTGGTACGTGCATGGTGGGACTCCATTTTATTTTTTGTGTAATGTGAAAGAACACTTGAACATGGTGTTCGGTCAAAGGTAGAACATGGTGGAGCATTTGAGTGGTCTCCTTCGACTACCCAATTTTAAAGCTTTGAACTATTTTTTATGGAAATATTTAGAAAGCAAAGTGTATTCTGATTTAGAAGAATCGAGTGTAGTATGTTTAATTTGACGGAGATGTGGAATTTTGAGAGAGTTTGCGCATCTGTAAGAAGAAACGGCGCGTATGGAAGTGGAAAAAGATACGAGAAACTGTACTTGTTCCAAATGTCTTCTAGTTGCAAACTTCGAACTCCCAACTTTGTATTTGCCAAACTATGGACCTCGAACTCCGTATTTGCTAAAGTTTCAGGTCTCTACATTGCAAGTTCCAATCTTCCAAATATCGATCTTTGAAATACCAATTCTCCATGTATTAACTTCACAAAGTTCGACCTTGCAAGTTCAAACCTTCCAAATGCCTACTTCCTACTTTAGAAGACGAACTTGAAGTGTGAACTTTGCAAGGTTAACTATAGATCACATGATTGGCTCATATTATGCATACCTCAATATATCACAAATGTGCAAGTATTCGCACTATAAAAATGGTACATATATCCAATGAAAAGTCCGAAATCTACAGAAGTAGCTGCGCTGTAATGTACTGAAAATTATTCGCAAATCCAGCACTAATTAATGATATTGATGCCCGGCTTGGCGTCGAAGCGATAGACGCGTCTACAGAAAGAAACAGTGAAAGGAATATTGGAAAATAAAGCAAATGTATGATGAGGGAGAAGAGATTGGAAAATTAGATGGATTCGATGTAATTAATTTCAGAGCGAAATTCCAGACGCATCAACTTCCAATGGATCCTCACAGATGTCACCACCTGTTAATTGGACATCGGCGTCGCGACGACAGCCATTGTTGCTGTCCTCATGGATGTCTGAGGAATTACAGTCAAATATTTACGATATACAGTTGATACGTAACATTATGAACAGTATTTAATTTTTCAGGGACATCTGATTCTCTCTTTCTTGATAAAACGATATTTTCTTCACACTGCTACCATTTGTGTAACTTCGTGAAAAAAGTTTTGCTATTGACAGTACGTTTTACAGCTTAAAATTTTCGGTTTTAGAGATTGCAGTTTTAGCGAGACTAATTGATGTTTTAGAAAATGAGATATTGAAACTAATGGAATACCCTTTTTTAGAAACTGAAATATAAAGTTGAAAACTGCGTTTATATCCCATGAAAATTCAGCGGTTAACTATGACTTTTAAACTGGAAGCCATGGAGTAGTTTCCTAACCGTTTTCAAAGTTAACTGAACTGCAGTCGAGATTTATACGAAATTTATGCGATTTTAAAGAAGCTGATTAGAGGTTTAAAGCTAGGAATAAGAACCAGAAGTTTCAAAATTAAACCACTGTTTCTAATTCTTCGAACGTTGTTTCGTAATTCATGATTTTTAAATAATATTTGTATTGATAATTATGGAAGTGTATTTACATGTGTATCATATTGTATAAGAAATATGTGAATTATATTATCCGCAAGGGAAAGAGAGATAAACTGTTCAAGATTTTTCTTATACGTGAATTAAAGTATAACTTTAAAACATCTAAAGGAGATAATTTATAGATGAATATTTTTATAAAGGTTAGTTTATTAAAAACTCCAGGTTGATATTTGTGGAAGTTGGATCTTGAAAGGTTGAAGAGCACGAATTACAAATTTGGAAAGGGGACACTTGGACAGACAGTACTTGCAAGGTTGCGACTAAGAAGTTTGGTACTTCAAAAGTTGGAACTGTAAGATTGGTTATTGCAAGGTTGCTACGTGTAAGATTGAGAACTGCGAAGTTGGTTATTGCAAAGTTGGAAATTTGGAGACGTGTGTGTTTTGAGACCATACAAGTTGGAGATATAAGGATATGCAAATTTAGGTATTTGCGATCTTGGAATTTGGGAACGTAGAAATTTGTAGGTCTAGAAATTTAGTAATATAGGAATCTGTAGACTTAGCAATATAGTAACACAAGAACTTGCGTATCTCGGGATATGGAAATTTAGGTGTTTAAGACCTAGGAACTTGGGAACGTAGAAATTTGTGGACCTGGCGATTTGGGAACCTAGAAATTTGGTAATGCAAGAATTTAGTAATGTAGGAGTTTGTGGATTTAGGAATTTTGTAACGAATTTGGGTGCTTAAGAATTTGGAAACACGTATTTATTATGGTACTTGCTAAATTGGTACCTGCAAGGTTATTATTTGCGAGATTGATACAAGATACTCACAGATTTAGTGCTTGCAATATTGATATTTACAAAGTTAACACTTGCAAAGTTGGTAAGATCTGCAAGATTTACACTTTGAGTTGACACCAAAAATTGAAGTTATAAAATTCCAATCTTGTAACTGCCAACTTTCCAAGTGACCATTTCCCAAATGCCTTCCATCAAATTCCTTATCTCAGCGTACGTTATAAATTTTCCAGATGTTCCAAAAATTATACCCCATCAATTTACAGATTGGCGACATTTACCGCGCCATATTTCTAGGCCCATAGCCAAATGTAATATACATATATAAAAGGAGTTAACCGTTGCGGAAGGTTCTTAAAAGCCGACAGAAAAATTTATGAGAGCAATAAAACGACGCTCACTCTCAAAGTGATAGCGTTATCACTGTTTCAAAGAGGGTCTGACATGAAACGGTTTAAATTCAATTTGACCGTCGCTGCTCTCGGTCTGTTATAATAATGCTGTTTGTATGTACATAGGAACGTTCGTGCGTGTTTGTGTTCAGGATCCATGTTTGTATTACTTTAAATGGCATCTGCCTTGAATACGATAGCAGTAAACAAGACGGAAAGTTCTCTCCGTATAGTGGAATGTTTGAAACGTTTTGTTTCCGAGTATTATTGAATTTTCGAGCAAAGTCAATGCACCCTGCAAACTCCCAACAGGTCCTGAAACGAAGAATACTTCGTCTGGTAGAATACAGAGGGAGATTAACACTACAGTCTGTTCCACAAGATCGTGGACGCGATATTTATGAAATTTGATACCCAATACAGCAAAGATTGCGTCAGTCCAAACATACAATGTCTTCTCTAATACGCAATAGTCCTACAATTCTCTTAGTATCATTTCTGTCACTGAGAAGTTCAAGTCATTTCGAGATGAGTGCCGTATACGGTAAACGATTCGAAGCAGTATTCTTGTGCCAACACCCGAAAGGGCCAAAAATGAGTGTTAGAAATGCAGCACAATATCTGAACAAGTCTCGCGAATTTGTAAATAAGTGCAACGTTATAAAGAGACATGTGTCGATGATCTGATCGGGGTTCGAAGCAAGCTATGGAACTTGCGTCGTGGTTTCTTTATGCGTCTTTCCGGATAATTTAAATGCTCAGAAGATGATTAGACTGTACCAAAGGGGTCTCTTAGTATCGTAACATTGGTTTAAAAGAACCAGAGACCATTGGATACTTCAAGAAGACGACACCAAACACCGAAGCCGCCTTTGTACGAAATGGAAAACAGCGAATGGTGTCAACGTGTTGGATTGGCCATCTCAGTCCCCCGATGCCAATCCAATCGAAAATGTTTGGTCTCTCATGAAGTACAAACTCCGAGGAAAGCGTATTGTAAAATTGAAGACGCTAGTTTGCCGTATTCGAGAAATATGCAGATCTCTTCCTGTCTCATACGCTGCAAGGCTGGTTGAAAGTATGCCCAGGAATAATCGCTAATGGTGGTGATTGTCACATTATTAAGCAAATGCGTATTAGTTCTTTAAATGTACTTTCGACCTATACAACCTTTTTACTGAAAAGATTTACTTGCACTCAGATATCGCGTCCACGCTCTTGTGGAACAGACTGTACCAACCCTGACTGGTACCAGTCATGACTGGTTTCAAGTTTCATACAAAATTTTATTGTCGTGTTTCTGTCGAAATCTGTCATTGAGACAAATAGTCTTTTAATCTCTTACAAGTGAAATAGTCTCCAAATGTCTGTTGTTCAAAGAATAGTACATGTTGGTTGATGTACTTATTTATTTTTTCACTTCATTTTCAATTTAGTGTGCATTTAACACTGGTAGTTCTACCGTTAATAATAAACACGATAAACGTGAAATATTTCTGAAAGTAGTGACTTTTTCACTTGTTTCTTATATTTGTTTAGAATTGTAGGGGACGAAATTGCTATGAACGTCTGCACGGAATATAGTAACTCTACGGAGCACGTTGCAGTGCAGAGTTATGAATAGGTGTTGATTGACCCGTTTTCATCATGCACCTCCAGTGATAAACACGTATTTGTTATTTCAAGGAAATACGATGAACTTGTACCGCACGCGATTTAACAGAAAAATTATAATTTCGAAGTGGTAAGAGTTTAAAGGGTAAAATGGAAGAAACTAGAATTAAAGTAGTGTCAATTACTTAGTAGTGTAAAAAGACTATTACAAAAAAGATTGAAAGCAGCTTTGAATATTTACTCACCGTTTGGCTGTGAGAATAACTGTTTCCATCGACGACGCATTTTTTGGGAAATGACTCTTCTGTAGTTATCTCTGCAGCGTTATCTTCTTCAGCTGCGATATCAACTTCTCCCAGAAGTATTTGTCCAGTTGTTCTTACTGGAACTAAAAACGTATCAAAATTAGGTTAATTACGGTTCAAAGATGAATCTTACAGCTAGGGTTAAAGATCAAGATAAAGGTTATGGTTAAGGTTATACACAAAAATAAACCTTATAGCTTTTTGTATAAAATTAATGTTATACATAAAGATAAACCTCAAGTTTGGACATAAAGATAAAGCTTATAGTTAAAACTGGAAGTAAAGATTAATCTTATAATTACAGATAAAGCTTGCAGGTTAAAGATAAATTGTAGATGATCTTAAAACCTTTGAAATGCCCAGTATAATATATATGTATATTACAAATTGATTTTATTTTAACACTTTGACTGCTATGACACCTACATACAGGACGCTTAAATTTGCATATGATTAAAATAACTATCTTATGAAGAATTTGCTTACTTACCTAATTGGAAATATTATATCTTATCTAAATATTCTAAACATAGTACATTATACATTAATTGCTTGAAACAATATATAGTGAATATAACTGTTGTAAATATTTGGTAAGACTTACTAAAAATAAAACACTGCCTAATTCTGCTTCGATGTGACAGTCAATGTGTTACTAATTACAGTTCATACAGTCTGTATCAAGTGCACTCCCTCTTGTGCCGCCATTTTGTCTCCTCTTTCCTGAATATTTGAAATAATAAACAGAATATAACAATATACCTGTCTTCTACTTGTGAAGAAAACCTAGAATCTTTTATTTCGTTGATTTTGATAATGCTTGGTATCAGAATAATTTAACCTTAAAGAAAATTTTTCTTTGGGTGTTTGTTTGTTGTGGGTTCAGCGTTACGCTACAACATAATCCGAGCTGTTAAACTTTAAGAGTAAGGTATAATATTTGCATTAAGAGAGGGTTCGCAAACGGAAGAGAAACTGAACATTCCGCAAGGAACGAGTAATCCGAGGATAGAAAGGAAGAAGCAATCCTTCTTCCAGAGGTTAATCCTACATCCTATTACCTCGTGCATTCATCCTCTGTCTCGCTCGGATTCCGGGGCGTGAACACCACAAATCGATTTCCACGCTCCACCAGAGTACGTCCGTCTGTACATAGACCGTTTGCGTTTCACTTGAAATTTTCCCGATGTTGTGTTTGAACGGAAACCCAGTACACCATTTGTTAACTGAAGATTCCTGTTATTTCGAGCTAAACGGCTGAAAACTGCGAATTGTTCCATCGACACCCGCATTCCACGAGGTTCGAGTGCCTCTCGAACGGTGACTGGGTCAATTGTAACACAGTCATACGAGACGTGCATGAAGCTGCACCCGATAAATTTAAACCGAGTAAACAAATTTGCGTGTAATTTCGTCTAATGTTTAACTGCTGATGCAGCACCTTATGCAGCTACTCACCTTGATATTAGGACTTCTGTATTTGTTATTGTATGTAAGAAGATGATTTATATAAGAGAAAATTAGCAAGGATATTTGGAAATATATTATATTTGGACATAAGGGGATTTGAAAGGTTGATAGTTGATACTAGGTTGCCACTGAAAACATTGATTCTTGAAATATTTGGAAGGTTGCTAGTTGAAAAGTTAGAACATGGTTGATACTTGCAGTGTTCACATTTGGAAAAGTGGTATTCATAAGATTTGCACTTGGAAGGTTGATATTTGGATATTTGACATTTGGAAGATTAGTATTGACAAGAATTTTGAAGGTTGATAGTAGGTAAGCAAGAAGGTTGCTACTGAGAAGGTTGATTCTTGAAATATTGATATTTGGAAGGTTGCTAATTGAAAAGTTAGAACATGGTTGATACTTGCAACGTTCACATTTTGAAAATTGGTATTCATAAATTTCATAATTGCACAATTGATATTTGTAAGGTTTTCACGTGAAAAATTTATATTTTTAATACTTCCACTTGGACAATTGATATTGGGAAATTTGAAACTTGCACGGTTGGTAATTGGCAGATTAATGATTTCAAACATGGCACCTATGGAATCGATATTCGAATGGTTGTAATTACAAGCTTGGTATTTGAGAGATTAACAGTTACAAAATTGGTCGTCGGAAAATTAGTATTTGGTAATTACAAGGTTGGTATTTGCAAGGTTAATTACAAATACCAAGTTACAAAATTGGCTTGGAAAATTAGTATTTGAAAGTGTAGTAACTACAAGGTTTGTAAGGTTGACAATTACCAACGTGAACGATAGCATTATAATTAATACTTCAACATTTAGAAATTACATATTTAAGGAATGAGAAAAGTTGACACTTCAGCGTTTAATTGCCGAACGTAGACTCGATCTGCATTTGTTCGTTTGTCTGTTTGTTTGTCTTTACCACGCCACAGGCAACTTTGGGTCTTTTCATTTGAAATTTTTAGAGTGGACTCGTGAGATACCCTAAATTTGCTGTATAGATTTTGGCGGCGATCTGACGACAGGAACCTATCGTTATCGACGTCGATCTTCGAATCGATAAAAAACAGTTTGGTATCGTTTTCGATAATTTTTGACACATAGAATCTACTGGAAGCACGTTAAAAGCTGTATAACTCACCGTTGACGACAATACTTGGTCGTCATTGACGTCGGTCGTCGTGAAATCAAGAATAATCGTGTTTGGTATCGTTTTCGATAGTTTCAGACACGTTTAATCGTTTGGGACGACTTTAAAATCTCATTCTTGTTCTACCTATATGTCTACTGCAGGTACTCGAAATTTGAAATATACATTCGAATTCGCGTGAGGCATCAGGTCTGTAGACCCACTGGTGTATCATCGCATCATAATCACAAAGATCATCAATATCAGTATCAGAGTATCTGATAAAACTAGGTGTAACCATAACCTCAAATGTTAAAAACATCTTCCTATTGAACATGATTTGTACCTGAAAGAAACACATACTGTAATGGGATACATGTTTACTGTGCTATACCTTCATATGTATATGCTATATTAATGCTACATATAGTAAGTATACATCAAGACTATGCTACAAATACCTTCTTGTTCTACCTATATGTTTACGGTAGGTACTCGAAATTTTAATTGCACATTAAAATTTGCGTGATGCACCTGGTCTGTAGACCCATTAGTAATTAAAAAACTACCACCCGGAAAATTCAGACTTTATTTGCCAGTTTGAAGAATGATACTTGTAAGATTTGTAATTTAAAGAGTGCCATTTAAAAGTTTGGTACTTGGAAGATTAACAATCGCAAAGTTAGCTGCAAGATTTATAGTCACAATGCAGGCAGTTGAAAGGTTGACAACTGCAATGTTAGAACATGGAAGATTTATACTGAAAAGGAAAGCAGCTTCTATTATATCGCCGTAGGCTGAAGTATCAATGCTTATACTATTACAGAGAGGATTGTCCCACATTTGAACTTATTGTCACCCATCCGTAACATCCTCAAAGATGTCCTCTAAAATCTTAAATCTCTCAAGTTTTCCACTTCACCCAACCTGCAGAGAATAAAGTATTCCCTTTGTTCCAATAATGTTCCTAATTACTATCCTGGAGTTAAACAATTTAATCCTGAAATTAATCACTATAATATATCTTCTACCACCCTTCAATGGAAACCCTAAGAAAATATTGATATACTATTGCTTCTAACAATAAACTGTAAGAAGACAGTTGGCAAAGTTAGTGAGTAATTGCTTTGTTTCTAAACTTTTCGCAGAAACTATATTCACTATAAAACGTTAATTGCTTTGACCTGTTTGAGTACGAAGTTAGTGATTGATGTTTCGTGCAATTACCGTAACTAGGTATTTAATGTTGAATGGTCAAAGTTTAGCGAATAAATCAAGTGAGGAGAGGAACGAGTCTTTAATACTTTATCGACAGGGGTATTGTTGTGCAGGTATTGGTGTTCAGTCTACTCTACATCGAAAATTTATTGATTTTTTGTTTGAGACTATGATCAATGTCTCGAATGCGCCGTTTAGCTTTCTGTGGTGATTTGCGAAACACTTTTGTGTTTTTAATGTCTGAGAGGAGAAATACAGACGATTATTCGATGATTTAATTGTTAATAAAAGTGTAATTGATTTGTTTGTATAAAATTATTATAATGCAATTGATTAATTTTGTTTTTAAATACTTTTGCAAATGTATCTTGTATTGTTAATACTTTTGCAAACAGTTGGAGTCATATAATGATGGAGTCACATTTTGATTACTTTAGATTACTGTTTTTTTATGTAATAATTTGTTCTTAAATATATTCGTACGTAAGGATCACGTTTAGCGGAACAACTGGAAGTGGATTAATTACAGTTTTATCGAATAAAGTTGTAAAGAAGTTGTGAATTCAAGAAGAGAATGTAATATAATTGTATTTAAATTAACATTGAAATGTAAATTATCAAGTTTATAATAGGTTATGCTAGTTAAATCGATGTTAATCATAATTACAGCTACCTTCTCATAGAAGAAAACAGTAGAAACATTCAACTGAAGTTAATGATTGAATTCGTCTGTTGATGTGCTTAAGATTGAATAAATGAAAATTTGTATTAAATAGTAGTTGTTACTACATTTTTATTGAAGAAAAAATAAAAAAAAGCCAACAGCACGCGGAGTTCCCAAGCGGTCACCCATCCAAGTACTATCCGCGCCCAACTCAGCTTGACTTCGGTGATCAGACGAGAACCGGTATATCTTTTTTTTTTTTTTTTTTTCAACAATTTTTATTCAAAACATGGTACATACACATATCGTACAATGCAGCGTAGTGAATAATCTACCGTTTTAACACTATATTGACTCGAGCGCCTGGTTGTTAGCACAACTCTCACCCTCTACTATATCCCGCCTCCTTTTAGTTCATCCTTTCGCAATAGATATGACCCTGACTAAGCTACGGATCCACAAGAATTTTTCACTGTCACTTTTAGTTGCTAAAACACCCCGAAAGCAGGTTAAAACGCCCCTAAAAATATTAATTTCCGCTCTCTCTTTTTGGAGTATAAAACTAACCTAATTCTATTAAGAACACACATATACTCACACACTCAGTCATACTCCGTCTTTCATACACCTCTCATACCATAAACTTAACCTAACGCGCAGACTGTACATATATACATAATTACAATAACACTATCCTAACGCTAATAATCTTAATTAACACTTTGGTAACTTCTTTGGATGTCGTTCTCCAACCACCAATAATTGTCATTCATGGATTTAAGCTTTCCGAAAATACTATTTCCCGGAATCACTGTACTATATACTAACTTACGCGCCGTGTTTTTGGAGTCTAAGTGCGGTTCGTATTGTATCCTTTTATTATTCGCTGTTCTCTGCACATGATAGATTATAGGAACATTATGCTTGTCCACAATCCTCCCCGTTTTATCCAGAAAAGGAAATGCTTCCGGGGGGATAAAACCTGTCTCTATTGCGCGTTCATGAAAATTATCGTGCGGGTAAACTGAACTACTAATTAAGGGATTAGAAGTAACTTTTCTTACATTGGCGAAATAATTTCTCGTCAATAGCACCATAAATTGATCCACACGCGGTATTCCGGCTGTATCGTACAATTTTTTCGAGCTAACATAATGTTTAAAGTTTGATTCTTTACTCCTATATAACCCCGTGCAGACTCTCAAGCACTTCCTTTCGAATGCTCTTATCTTCTCCATGATGGGTGGGCTCATGTTAAACCACACAGGGCAACCATAAGTAAGAATGGGTCGGATTAGCAATTGGTAACATAATAATTTAACTTTCTTATTGAGATTCGGTGCGAGGAAAAGCTTACTGTGGGCATGGTAGGCTTTCCTTGCTTTGTCCAGTTGGATTTTGACATGTTCGTTGAGGTACAGCAATTCATCTAGATTAACTCCTAGGTATTTAACAATCTTCTTATGAGGAATCGTATCTCCATCTGCTAATAGCTGGAAGCCTTTATATTGGCTTCTGTACGCGTATGACTGCGACTTGATTTTCCTTCTGAAGAGTATCGTTTCACATTTTGTCGGATTAATTTTTAGCTTCCACGTTTTATAGTAATCTTGTATTTGGTTGTATAATTTCTGCAACTGCTCTTGTAGCTTTTTCACATTCTTCCCTTCTATATATACAATCAGATCATCGGCGAATTGCAGCGTGTTGATGTGCGGTGAAGAGGGAATGTCGAAGAGGTGGGGTAGTTCAGCATTATAAAAGTTGAACAATATCGGCGCCATCACTGTTCCTTGCTGGAGACCGTTTACTAAATGCAACATAAGATCCGATCTTACGTTGTTGCACTCCGTGAAGAACTTTTTGCCATGCACCATGTTTGCAATTATTTTTACCAAGTGGAGCGGACATTTCTTTTTTAATAATTTGAATATTAGACCTTTAAGCCAGACCGTATCAAATGCCTTTTCGATATCGATCAGACACGCAGCTACACTATTACTTTTGAACAAAGCTAACTGGAGGTCAGATAATAACTTGTGCAGAGCATGAACAGTACTATGCTTGTACCGGAACCCGAACTGCGTCTGTGGAATAATTGAACTGTCTACTATAAATTTCTCAAAGTTCTTTTTGACTAAAATTTCAAAAATCTTCGAGACATTAGGTAGCAAGCTAATGGGTCTGTAATTATTGGGATCAGATGGATCCTTCCCTTTCTTTTTAATTGGGATAACCTTCGCAAGTTTCCAAGCTTCAGGGAAATAACAATTATTAAGGCAGTGGTTAAATAATACGCTGTATCCATCTTTAATGCAATTTGGGAGGTTCTTAAGCACGACATTCGAAATCTTATCTGGGCCCGAGGACTTTTTATTATTCAACTTTTTGAAAACGCTTCTAGTATAGCCTGGCGAAGTGAAATAGTTTCCTAGGGAATCCGACACCGGATTGCACGCCCGATTTTCGGAAGAAAAAACTACCAAATGAACATTATTTTCCATGTCCAACCTCAAACTGTCCATAAAAGAATCATACTCCCTTTCTATGATGACATTCAGCCGCGGCTTCCCCGTCTCGCTACTACACGAACTAGCGGCTGCGAAACTTGCGGCTAAAACGTTGAGCTTTTCGGTTTCCTTTACAATAACTACTTCCTTTTTGTTATTAGTAAAGTGGTCCCTAGGGTCGATGCTCGCCTCCCTTAACAACTTCGATTTATCTTCCTTTACTAGGAGCTTTGGTATAGCTAAAGACTCTTTTTTTCTGAAAATAGCATTGACCTGAGGGAACATTTGCGGGCTATTATAAGGAATATTTTTGATCTTACTTTCCCAGAAGTTATTAGCCGACTTCTGAAACTCTAACTTAATTTTTGCTTTACATTGTTTAATAAGGTTCTTGGTGGACGCTATTATAGAATTAGAGTGAGCCGTAGGCCGTCTTCGTTCGTTCGTGAGTGTAGTAAGGAGGGAGCTTTTTATTTTTTGTAACTTTTTGATTTCTGCGTTTACATACAAGTCCGTGGAGTTGAAGTCAGGAAGGGTGGGAACGTTCCGTTTGATGGCTTGTAGGATTAATGAGTCCAGTTCGGATAAGAGACTGTCAATTTCCTGATTCGTCATGTTTCTGTCCAATGGTATTTCCATCGTCCAGTTGGCTGTTAAGTCCTCTCGGAATTTATCCCAATCAACCTTTGCATAGTTAAGAGGGTAACTAGGGGTAGCGAAAGGTAAACTGTTCGTCTTGGAAGGTAAATTTAACTCTATACAAATTGCGCGGTGGTCACTGTCAATGTCTATAGTAGGAATATTGCAGTTGTCTGTACTATTGGTTGTCTGCAGTCTACTGTCTATCAGTCCTATATCCAAGTGAGCATTACTTCTGGGAAAAGTAGGAATTATGGTGCTCAATAATTGGATTTTGTAAAGAGTACAATGCTCATTAATCCAATTATTCAAAGCCCTCCCTCTGCCATTGAAAACGCTATTATTCCACGCTTGGTGTTTGGCATTGAAATCACCAGCTAATAAATAATAATTATTAGGGTTACTCAAGCCTAAAAAATTAACCAGATAATCTAATTCATTTATGAACAAATCCGCTTGCGATCCAGGTGAATATCCCGAAATGACAAATAAATTTTCCCCCTGGCCTATTTTAATTTTTATAATGATATATTCAAGGGTTAGTAAATCTTTCGGTAAGCAAACTATTTCATGTTTGATTGAGCTTCTAATTAGCACTGCTACACCCCCTCCATTTGTGCTGTCTCTATCCCTTCTTAGGAAATCAAACCCTCTAAATTTAACTCTATGATGCGGCTTGAGTTTAGTTTCGTTGAGAAGAAGAACATCAGGCTTTTCATCATTTAAGATGTTCAAAATATTGTGTCTTCTCTCATTCGTTACCATAGAGTTGACGTTAGCCGAGATTATTTTTAGACTACTAATTTTATTCATTTCTACCATCTCCAGCAAAAACCTCAGGACAGTTAGAGCCGTAAAAAGCCCTGTGCAGCTCCTCGATTTTCCGTGCGTTAGAGCTAATTCTGACCTCCAGATTGCCGACTTGTGATAACATAAAAGATTTTAAATCTGCAAACAGTTCTTCGATCATTGCTGGTGTCTGAACGCGATTCCCAACCCTTGGAACATGGTCGGCTTCTACCTGCGATCCGTGAAGAGAACTCCGCGGGGTAACTACCTGAGGGCCCTGAGAGGGACCCCTAACTGCTTCCGCGAAACTCAACCTGGGCCTGACGTTACTACCCTCGATTACCGACTTATATCTAGCCTGCTTAAACGCTACCGCCTGTAGTTTTTTCATTTCTAATTCTTTAGCTCGTGCTTTAAACTCCCTGATTTTAGGGCAACCTTTATACGACGCTGGGTGCCCATAATTCTGACATCTTACACAAAATAATAATGCATGCTCTATTTTCTCGTCTTTACTGTATTTACATTTGCCGGGCTCGTGCTTGTCAGCACACTTTACACATCTAAAATCTAAGTTACAGTTACTGGCCGAATGCCCCTCCCTCTGGCACCGGGTACACGTTATAGGAGTACGCTTTACAAGTTTCTCCCAAGTCACTACCTGATGTAGAACGAATCTGTTTTGCGTTAGCGCATTCATGTCGCTGTCCGGCGTGATTTGAACCATAAAAAAAGGGAGGGTTCTATTTTCCCTTTTAGACCTATCTGTAATAAAATTGCTAACTTTTGTAATTTTTACGTTTTTAATATTTTTGCTTTGAAGATCTTGTAAGATCTCCTCTACAGTGAATCCGTTATCGAGACCTTTAAGTAAGACATTTTGCGGTTTAACTGCTTTCGGGGTGAAAGTATAGAATTTAATCTGCCTATCTTTAAACAGTTCTAACGCTTTATTGTACTCTAAGAGGCTATTTAATTGCACATGATGTTTCGTTGCAGATATTCTTTTAATACTAAAGTTCTTAAGATTTAACGACTCCTTAAGTAGCCGGTAGGATACCTTTTGCTCCTCTTCATGAACTATAATTGTTGGTGGCTTAATTCCGTTTTCTCTCCCTCCATTAGACGCCTGGTATATCGGGGCGGGAATCCGAACCTCTCTCCTTTTAACAGGGTCATCCATGGACACTCCGCTCCTCCGGTCATCGCCTCGATGACCTACAGATGGTCCCTCCATCCTGGGTCTTGCCGCGCTGGGGCCTGGCAACCTTCCTGCCTCCGTTTCCTCGACGCTGGCCGCCGACCTTGGCCGTTTTGTATTCACTTCCTCTGCTTTGCTGATATTTGGAACTTTTCCTGAACTACCTGAACTGCAGGCCATAGATTGCATTGGGTCTATGTCCATTGAATCCTGTAGGGATTTCCCCTTACATCCCTCGTTTTTTGCCTTTTCCCGCTCAAGGTCCTTGGTAATCTTGGCTAAAGCTTCATTTAATAGACTGATTGTTTTTTGCAGTTCCTCGATTTGTTCATCCTTTTGCAACTTCAAGCTTTTTGGGCTTGATTTGGTTGTTATTGGCCCTAGAGCCGCCTTTTTCGCCTTCATCCTGTCGTCTAGGGTCACTGCTCTCCTATTTCCTATCACAACTGGGGAGGGCTTAATCTTCAATTTTTTCTTCGCATTGACATCCACAATGCGTTTGGCTATTTGGGCCACGTCCAAATAAGGCCCTCGATTGCTAATCCTTCCATCATTCGCTATTTTCACAATTTCGTCGAAGTTGAACTGCACTGCTGCCGCATTTTCTGTCTGGTTCTCTTGACC
Organism: Megachile lagopoda; assembly: GCA_036983795.1. Classification (NCBI taxonomy): domain Eukaryota; kingdom Metazoa; phylum Arthropoda; class Insecta; order Hymenoptera; family Megachilidae; genus Megachile; species Megachile lagopoda. Next base: position 10,937,681 of record CM072797.1, on the reverse strand, counting down.
TGTCGACTCCACTTTAAATCACTCGCGGAGATGCTCTTTATTACCGCACATAAATGTTTTTAATACGCGCAATAACGTAACAGTCCGAGTCTAAAAAAAAAAAACACTGACAACAATGTAACTCCGAAAAATATAACGGAACAAATCACTGACACCTTCAACCTGTCTGGCCGCTAGAACAATTTCGGCTAGCTGTTCTTTACTGCCGGGCACACGACCTTCCTGTTCGAGGGTTGGTGCCGAACTCGAGAACCGGTATATCCTGACTAGTATGGCCGTTGGCTAAAAACCACTGTATTTCGGTGCGAACAACTCTTACAAATCTCAATATTACATGTTGCAATTAAGATATACGTAAACACTTCTGCCGATGCATTGACTATAATGAGAATCATCAGCGACCGACACCAGTTTCATTCGATTGAATGAATGATAGAAGAAATATCAAAGGAAAATTGGAATACCATTGATATTATATTTCATTACAAAGGGAGCAATTTGAAATTTTTAATCGAGAAACGAAGGTTCGCGTTCTGTATAATTACAATTATAGCGTGTTTCATCCTGTACTTTTTACAGGATAGCATTCGCGGGAAAAATGTAGAAAAATTATATGTACAGCCCCTGGCCATCGAATTATGACCACGTACGAAAATTTCACTTTCGTGGCTATAACATTATGTCATATATGGAAAATTGTCTTGGGTCAAGCAAAATTATTATTAAATAAAGTGAAGGTTACAAACCATATTTAGTCCAATACCTCAAAAACTATATGTTGTATACGACTTGTGTATTTTTGGACAGGTCGCGGACTCCAGCTAGCATTGATTCCGTCCTTGTGACATTTTCTAATCTACATCCGCACAGTTAAATCAGTGTTATCTGACCGATTGAGTGATAAAACCACTTCAGTATACTTTTATAAGCATTGCCTGTTGCTCGAGACAAAATGGAGCTTGCCTAATCTCACGAGGGGTGAACTACGTATTTTAGACACCGAATAAGAATCTTATTTTCCATTCTTGGATTTCCGGCGTTCGTATTGTTAATTAGATCAAATTATCAAATTACTAAAAATAACTGTCCGCCATTGTGTTACATTATAGATTTGTTCAAAATCCACATTGACGTGACTAACCAACATATTGATATCTAAATATCAATATATCTATATCTACGATTATAGTATCGGTCCTATTGGTAAGGAAAATTATTAAAAGGAGAAATTATAGGAACAGGAAATCATTATACTAAGCGAGTATACCTTCGCTTGCATATGATAGGATCCTCTTTCCTTATATCACAGTTGCAATTTAAATAAAATATCAAAAAATAACCTTATAATTTATACCACATTTCTAGACTTCTACATATCCACATTTTCTAAAAACGAAACAGAGATCGATAAAATCAAACGCACCCATAATTTTTAAAGTAACAACGAATAAACTATTATAGCGACTTTTGTAGATTTATTAAACGATAGTTTAAGATGCTTTATCAATTCTGAAAATCTAACGATATAGTTTAATGATAGTTCAGCTGAAGTTTAACGATAGTTTCTTAAAATTCTTCATTTAAAAATAATATATTTATACTATATTTTAAACTGAACCTCATACTAAAAAATAGCGGGAGACAGGGAGGAGAGTTTGAACTCTGAATTATAAAAGCTAAGTTTAAACGAGGTCTTTATTTATCATTGAAAAATCAATGCTAGGGGTTCACAAAAATGGACCGTTTAAACGTCGAGATGCGATTTGCTCGATTATTCTTTGTTCGCATTATAGTCAGCCTAATTGATACAGCTTCCAGTGTCTGATACAATGTCAGATACTGTTCTCCTATAGCGATTCGTATATACATAACAAGCTATGCTTTACTGTGTGAAAGCCAATTTAATTTATAGACATGCACACGCACCATAGACAAGTTCTTATTGTTGGAGATTTTACAGGGCTCGCATGACTCGCGCGTGAATTATACTTCCTCGTTAGCCGATGTATCACGAGTCGTTTGTAGAAAAATATCTTGCATTTTTTCCCATTTTTGCATCAATTTTTCTCTCGTCTCAACCCGTCATTTCTTTACGAAAGTGGAGGCTCGTTGCGATTATTCGCGTCACGAAGGCTATAATTGGAATTGAATAATTTCTGTGTTGACATGGGGGTCATTCTTGGATAAAAGGAAACACGCAATGGCGGCCAGTTACACCGCTTTGCAATTCCGTGAATAAACACGATTAAGATCTTCTAAAACTACCTGTTCACGTATTAAATTCATGAATTCATGGTGAAAATTGTATGACATAATACCAATGTAATTCCATTCTGAACTAATAACTTACAGTTATTTACACTGCATAGCTAAATAACCTAGAAACGAAGAAAATCTGTTAGATCTCTCACTTTTAGACGTCTGATCATTAGCCAACTCTAAACATGTCTTTAAACGTAATCAAACAGAAGAAATATGACTCACATAAATCAACCGAACATAACCGAGTTAATAACAAATGGACATAGAACCGGGTCAGACGCATCTTTGCTATTGGTTGAACCAGTCACGTCTGCTAATCGAAACAAATAGTATGAAATAACGAGGAGAACAGGCGACACGCCTTGAAACTAGAAAGTGGGATAGAATGTGAGCATTTGGGGACTTGGAGAGCGTCAAAGGTGGGGATGGGAGGAGCTAACGACTTACTCCTCTTCTTCCTATGCTAATATGACTATCAACTGGTTTAATAGCCGAACAACGTGCTGTATGAAGCGGAAAAGAAGTCATTATACAGAGACAAGATAGGTACTCACTTAATATACTTTTACAGGAATCTATTAGGATATCTGATTGTGTTAAACGATGCAAATGTGTGGCTATCTTCGTGGTTGTGAAAGGGTATTCTATGGTAATACAATCTGTGGAGTGTGTTTTACTTCCGAGTGCCAACCTTGAATATAACAAGTTCCCAAGGGGTAACTTTGAGGGTTATAAAGTTACAGGTGGCAATTTTTTGACTGCTTACTATTGGAATATTAAAGTAAAATACAAACTGAGTATCTTTTGAAATAAATGAATTTGTTGATACCAAATGTCAGTCACTTAATTGTCAATTACCCAAGTGTTAATGTTAATCTTTCAAATTTTCAAAATTGTGGACATTCAAAACACTAACCTTCTATTAACCTTTCAAGTACCGATCACTGAAGTGTTAACCTTCCGAATGCCAATCACCCATGTGTTAGCCTTGCAAATGCTAATTTCTCAAGTGTCAGTGTCCCAACTGTTAATTTTCCAAGTGTCAATCTTCTAAGTGTTAACGTTGCAAATATTAATCTCTCAAGTGTTAACCTTCTAAGTGCTAATCTCCCAAGTGTTAATCTACCAAATGTCAATCATCCAACTGTCAATGTTCCACGTGTCAGTCTCTCAAATCATCTTTCAAATGCTGATCTTCCAAATGTGAACTTTTAGAACACTAACCTTCTAGTAACCTTCCAAATACTGATCACTAAGTGTTAACTTTGCAAATGCCAATCACCCATGTGTTAACCTTCGAAGTGCCAATTTTCCAAATGGTAATCTTGCTAATACCAATATCTCAAGTATTAACCTTGCAAATAACCTACCAAACGTCAATCCTCCAAATGTCAACTTTTCAAATTCCAATTTCCCAAGTATCAACTTTCCCGAATTGCAATTTCCCAATTGTCAACTGTTTGGACACCAATTTCGTCGACTCTAACTTTATGAGTTTCAACCTTCTTAGTATCAATCTTCCAAATATCTATTTTTCAAGTGTCAACCTCCTACATATCCATTTTTCAAGCATCAACTTTTTATTACAAGGGGTTGCAACAATAAGAAGGCATCTCCGACAAATTGAGAAAATAAAAAGCAGTTAATTAACTAGAAAATGAAGTTATTTTGCTTTTGACCTGTACCTTTTGTACGTTTGAAACGAACGTAACATGAATATTAGAGTACCCCTTTTTTCCGTACAAAGCGGAACGAAGCACATTGTACGCTATGAAATACGTGGCAGGGAAATTAATATGAAACTTTATGATTTATATTTTCTAGTATAAAATGTATGTCTATGTTGTATTATTAATGATACAATACTAGATGTATTTTCAGTTAGCTATATATAAAAGTATCAAGAATTACAATTCCACAGTAAACATTTATTTTAAATTGTATGTAATAAATTATTTTATTAATTTCTCTTTAAATATTTCTAAATTGTGATATGTAATCTTGTCTATTTTTAGTGACAATGTATTAATAAATAAATGTTGCAGAATGCTCAATATTTTTCATTTCTGTTCTCGCATGGCATTGAAGGTCATAGTCGTCATGGTGCGTCGTAGTGCGTCGTAGTGCGTCTTAATGCGTCGTAGTGCATCACAGTGCGTCATAGTGCATCGTAGTGCGTCGTAGTGCATCATAGTGCGTCTTAATGCGTTGTAGTGCATCACAGTGCGTCGTAGTGCGTCGTAGTGTGTCGTAGTGCGTCATAGTGCGTCGTAGTGTGTCATAGTGCGTCGTAGTGTGTCATAGTGCGTCATACTGCGTCGAAGTGTGTCATGGTGCGTCATAGTGCGTATAAATGAACTGTGTTGACATATGCTGTCATGCAACATTAAAAAACATATAGCATAATGTATAATTATACAATTCCTGGCCATTAAATTAGGAGCACTATAAATTTTCAGAATTTTACACGTTTTCCATAAAATTAAAAGGTCTGTTCAAATTGTAATTATATAATTGATTAGCTACCATGATACGCTACTACTGTACATAACATTATTAACACATGTTAATATCTTGTATGTCCAGCCTTTGCTTTGGTCACAGCTTCCGGCATGCTCTGTATACATCATATGCTTTATATCTTCCTTATTTTCCCAAATATCTGTAATTCTTTTCAACTCGGATAATGTGGTTGGAGAGTTGTAAACTAGTCTTTTGAGTAGGCAGACATTTTCTATGGCATTCAAATTTCACTTCTAGCGCTATCGATAACTCGAGCCTAACGTAAACGCACGGCCCTTAATCACTCGCCACACAATTTATTACCACGATAGTAACAAATTGCTATGTGTATAGTTATCAACGTATTTAGTAATAATTTTGCATGATCTAACACAATTTTCCATATGTGACATTATGGCCATAAAAGTGAAGTTTTCGTACGTGGTCCTAATTCGATAGCCAGGGACTGTATTACATATAATTATTAAAAAAAATTAAAGGTCTTCATTTCTCAAAAAATAATGCAAATATAAAAGACTGATGTAGGTCATCGCATTACTAGTAAAATATAGTACACTACCTTTTCAATTTTTCGTTTTTAAGAAAATCACTGATCTACAATGTCACAAACGTGTTGTACAATGTATTGATCTTTGAAGATCATTCAAGGTCACAATTGTTCAAACTCTGATCGGTTTACGGGCACAAGATCTGCTCACATCATAGAATTCAGTTGTAGACACGACACGTTACTCACGCAAGTAGCGTAATTTACCAGCGTTTGTGTTTACAGACGTGGAATATCTGTTACCGAGTGTGGATTGCTGAAGTCCACACTGGCATAGATCGGTTGATCGTCAACACCAATGGTCGTTAAATGTACCATGCGGCACGACAAATGGTCACTTAACGGATCCATAATTTGTAAATGGTAACTTGGTTCTACATTTTGTAAATTGTAACTTAATGGGTTCATATTTTTTAAGTGGTCGCTTAATGGATCCATACTTTTTAAATGGTCACTTAGTAGATTCGTAATTTTTAAATGGTAACTTAATGGGTCCATATTTCACAAATGATCACTTAATGAGTCCATACTTTTTAAATAGCCATTTTATGAGTCTATATTTTTGAGATGGTCACTTATTGGGTTCATATTCTTTAAATTAACGGTTCTATATTTTTTACATGCCCACTTAATAGTCATCATATTTTTTAAATGGCACATTAATTGTAGCTCAATATAATACATTTTTTGTAGATAATTTCAAATGCATTTAACAGATGAAAGTCCGTGCGATAATCTATAACAAAGATAGGCACATCAAGTGGGTTCGGACTTCAGAGAGACTCTGTACCAAACCGCGCCAGACTTTTTGTCGCAAACTTTCTTAAAATGGGCGAGAACCTCTAGAAAAATGGTGAAAAGTGCTGAAAGATAGATAAGGGTGTTGTAGGGGCGGAGAAGCCCTCAACAAGCGAAAGCGAGTGCACTAGAAATTTTGTAGAGCGAAAATCCGCAGATGTGAACGCAGCTTTAAGCGCGCCAATTGAGGTGTGAATCGGTTGAAAGCGTGAATCAAATCGAATTGCGTGATGCGTGCCATGGGCCACGATTGCCACGATAATTCCGTGTGTACTTTACGTGTTGAAGTTTGTGCGAGCGGTGATGGTGATGTTTGCATTCGAGAAATAGGAATCGTGTGAATTGCTGGTAGCCTCGTCCCTGATTTATTGGACGTTGATGAAAGAACAGCACGTAATTTTGATTTTCGTTTTATACCGCTTCATAGCCGTGTATCGTCATCTCTCTATTCGGAATAAATTGAACTGTTTTTTTTTTTTTTAATAAGGTTTCTAATTAACACGGTGAGCTTTGATTATTTATAGTCAGGAATGTTTTTAATTGAAATATTTTATCGAACGGAATTTGTAGTACACTTTCAAGGTTTTTATTTATTACAGTCTTAGAATTTGACTATTTTATTATTTTACTGTGTTATTATTTTACTATTTCACTATTTTACAACTCTACTATTCTGTCATGTGACATATTCTGCCATTCTACTGTTCTACCTGTTCTACCATTCAACCATTCTACAAACTCTACCATTCTATATATTCTACAATTCCACCCATTCTACCTAATATGCCCATTGTGGCTATTCTACCTATTCTGTCTATTCTACCTACTCTACCATTCTACCTATTTTGTCTGTACTATCTATTCTACCTATTCTGCCTATTCTACCTATTTTGTCTGTTCTACCCGTTCTACTTATTCTACCTGTTGTGCCTATTCTACCTATTCTGACTATTCTACCTACTCTACCATTCGATCATTGTATCATTCTATTATTCAATCATTTTCTTATTCTACCATTCTACCATTCTACTAACCATTATTCCACTATTCCGGAAAATTAGTATTTGGTTAGTTAGTAATTACAAGGTTGGTATTTGCAAGGTTAATTATAAATACCAAGTTACAAAGTTGGTCCTTCGAAAATTTGTATTTGAAAGTATAATAACTACAAAGTTAGTATTTGTAAGGTTGACAATTACCAACGTGAACATTAGTATTATAATTAATACTTCAACATTTAGAAATTACATATTTAAGGAATGAGAAAAGCTGACATTTGAGCGGTTAATTGCCGAACGTAGACTCGATCTGCATTTGTTCGTTTGTCTTTACCACGCCACAGGCAATTTTGGGTCTTTTAATTTGAAATTTTTAGAGTGGACTCGTAAGACACCCTAAATTTGCTGTATAGATTTTGGCGGCGATCTGACGACAGGAACCTGTCGTTATCGACGTCGATCTTCGAATCGATAAAAAACAGTTTGGTATCGTTTTCGATAATTTTTGACACATAGAATCTACTGGAAGCACGTTAAAAGCTGCATAACTCATCGTCGACGACAATACTTGGTCGTCATTGACGTCGGTCGTCGTGAAATCAAGAATAATCGTGTTTGGTATCGTTTTCGATAGTTTCAAACACGTTTAATCGTTTGGAACGACTTTAAAATCTCATTCTTGTTCTACCTATATGTCTACTGTAGGTACTCGAAATTTGAAATATACATTCGAATTCGCGTGAGGCATCTGGTCTGTTGACCTACTAGTGTATCATTGCACCATAATCACAAAGATCATCAATATCAGTATCAGAGTATCTGATAAAACTAGGTGTAACCATAACCTCAAATGTTAAAAACATCTTCCTATTGAACATGATTTGTACCTGGAAGAAACACATACTGTAATGTACTGTGCTACAAATAGTACATACCTTCTACTTATATGTTTACGGTAGGTACTCGAAGTTTTAAATATACATTCGAATTCGCGTGTGGCACCCAGTCTGTAGAGCCGCATAAATTCCGTCGGAGACAAAGAAGTTCGTTCAATGCAAACGCGGCCTAACGCGTGTTAGCTACGCGTAGCAGCTTACTTTTTTATTCGATCACGCAAATAGTCGGTCAACGATATGTTGAGATGATTTTTTCGTTTGATATTTATTCGTTACACGCGGAACATATCGAGGTGGCAGAATTCGAACGCCGAGTACTCTCGGAAGTATAAAAAAAATCACGTGAATGCAAATGTCATAAATGTGTTGGTTTCTATGAGCAGAGGCGTATTTAAATGCGGTCGAGTGTTGCACCCGGCTACGGATGGCGGATTTTCAACGTAAAAATACACGATACGAGTCGTCTTATGTAGGTATCGTATTCAATATTTTTACTTTGTATCTGTTTGAATAATTTTTACTACATGAAAAATGCCTTCGAACTTTGAAAAATAGGTTAAAGGAAATAAAATTCATCAAAAGATTCATTCTCTGTTTTTTGCGTTTACGTACTCTGTGAAACGTAACTGTGACATCGTTAAAATTCAAAACAAAAGATTTAAGTAATCATTATGAATAAATAACATATTTTTCAATATATTTCTTTGTTTCTAATAACTAAATGTTTTTAAATTGTAGTAGTTAGTGTAACACCATTAGGGTACAACATAAATAATTTAAGCAACTAATTAGAAAAAAAATATAATACATTTTTTAGTATATTTCTTTGATTCAAATTTGAAATATTTTTCTTATAATTCTTCCTTTGAAATAATACAAAGTCTCTAAATGATAGCAGTCCCCGAATTATATTTTCATGTTAAATAATTTGTAATGGTAAATATTGAAATATATTATAAAAGAATATATTAAGAAAAGTATGAAAGTGTAACAATAAGAATATCTATATATTTATTGTTATAAAATATTGAGTTCAATGAGAACAGTGCGGAAATAACGTTTATTTAAAATTAAATACAGGGAAAATGATTTTTACCTGCGCGTATTAATAGCATTCACGTAATAATTATATCAAATTGCAATAAAACGAGTAAAATGGAAAAGTTGAATAATGAGCGGAACCTCCTTTTTTATACACGACTTCAGAAAAAAGATCTGGGATGTTTTAAATAGCATTTTTCAAAGTTTTCTCGCTGACCTGATTTCAGAACTCGTTAATTGTTTTTCTTTTGCGATTGAAAAGTGTTTAAAAACCGACGATTATTTGCATAAATTCAACCATATTAAGCGATATAATGAGCTGAATTATTCGAATCTGAATATTGTATCTAGCATGTATTTATTTATTATATGACATTTAATATTAAGTGTCAAACTAAAAATATTAAAATATTAAGTGTTAACACTATTTCTACCAATAGGTGTCAAAAGACACCTTTCAAATTTTAACTTAAAATTATTTTCTAAGTCGAATCATTTCTCCACAATTAATTTTTTCACTTTTCATACAATGATTAAATTAATTCAGCGATATCATTTTCTTCCAGCTCTAGATCTAAAAATGTGCATATGGTATACTTATTTCTACCATGTGTCTTTTGACACCTTAAGGATTTCATGACAGTGGTTAATTTTAAACCATTTTACATATAAATATCAACACCATTTTGCAGCATCATATCAATTATAATCAGATTAGAGAATCCCTTATTCAGTTGTAACAATACAGGAGTTGCGGCATAACTTTGATATTCGCTTATTTCCCGCCACGTTGCATTTCAGCGTACACCGCCATATTTATATTTTGTAGATTGATGAATTAAGCTAGAATTTACAACCTGATAATCTGTAATAAAAACACATCAATGTATCGATAAACATATTCCTCAAATTATCTACATATAACTGATAATTTGAAATCCCAACAGTTTTGGCAATTTGCATTCAAACGAAAAGGTGACAGACACCTTTTGGTCGAAGGTATGCACAAAATCGTGGTAGAAATAGTGTTAAATAATGTAATCAACTTACTCGTGTATAAAAAGTAATTTAAGTAATTTATGTAATTTAAAAGTGTCTCAGTGTTAATAGTATAAATAGAAAAGAAATAACTCTTTACAAAAAAATAAACAAAGCAGAATAAAATTTTGTCATACATAAATTTTCGGTGAAATTGAATTTAACACTAGATTTACGAACGTTTAATAACCATTTTTCAAACTGAAACGAATTGTGTTTTTTTACACTTTTTTCATTTTATCTTCATTTCTATGCAGACAAATTCACTGGTTTTCAATAACAATTTATTATTTCTCATATGTTTTGTGTTTTCATATAATACAGTTGGTATGCAGATTATTCTTTCAGAGTTATACAATTTTGAAAGTATGGACGGTGCTATTGTTATGCTCAGCAGTGTATTGATCCGAAACTTTTATTCATCCATCTTTCAGTGATTGTATTAACTCTTTGAAGTATGCTTGTAAAAAAGTATAGTCGATTTTTTATCGAATATGTACTGAAAACTTGCATAATGCTGTTTTTATGTTACCATGTTTAAAACGTTTAATTATATTTAAGTGTATGTTGATAAGAAATGTGCTTAAGTTATTTTGTGTTTAAATCCCAAAATGTCTAAATCCTCAAATCTCCAAATTATCAAATCCCCAAATTCTCAAATCTCCAAATTCCTAAATCCTCAAATTCTCAAATTCCCAAATTTCTACATTCTCAAATCTCCGAATTCTCAAACCCCCAAATTCTCAATCTCCAAATTCCTAAATCCTCAAATTCTCAAATTCCCAAATTTCTAAATTCCCAAATTCTCAAATCTCTGAATTCTCAAATCTCCAAATTCCTAAATCCCCAAATTCCCAAATTTCTAAATTCCCAAATTCTCAAATCTCGGAATTCTCAAATCCCCAAATTCTCAACTCTCCAAATTCCTAAATCCCCAAATTCTCAAATTCCTAATTACCCAAATTTCTACATTCTCAAATCTCCGAATTCTCAAATCCCCAAATTCTCAATCTCCAAATTCCTAAATCCTCAAATTCTCAAATTCCCAAATTTCTAAATTCCCAAATTCTCAAATCTCGGAATTCTCAAATCCCCAAATTCTCAACTCTCCAAATTCCTAAATCCCCAAATTCTCAAATTCCCAAATTTCTAAATCCCCAAATTCTCAAATCTCGGAATTCTCAAATCCCCAAATTCTCAACTCTCCAAATTCCTAAATCCCCAAATTCTCAAATTCCCAAATTTCTAAATCCCCAAATTCTCAAATCTCGGAATTCTCAAATCCCCAAATTCTCAACTCTCCAAATTCCTAAATCCCCAAATTCTCAAATTCCTAATTACCCAAATTAGTAAAATAATAGAAGAGTATCACAATAAAACATATAACTCTATGTGACCTCTAACCTCGAACGTCAAACCGCAAAACGCAAACTAATCACAAAATAAAATAAGAATAATATCTTTTTATCATAACTTTTCTACAAATCTCTCTACAAATAATATAACATTTTTCTCCCCATTTCCACTTATAAAATATACCAATAAATTCGACCGTTCAATACTGAAACACCCAGTATAATTTCACAAAGATTCAACACCTTAATAAAACTGTTTTCACACCGACATTTATTATACGCCACTTAATAATAGCTGTGAAATGTCTCTGCATTAGAGGGTCGGAACTGATATCACACCTCGGAAGGAGGCGTGACATTAATCATACATGATCATATTTAATTCCCTGCTCTTTGCTAAATGCGTAATAAGTACTGTCTCTTTATACATTCACTCATATTTCTTCGTTGCATTAACATCGAATTAAAATCATATGATATAATTCGTGCACTACAGAATGAACTTTCTTGGTCATTTGATATACATATATTACGTGTTTGCGCATGCGTACGCGCACATACACGCGCATGCGTACTCGCATACACGTACGTGCGCGTGTGTTTGTGTTATATGGAAAAATATGTATTATACAGTTATTGTATAAATTAACGTTACATTTATTATACAAAATATATAATAACATATTAAATTTTATTATAATAACATATATACATATAAAGATTGGTAACGTACTACATGAAATACATAATAAGTTATAAATTTAATATGTTATTATACATACCATGTAGTACGTTATCAATCTTTTAATAAATTTTTAAGTACGTTTTAATTTTATATAAGATATTATACATATGTTATATATTCTGTACAATAAATGTAACATTATATATATTGTATGTACATGAAGTGTGATAAAAACAAGAGATAGGAGAAAGTAACAAGTATTTGGCTATAATATACATTCTTTGCGAAAAGAAAATCGCTGCAAGAAATATATTGAGCATACATGCATACATGGGATAACCGCGACCCCGTTTATATATACGGTGCACACAATATAATATTAAAATATGCCAAGAAGCAAACATAATATACGATACATCAATGGATCGAGAAAAATTCCTGTTCTTTGCTTTCATGTAAATTGATGTTATAAAATGAAATAAAATTAAAAATGATGTTATAAACAAATTATTTAATCGAAAATCTATGTTCAACTTTTATTTGTTCATAAAAAACCATAAAACGGCTGAAATTCATTTTGGATCACCATTCTGTTTAACTTATTTTTCATATCACATTTTATCACACATTTTTCATGTCACATTTTTCATGACACATTTTTCGTATCATATTTTATCACATAATTTTCATATGACATTTTATCAAATATTTTGCAATCAGTATTGTATAAACGAAATACAATGATCTTGATTTAAACGTGATTCAAACACCATATTTTACTGAACAATCAAGTCGCCCTTTTACATTAAAATAACCTATACTACCATTTCCATTAACCTATACAAAGCTACCAAACTTCAACAACACACTTTTGAATGAACGAGTATTCTATAAAAATATAATTCGAAATCATTATATTTAGTTTATTGAATATCTATTTAGGTACAAAAAAGTGAAAAATAATGGCGTCCTAAGTTCAACCATTTTCCATCGAAAAGCGAACGATTTCAACATTCGAAGTTCACGATAAATGTGATGAAAATCGCGGTATTTCAGTTTCGAATGATTCGTCGGAGGCAGAAAGTAATGAAGCAAGGTACGAAGTAACATTAACGAGAAAGAACCTGCCTGTTCTCTGGTTCTCGATTGTTAGCAATCGAGAAGATAGCCCGGGAGGGCTGAGCCAATGTTGCGTTCACCTAAATGCTCTCTCTCCGTGGTTCGCCGCTTTTAGCGAGAAAGCTCCTTTCAATCTTATATGTGTATATGTGTGCGCTCTAGATTTTTATGCGCATCTTAGTGGTGCCCGCGAGACACACACCGATACCCGCTAATGCATACTTCCATCGTGAAAGAACAAAAGACCCGACACGTCGAGCTTTCTGCGGACCGTGTGTGCGACTAAAACACGGAAAACTCGGCTGTCCCATCTGTCGTTTCTCCAGAACAAGAATTAACCCTTTCATCCTGTGCGATGTACACTACTGGCTAAAAGTATACGACTATCGTATGAGGAATTACGATGTATACTGTCGTGGACAGGTGGAGCTTTATACAGTAAGAGCTTTCTGCGAATTAGCAGTATAGGAAGAGTTTTTGTGGTTAAACTTTGGAGCAAAATTCTTAAAGTATTTGCTATTTGTTCTCGATGCCTAGAATACTCTAGGTCAGGAATCAAAAAGTTATGCGTACGGATGCCAGCCCACGAGTTGGTGCGTGAGGATGACGCAAAGTGAAAGAAGCTCTTCACCATGAACACTTCCGGTGACATACAGATACATAAGAATAGTAATGGCAATAACAACTGATGAACGCAAGTTCAAATCGCTCACTTGAGAGACGTTTCAAGACTCATTGTTTTTCGCCTAATTGGTGTGCGAGACCGCAAGAGCCACCGCTGAAAATACGCGTGAGGCGTCCATTTTTTTTGTGAGCAATTGGAGCCGTAGCTAATTGGGGATGTACCGATTTGGAGATGTAGGAATTTGGGAATATAGCGATTTGGGGCTGTAGCGATTGGGGTGTGTGAGAATTTTGGAATATAGAAATTGGGGATGTAGAGATTTGGGGATGTAGGGATTTGGGGATGTAGGGATTTGGGATGTGAGAATTTTAGAATATAGGAATTTGGGAATGGTGGGATTTGGGGATGTAGGGATTTGGGGATGTAGGGATTTGGGGATGTAGGGATTTGGGGATGTAGGGATTTGGGGATGTAGGGATTTGGGGATGTAGGGATTTGGGGATGTAGGGATTTGGGGATGTAGGGATTTGGGGATGTAGGGATTTGGGGATGTAGGGAATTGGGGATGTAGGGATTTGGGATGTGAGAATTTTGGAATATAGGAATTTGGGAATGGCGGGAATTGGGGATGTAGGGAATTGGGGATGTAGGGAATTGGGGATGTAGGGAATTGGGGATGTAGGGAATTGGGGATGTAGGGATTTGGGGATGTAGGGATTTGGGATGTGAGAATTTTGGAATATAGGAATTTGGGAATGGAGGGAATTGGGGATGTAGGGAATTGGGGATGTAGGGATTTGAGGATGTAGGGATTTGGGATGTGAGAATTTTGGAATATAGGAATTTGGGAATTATGGGATTTGGGGATGTAGGGATTTGGGGATGTAGGGATTTGGGGATGTAGGGATTTGGGGATGTAGGGATTTGGGGATGTAGGGATTTGGGGATGTAGGGATTTGGGATGTGAGACTTTTGGAATATAGGAATTTGGGAATTATGGGATTTGGGGATGTAGGGAATTGAGAATGTAGGGATTTGGAAAATTAGAAATTTAGGAATGTAGAGATTTGGGAAGGTAAGGATTTGAGGACATAGGGGTTTGAGAATGTGGGGATTTGGAAAATTAGGAATTTGGGAATGTAGAGATTTGGAAAGGTAGGGATTTGGGGACATAAAGTTTTGTGAATGTAGGGATTTGGAAAATTAGGAATTTAGGAATGTAGAGATTTGGGAAGGTAGGGATTCAGGAATATAGGGACTCGGGAATATAGATATTCGAGGATATAGAAATTTGGAAATATAGTACCTGAAGAATATGAAAACGGCGATATAGGAATTCGGAAATATAGGTATTTAGGAATAGTATAATGATCTTGATATGTGCTCTTCCAAACCTAACCTAAACACCTCGGTCAACCTCTTCACGCGCCAACTCGTTGACATCGGTATATACAGTTGTGCATTTTTATCTTATTTCACATGTGAGTGTAACGCCACATTCTATCTATAACTTGATTGACCCACCTTTATGAGCGTTAAAGTGCTTCTACAATGATAACCACGATTACAACGGTTTTAAATAAACTTCCACATTTATTTAAAACAAAACTAATAATTCGCAATTAACCTGCATTTAAAGCTCACGCATTTGAACTGTAACGTCACGACTCTGACTTAATGTTATAAGCTAAGGAATTAAATGAACTGAGGAACTAGGGAGAATTACAGTCCCTATTACGATACCTGATCAGTCTTTAACAGGAACGACGTATCCATTGTCCAATAGCGAATATATGCGTCGTTCAAAATCTTACAACTCTGTACTTAACCTACATTGCGAACTTACAAACTACTCAACCTTATATGGACTACCTAACTTTCATCTAAAGTACACAATTTATAAAAACCTTGTTTTTTTAAGTTTTCTAAAAATTGGTAAACTATTGGTATCTGTATTTTACTGTAATTGCCTGTTATATAAAATTACGTGTACCATGGACGGATTTTATGACCCGTGATGCCTTCATTAAACGAAGTAAATTATTCGTTGTCGTACCCGTAGAAATACAATATAACGCGAGGATTTTTTTTTATTACCATCGTGATAGAATACGTAACTCGTTATATTCGTGCGATTGATTAATTACCGTTCGTTAGCAGTAAATTAATCATCAGCTTCTGTCGACCTAATTATGATTTATCGCCAAACAATTATTTGCAAGTCAATCCTACGTTCTATGTGTGCTTGTTTTCCATACATCACGGTTGATTTGATATAGTGGTCAATTTCAGCGGCGCACCACATGTTCCTGTAGTTTAATGGGTGACGCGATCAATTTTCCTGTGACAGTTTTGCTTTTAATAATGCCGCGACCGTTGGGGAAACAGTGCAACGGCGACGTCAGAAAAAGAAAATAATAATACCCTCTCGCTCGTATTAACATACGCTACGGTATTCTATTCGAGGCTTTAGAGCGAAACATCGTTAACTCCAAAAACTCACTTTTTGTGTTAATAATAGATTTACGACCATAAAAGCCCTTATTTTGAATTAAAAAATGTTTTTGGTGTTATCTGACACTAAATCCTCCAATTGGGTCGTTTATTTTACAAGCGAGGCAAGTTCATATTTTAATAGAATGAAGATAAATAAAATAACGAAAGATTGGACCTTCAAGAAATTATAATCTCATCAATTTATATCACGGCTAATTGATTTATACAATTATACAATTTGCAGTTTTTCTTTTGTAAAAAGAAGTATTGTGAAAAGTTGTGAAAAGTAAATTTACTAAAATTTACGGAGCGAAATCGTACCGTAATATATTCGGCTACAAATAATTTCAAGCTAAGGTAAACACCAGTTTCAAAATATCTTTCCAATACCGTTAATCAGCCAAACTTCCATCGACCAAATAATAAAGAATTTCAATTATTTTCACTATAGATTGTTTACAGATAAAGATATCGTATTAAGTTTTATCTGTTGTTATTATTATTTTTATTTTTTTAAAAATGGACTTCCTCCACATTTGAAATAAATGGCTGCATTCTGTACGTAGGTTTTATATGGTTAAGGGTAAATATATGGGCGACAAATATCCCTTCGTTTTCATAAAATTTATAACACAAGCATTTAGTCTGCGTTCGAAGTGAAAATTTATCATTGCCTGATTTTAATTGCGCATCCCACAAGGGATTTTTAACACTGAATTCCGCAAATAAATGATTAACCCGTTAGGATTTGTATCGTGGTATTTCTTCTCGCTCTCAAAAATTTATCATTTGATTAATTGTAATTTTAATAAAATATTTCAGTGGAAAAATACTACAATACTTTGCTGATACCCATGTCAAATCAGAGCCATAATCATGCCGGTGTAGAATGTGCATTTAATTTAATATTAAATGTGAAATTGAAAAATAAATACACAAACGACAACATAAAAATTCGTAAACAGAGTAATTCTTTATCTCCATGAAAATCAATGCAGATTTCAAGAAAAGCACCTAGACAAATTGTGTAACTTATAAAAACAAACTTGTGGAGCGGTCATTTAACCGGTTTGGTAGTTGTAATGTTAAAATAAGGAATCTAAGGTGCGCCATTTTGGCAAGTTTCGTAAAGTCAGTGTTAAACTAAAATTTATCATAATTAAATTTGAAGTAGATTTAAATTGAATCGAGCCGAATGCAAATACGGTTTCAGTTGTCAATTTTTTATGGAATAAAAATATAATCTTTCCACGTTTTTGCTTTACTTTTTTTATAAAATTTATTATAAAAGCATTTGCACTGTATTCGACGTATACACTCGTCTGTATGTGCGTCGCAGTATCTGCAATATTTAGCGACTATTGACACGAGGAACTTAAATCGTTTGAAGTCCTAATATTTATAAGTGGCCTGTAAGTTGCATAGTGTATACATTTTCGCCATCGCCCAAATATTAAGGACTTCGAATTATTTTCACTGTATATTGCTTACGGATAAATATATCAAGTGTGATCTATTGTTATCCTTTTTCAAAAAATCGACTTGTCGCACTTTCAAAATGAACGTCTCCTTCGACAATAAAATCTTCGATCAATTGTATCCATCTTGTACGACTTCGCAATAAATCTTATTTCGCGTCGAATACGAATAAAACGAAGCTACTTCACGAACATCGAGTACGTAACGCGATATTAAACGACGGAAGGAAGTATTCGAGCAAGAAAAAAACGTCAGGAAAGAACTGTGAATGAAAATTCCTCGCTACCTTCAACCTTTTCTCGTTTTCCGTCCCTTGTTTCATCCCCCTTTGCACCCTGTACCCGCGATGTTCTCTACCGTATCATTTTCTCATTTTCTATTTGCTTGTCCATCCGTTTCCCTGTCCATTTTCTTTCCTTTCGTTTTATTTATCTTTCTCGTTCTTCCTTCCTTGCGAGCATCCTCCTATCGCGTCTCATACAATTCAATTTATTTATAAAACGCCTGGGACCTGTTTCGCTAGGACGGCTAAATTACGTTCAACGTTTTTCGCTGTTCTTTCTTTTATTCAGTGTGGTTCTGCGAGAACTCGTTTTAACGAGATTTTAACGCTCACTGGTCGTCTAAAACTAAGGTGATAACAATGAAAGACTGACAGAGGGATACGTATACAAGCTAGTGAAAGCATCCTTGCGGTTAACGAATAAAATACACGCGATGGATTATTATTTTTTTAATAATAACGAGCCTCAAAGATGCCTTGAAATGATGAGAATCTTCGATTACCGGTAACGAGTTTGCGTTGGTGTTTTGTAAATCCTCTCGAGTTTCATATTTTAATCAAGTTATATTTTCAACAAGTTGGAATGCAAATTCTAACCTTTCAAGTGACAATCTTTCTAGTACCGATGTTGTAAGTACCAATCTTTCATCTACTGATATTTCAAATGTCAATCTTTCAAGTACTGATCATCCAGGTGCCAATATTTCAAATAGGAACCTTGTCAATTCCAAATTTACCAGTTTTAACCTTTCAAGTGGTAATTTTCCAAATTTTAACGCTTCAAATACTGATCTTGCAAGTGCTAACCATCCAAATGCAAAGCTTGAGAATTCCAAACTTGCTAGTTTTAAAATCCCAAGTCTTCCAAATTTGAAACTTCCCAGTGTCAAATTTTCAAGTACGGATCTTGCAAGTGGTAACTTTTCAAATAGGAATCTCACATACTGCGAATTAGTATTATAAGTGTATAAAAAAATATTTGCCATAATTTTCAGCCGAAAATTCATAAAAGGGTTCGTATTTATACAACACATTAGACAACTATACTACAAAGTATCTCAATACTGCTATTTATTCATGTTTTCCTGTACGAAATTATGCATTGCAGCTGCAGACACAAAGACGCTTATCACTCAACCGCCATGTTTCACAGTTGCTTGGAGATTTTGAATTTTAAATTATACGGGTTTTTTTTCACATTGCATGTTGTCTTTCTGACCCAAATAAATTGAATTTATGCGCTTTCATCACGGTAGATGAAAGAAAGAAAAATTTGTGCACTTGCATTGTTATGCGAATTCTATTCGAAGCTTTCTATTTTTCATATTTAGCTTCTTCTGTGCTACTCATGCAAACTATTCTTCCTTACGATTCTTCTTATATTTTCAGACTGCTTTCTACATAACATATCTTCTCATGAAAATAATAATAAACGAATAAAAGTAAATGTAAGTACACATATATTATATTGTAGATTTGTGTCACACTAGGTACCTTTTAATTATTGAAACTTTTGTAGTTCACAGTTTCAAATCATGTTTTTAACTTGTATCACTTTTATCATTAGAACCAACAGTTACGACGAAGCTGTTTCTACCAAACCAGTCAAAATTGGTCTTCAAAAAATACGTAATAACAGAATATTTTTATACTCATTAATTTATTACGATCTTACCAAAGGAATTCCATTTTATGGAATTATAACTACTACATAACAACAACTATAATAACTATAATAATACAATTAGACCCTCCTTTTATTTTTTCCCAACTGGTTCCGTCTGCAGTAATTTCATTTTCATGATCTCGCATACTTTCGTTTTCATCTTCAGAACATGAAAACACAAAAGCACGTCTTCTTTTACGTGAATTGCAAATATTTTCTAATTCACTTTCCGAGGACTCCTGAACATTTTCTTGCTCCATAATCTCATTATCACTATAAAGTTCAATTTCATTTTCTTCTAACTCGCTTTCTTCGTGCTGATAGAATTCACCGTCCTCGTTATCAGAGCATTTAATTGTATATTGTTCACTTTTTGCAACAATTCAGCGATTTTCAATCGTTATACCATTTTTAGGATTTGTAAAATATCGTTATGTAAAAAAGAATTAGGTCCTATTTCAACGACTATGGTATACAAAATGGCTGTGCGAAAGAACATCGATGACTATGTTACGTTACATCCCAGCCATGTTTATGTTTATGTTGTGGCGCCATATAAGACGTTGCGTGGAATAAAATTTCATAAGAAAACGTCGATAAATCCATCTAAATATCTAATAAACGATTTCGGGTTCGGTAAACAGATTACAGGATACTTTTCCACTTTGAGAAGTACCAGTCGAACTGACTGGTATTGATACAAGTAGCGATGGTACAAAATTATTTTTATTCCGAATAAGTGAAACAAAAATAAAATTCGATATATTACACCTTTAGTCATCGCTGAAAAGGCATCGTTACGGAAAAAGTGTAACGCGAAGTAAGAATTTTAAAATGAAATTGTAAAACCAGTCATTTCGACTACTGTTGTTGTAGTGTTAAAATATCTTGAATAAAACAAGTGAGAAATTTTAGAGAATAGAATCGTTAATGTAAGTTTACAATTCAATGGAATCGTTCTAAATCGATATGTTACGATAAAAAAATCGGGGCGAGATTCTTGTGCAAACACATTACCTCGATTTATTGAAATAAATATATCATAATTCACTGTCTAATCTCTGCTATTTTACTTTTAAGGTGAATCATTTAGTAAAAATTACGCTTCTTGCGAGTCTCCCTTGCAAATTATTTCAAGTTCCAGCATTACTTATTTTACTCGGAGAAGATTAAAAGTTGCGCAAGCACGAACGTAACCGGCAATGCAATGGAAATCAATTAATGCAACGTACAGTTCTATGGTGGCCGTTACACAAGAAGTCTCGCGGGATGACACAGAGACAAAAGGGGTACTTCGTTCACGTCGACCGACTCTCTTGAGTTACACGGGTTTATTAGCCCTTTTGCTGCGGAGTTAAAGGAAGACTGAGCTCCATTCGCGTACTAAGTTAGGGAAGCTGTAAAACGTGTGTACATACAGAGAAAGCAAACTGAACAGCGTCGTATATAAATACAGACGTGATACGGAATAGCAAAAATCTCCGTATATAATCATAATGTCCAAAGAAAACCGCTGAACATTCGTGTAATATACTGCACACACAGCATATTACACAGGACAAACTGTATTGAGCAAAAACGCTTTAATAAGCATGGACGTATACAGAGTGCTGCATAAATATTCCAACCCAATTTGTTTTTATTAATCTGACCTCTCGGGTGAAAATCATGGCCAATATTCTTTGAGTATTCGCAGTGTATAAAGAACAAATTGTTTAAAAGGAATTTGGCAAATAAATATTTAGCCAAGTTGCATAGAAACTAATTTTCAGGCGTTTCAAATGCAGAAAATTACGAAATTTAATAATTTATCGTGTTTTCACCGCCAGGAATTATACCGAAAATTCAATTTGGCATACTGCCAATAAGATTTTTTATTTTCGCCGATACTGTTCCACGCGCCAGCTACTGCAAGTTTTAATTTATCTACATTAATATGTACGACTCTTCGAAAAACTTGTTCCAATATTCACCATCAATTTTCCATGGGACATCAGAGGTGCAGATCAATCTAATAACGGAATTTTCGGCAAACTTAATTTACGTGTAGATTTATGAACCGATTATTATTATTCGATAAAAAATAAATTTTCATTGTGGTATTTTGTACAGTTAAATGATTTTCTAATGTATCAGTATAATTTATGGTCGTGCATATTGTAGGAAATAAATGCTAAGGCACTTCTTCCATGAACCGAGAAACCCAAACCGAGCTACCACCAAACGTTTCGAAAAATATTGTTGGATCTATTTAATATTACACAGTTACAAAGTATGTTGAAACTGTCAGAGCATTACTCCAATGAAGAAATGGTATATATTTTATGTATGGTCATACTAATGGAAGCACTTTAGCTGCGCGAAGTCTTTACATGCAAAAGTTTCCTCATCGAAGAGTTTCCTCGCATATGCTGTTTCAAAATCTTCACCAACGTCTTCATGAATGAAGCTCGTTAGGACTCGCCATCGAAACTCTGGCGGACTTAAATTTACATCGTCGCACGAGACGAAGAATCGCGTTTTAAAAATTGTAGAAGAAAATCCCGAAGCAAACGTAAGAAGAATATCCGATGCCGTAGAAGTCGGTACTACTCTTGTCTGTAGAACGCTTCATGAGCAGTTGCCCTATCCATACCATATCCAACGAGTGCAAGCAATCACTCCACCCGCCTATCAAGCAAGAACAGGATTTTCACAGTGACTACTCGTAAAACGTGCTTCGAATCCGAATTTCGTATCGTGCATTTTATTTACCGATGAATCTGCATTTACGTGAAATGGAATTACAAATTTCCATAATGAACTCGTACGGGCAGAGGATAATTCTGAATATTTATTCAAACACATCACCAACTCCGTTTTTCGTTAAATGTTTGGATGAGTATTATGAAAGATTATCTCATGGGCTGTGTAATATTCCCAATTCCGTATTCACCTGCTGTTTATCTCAATTTCTTGGTGAATATAACTTCAGTATTTGAACGATATGCC
This sequence comes from Megachile lagopoda, assembly GCA_036983795.1. NCBI lineage: Eukaryota > Metazoa > Arthropoda > Insecta > Hymenoptera > Megachilidae > Megachile > Megachile lagopoda. Next base: position 10,914,879 of record CM072797.1, on the reverse strand, counting down.
TTTGGCAGAAAGATTATCGATGTGGTACGTGCATGGTGGGACTCCATTTTATTTTTTGTGTAACGTGAAAGAATACTTGAATGGTGTTCGGTCGAAGGTAGAACATGGTGGACCATTTGCGTGGTCTCCTTCGACTACCCAATTTTAAAGCTTTGAACTTTTTTGTATGGAAATATTTAGAAAGCAAAGTGTATTCTGATATGTGATTTTGGAGAATTACGTAGTCGAGTGTAGTATGTTTAATTTGACGGAGATGTTGAATTTTGAGAGAGTTTGCGCATCTGTAAGAAGAAAATGCAAAGTGTACGCGAAAATGGAAGGAAAACATTTGGAAAACGTTTTGTAAATATTGGTAAGATAGTAAATCGATAATGAAGCTTTTAAGTTCTCAAATTTTCGATTATTCTGGTTTATAAATTGATATGCTTTCGAATTTAGAAAATATAAGTTTAAGAATTGCAGATTGGAGTTGTATTGGATTAGAATTGAATTTGAATTTAAATGGTATTTGAATTGAAATTAAATCGAAATTGTATTGAAATGAACGTGAATAGTATATGAATCGACTTACTACTAAATATGAAGAGAACTTGGATTTGACCGAATTTGAATTGAATTAAATTAAATTCTATTTTAGCGTGAACTGAGCTGAAGTGATTTTGAATCGAATTTAATTTAATTTAGAGTTGAAGTGAATTGAATTTGTGTTAGGTTTGAATTAAATTAAATTTGAATTCAGTTGAAATGGATTTGAATTCAATTGAAGCGAATTTAAATAGAATTGAATATAATACATTATGAATGTAATATGTTGCAACATTACGATAAAAATATCGGTTCTGATTTACCGGTTGACGATATAAAATATGGAAGTATTCGGGTATAATAATATGGCTAGCCACCGCACGGTGAAAAGAAATTGTCAATGATCGAAAACGGAATATCTGAAATTTTAGTTGGAAACATTTTAAATTCCTGGAGGACCACTATTAGATGGTATCCTTTGAATCCTGAACGACCGATGACGACGAAAGCTGATCCACCGTCGCTATTAAATCGCAGTTATGCGACATATGCCGACCTAGCTTCCAGTTACAGAACATAATGGACGTAAGGAATGTTGGGGAGCGTACTTAGTTCAATAATCACAGTGAACATTCTCGTTCCTGGTAAAGGGACGGGAAAGAATCTTCCACCAACGTATTTCTCTGAATTTTTTCGTTATAATCCTTTTTGGCTATATACGATCTGAAACGCACTTAAACGTTCAGCCTACCGTTAACTGTCACACAAGTAAAAATGACTGGTTTTGCAATTTCATTTTAAAATTCTTACTTCATCTTACATATTTTTCTGCAATAATGCGATGACATATGCAACTAAAAGTGTAATAAAATGAATTTTATTTTTGTTTCGTTTATTTGGAATCAAACTAATTTTGTACCATGGTTACTTATATTAATTTAAATGATTATATTTAATTTGGAAACAGATTAAAAATAATAGTTAAACTAAAATCAAGTGGAATTAATTTAAAGTTGAAATAGATTTCAATTGAATGGAACTGAATGTGGACAGAATTTCTATTGAACCCAACTAAATTTGAAACTGATTTGAATTAGATTGAGTTGAATCAGTAATGAAGTGAATTGAATTGATTCCGAAAGAATTGAATCGGACAGAATTGTATTGCGTTTAATTAATACTGAAGATAATTGAATTGAATTGAACTGAATTGAACTGAATTAAATCAAATTGAAATAGATTTTAATTAGAATTGAATTTGAATTGAACTGGAACTGAACTCCAATTAAACTAGAATTGACCTAAAATTGAATTTGAATTGAACTGGAATTGAATTGGAATTTGAATTGAATTTGAATTGAATTAGAATTGAATTTGAGCCGAGCTGGAATTGAACTGGAATATACTTGGAATTGAATTGAATTCCAATCAAATCGAATTTTAATAGAATGCAATTGTATTTGAATCGTGCATAATTTAAGCGAAATCCGAATTAAATTAAATTTAAAACGAATTGAATCGTAATCAAATTAAATTGAAATCGAACCGATTCGTAACCGACTAACTGTTCCACGGAGGAAGTAGTTTCATTTAAAAATTCTACAACTTCATCGTTCGAGCATCTTCGTGAAAGGCAGTAACTACGGTCAAGCACGAACAAGAAACTGATAATTTATTGATAATCAATATCATCATTAGGAGGCAGCAACTCGACACGATGAACGTCGTTTTTCCTAGTGTTTGCTCGTTTCCACTCGAAGCATGCTTGATCGTCGAATTTCTAACGGAACAGAGGCTTTTCGACGGCCACTTTAATCGAATGCGTCCTCGGAAATTAGTGTCCGTGCAAACGTGGCGACTAAGCACGACCCAATTTCGCAATTAAAGCGAGCGTTAAGCGTGTTCCAGGCGTTTCTCTCAGCAGCCTCGAGTGTAACGACACGATGTCGTTTTCGTCGACCTTTAGCCGTTCATCTGCCTCGACGAAAGTCACCTTTGTCCTGTGTAAGCACGAACCTTTTCCGCCGAATTAAATCCCACCATGACTGGACAGAACGGTGATTGTCATGCCGCGATTCACTGGCTCGAATAATTCACCCGATCGACGAAAATCCTAGCTTTTGCGCTGACTTTTCACTTTCTTCGGCGAATTCTGCCAACCCCTGCTTCGCTGATTATATCGGATTGACCAAAATTTCCTTCGGCTTTTTGCGGAGATTTTAATACGAATATGCATGTGAACGATATTTTATGATAATAAATTTCTACTATCGGAGTTTCAATTTTTATGGTATTACATTTTTAAATTACATATTATCAAATTTGTAAGCTAATTTTGTAAATTTTTACAAATTTTGTCAAATTTCATTACTTATAAACTTCCATGGTATTATATTTTTAAAATCCAATTTCATATTATCGAATACTCGCAACAAATTTTCTAAATTTATAAATTTACGGATCGAGATGCTTAATAGTTTCAAAATTGGAAGATTTCAAAGTTAAGGCTGTGCTCAACACCAGTCAAAATGACTGGTTTCAAGTTTTATATTTTATATTACAAAATTTTGTTGCGTTTTTGCCAAAATGTCTGTCATATGTTGAGACAAAGAATAGTTGTACATGTTGATTGATGTCTCAGTACTTATTTATTTTTTCATTTCATTTTCAATTTAGAAGTGTGCATTTAACACTGGTTCTAGTGTTAAATAAACCTCTATCTTTACAAACAGTTAATAATAATAAACATGTATTAATAACAACAATAATAATAAGGATGATAATAATAATAAGATACGCGATGAAGAATAATAACAATAAGTATTGAAAGAGAAAGAGAATGTAGTTGAAAATAAAACAAAAGAATCTTGCAATAAAAAGAGAGTGAATGTGCAAGAAGAAATTAAAGAGAGCAGAGAAATAGAAGGAAGAAGAAAGAACTAGGCGAAATGTAGAGTAGACTAAGTTGAAAAAGACCTTTGGAAATACTGAAGGGACAAGACACGTTTAATTACTGCAGAACACCTCGGACAGAAGTAGAAGTACCAGCAGAAGCTTTGTCGCCTCAAAGTCTACTAACTAACAGCCAACGAGCTCTTCAAGTAGTGGAGACCAGGACACAATTGGGTATTTTTTCAAATCGAAACATTGTATATTTCTTATATTCTGGAAAAATAACTTTTGCTCTGTGCGGAAGTAAACATTGGACACATTTTTAATTAATGAAGAGAATTCAAGTATTGCGCTTCATTTGAGAAACTTATTTTGGTTATAGAGAACATTATTCGTATACTATTTTGGGATCAAACGGGTAATTGTTTATGATATTTGCAATTACATATAGATATTATAGAATTGATATAGAACTATCATAAAAGAAAACTTTTTATGAGAAAGTTTCATGGATTAAACTTCGTTTTGGGCCACAATTTTTAACTTCTTTTATACATATAACAGTATTTGTATTACAGTATTCAATAAATAAGGATAAATATAGACGAAATATAACAATTTCGAATGTTAGTAACTAAGAAGCTGCATGAATCAAGAGTTGTACAAAAACCAAAATACAAAGCCAAGAGTGATACAAAGAACGTGTGCTGCATGTACAGTCCCTGGCCATCGAATTAGGACCACGTACGAAAACTTCACTTTTATGGCCATAATGTCACATATGGAAAATTGTGTTAGATCATGCAAAATTATTACTAAATACGTTGATAACTATACACATAGCAATTTGTTACTATCGTGGTAATAAATTGTGTGGCGAGTGATTAAGGGTCGTGCGTTTACGTTAGGCTCGAGTTATCGATAGCGCTAGAGGTGAAATTTGAATGCCATAGAAAATGTCTGCCTACTCAAAAGACTAGTTTACAACTCTGCAACCACATTATCCGAGTTGAAAAGAATTACAGATATTTGGGAAAATAACGAAGATATAAAGCATATGATTTATACAGAGCATGCCGGAAACTGTGACCAAAGCAAAGGGTGGAAATACAAGATATTAACATGTGTTAATAATGTTATGTACAGTAGTAGCGTATCATGGTAGCTAATAAATTATATAATTACAATTTGAACAGGCCTTTTAATTTTGTGGAAAACATGTAAAATTCTGAAAATTTATAGTGCTTCTAATTCAATGGCCAGGAATTGTATAATTATACATTATGCTATATGTTTTTTAATGTTGCATGACAGCATATGTCAACACAGTTCATTTATACGCACTATGACGCACCATGACACACTTCGACGCAGTATGACGCACTATGACGACTAGATATTATACAATTAATACACATATAGATATTATACAGTTGATATCCATCTAGGTGAGCCGTCTATTTTGAAAGTTGGACAAATCCATTTATTAAAAATATAATGATAGCTTGTTTCCCTGTTTTATTATTACTATGTTCCCAAGTGTTTTGAGGAGTAAACGGTTTTAGTCAGTGAGTCGAAAAGACAATTCCGCAATGGTAAAAACACTTGAGATAGGTGAGTTGTTTTTGAAATAGCCTGTAGAGACAGTCTAAGCGTGGCAGAATGCCTCTCTGTCGTGCTTAATTAAATTTCGGACGATTAATGGGCAACGGGTTGGCTCTGTCACAGCCCTGAGAACAATGAAGGTCGATGTCACGCTTGATAGATTCGATTCTAGAAGGCAAGTACTCGGAATCTAGTCGGCCAGCCTGGAAAGAACCTTCTCCACTGTTTGGACGCTGAATGGAACCATTCCACTGAAGAATTTCGTGTTTCTCGTGGATGAACATTAGCAACGGGTTATTCTACTGGGACCACCTCAAAAAGTAAATGTTTTTTATGTTTAATATTTGGGACGGTTTGTTTACTTGAAGGGATACTTGAAAATTTAGGAAGTTCGGAATTTAGTAATTTGGATAATTAGAAATCTAGTAATTTGAAAATTTAACACTTAGAAATTTTTAATTTGCATGTGTGGAAATGTACATTTAGGAAAGTGAAGCTTACAAATTTTTAAATTGAGAAATCAAAAGATTGAAAAATTAAGAAATTTAGAATTCTAGAAATTTGTAAACTCAGTAATTTACGAACTTAAAAATGTGAAAATCTATAATCTTTAAATTAACAAATTCGATCCCAACATAGTATGCACAAAGCTCGCCAGCTATCTAAAACGTAATATTGCACAATACATGTACATAACAAAGTTGTGCAGAATTCTGTGTACTAGGTAATACATGTGAACTGTTACATGAAATACGTCTCGCAAATATAAAGCAACTCATTAATTGCAGTAAGTTGATTTCGAAGCAAGGCACCATAAATCCCAATTAGAACAGCAGCTTATGTTGCCGCCTAGTATTGTGTCTGCTTCTTGATATTCACCACGTGCGAAGGATCTTCTTAGCCATCAGGGATTCGGAGGGATTAAGGTCGTCCAGGACTTTTCGCGAATCCAGCTGTGCTTTGAATCCTCCACAGAATTACCTACCATTGGGTGGGAAATTGAAAAGCTTCTGTATTTCGTTCCGTACGTGTTACGTTCTTTCTTTCCTTTCATACCGTATCAGAGTCTACGTTAAGCATTGCTATCGGATCTGATCGAACCATTTACTATTGGTTGATTAAAAGCGGTATAGAAAAGTTATCGCTATCCTGTGAAACTAATGTATGGAAATAATACGAATTACTGTCAATTTGTATTTTCCGAGCTTGCACATGTAATAGATAAATATGTTTCGAATTTTAAGCAAGAAGATTTCTTTCTTTGGGTCTTGAAACACTTTGTTACGCGTATTTTGATTTAAAAGTCGCGCCAAGTAGCAATAGGTAGCCATCGCATTGAACGTTCGCGCATGCGCAGTGATAACGTAAGAGATGCGTATAGATTCATCGATCTATAATGATATATTATTATACCCTTTGTGCTAGTTAATAATTAATCATCGTCCGTGGATTATTTAAAAATCTGTTCTTAAATCATTATTGTTTATTTCAAGTAACATATTTTCTTACTTGATTGCTTATGATAAATAATAAACAGTTTTACATAATCTCTTACAGACACGAGATGCTTAAGCATACATATGTTCATTTGTAAACAACTTTAGTTCATTTCTTATTTATCACACATCTTTTATTTATGTAAAATAATCCGTAACAATTTTTCTCGCTTATGAATGATTACAGTCGATTTATTTTGACGTGTGTTCTAATTGTGACAAGTAAAAGAAATATATGATGCTTAATTATATTCTTAGACTGCCGTAGCGTCTCTTTCCATTTCGCTATCTTCTGTGTTCTGAACTTATTATTGACAATTAAATCAGTAAGTACAGTCCAAATTACATCGTGTTTGATCTCATGTTAATCAGAAAAATGTAAAAAATCTATTGGTGAAAGTTTTATAACAAAAGAATCAGAATTAAAAAAGTTTTATAGTTGCATTAGTATTGTTTCACGTATATACCCGAACCCAGATCACGTTACATTTCTCGGCGAACGAATTTCTTGTTTCTCGGAGGTTCTACCCCCAGTAGTAGGGATAATGTTTTCGGTTATATCGTGTTGATCATTATCGTTTATATCCAGACGTTGCTGTAAACGGGAAAATATGGAGACAGACAGGTTTGGCAAATCGATCGTAGAGGAAGGAGATTGGATGGCAAATTGTGCCGCAAAACAAATGAACACCACGGCTGAGCCAGCTGATTGGCTATCAAGCTTCGTACTGTACTGGGATATTAATAGTACGTCAGTAAAGGCGGATCAATTTTTACACAAACTATTAGGTTAGTATTCATACGCCGAACTTGTATTTAAATGCAACTTATTGACGGTTTTAATTACTTTAGACTCGAACAACTATTGTTAGCAACACTTGCGAAGTAAATTTGAGGTTAGGGATTTAATGATTTAAAAATTCAATTTGTAAAAGTTTGAATGTTGGAAATTTACAAAGTTGGGAATTCCTAAATCTGAAAATTCAGTAATTTGGAAGTTAGAAATTTATAAATTTGGATATTTGAATACCTAAAATTGCAAACCTAAAAATGTAAAAATTTGAACATACCAGAAATTAGAAGTTGTAATTTAGGAATTTAAGAATCTGAAATTTGGCTATCTGAAGATTTGCAAATTCCAAAATATAAAAATTAAATAATTTGGAAATTTGAAAGTTGGAAATTTATAAATTTAATAATTTACAATTTAAGCAACATAGACCACAAAATGATATGTATTTGTAAATTTTTATAAACATTGCAATAAATAAATTTGTTATAAATTTATAAATAATTGTTATAAAGTTATAATAATTTTGGCCTGTTAACAATTTTAATACTACATAAAATATATCCGTTTTTCTCAAATTTTTAAAACACACAGCAAAAAAACATGAAAAAATACGTACAGCTCGTGACATATTTTAAACGCAAACACGAAACATTTAATGCAATTTGATATACATATTTCACCGAAGTGTGGACATTTTAAATATTGTATAATACTTGAAACGTGGGGTGTTCTGCGGAATTTTTAATGAACAGACGAATGTTCGAGCAAGAAGAAATTACGAAGGAAGTGACTAAGAGACAGAAAGTCGGTATGCTTAAAGCAATTAAGAATTAACGGATAATCGTGATAGAAAAGGTTAACGAGGCATCGAGATCTCGTAAATGTTCGCTTTGAAGTGTAATTGAATTTCGAATCATCAGACGAGATCAAAAGAAGGCGACGAGAAATAAAAAGACGATATCGCAAGTAATATTGAATTTGTAATTTAATTCAGTGTAAACGGAAGATACTTAAATTATCTACGACTGAGTACGAATGCAAATCTAAAAAAAAATGTTTCAACGACATGAAATTGTCTATAAGTTCCAGAATCGTTTTATTAATTCGCTATTAATTAAATGTGAATATTTGCAGAAACGGTGATTTATTACACCGTGAAACAAATAGTTTATCTTTCTATTTTATCTATATTTTTATATACCATTTATTACTTTGTAAACTGTTTTTCTTCATCACCTTCAGTTTTTGATAAAATTAGATTAAAAAAAAATAAGTTGTAATTTTGTAAAAAATGTTTTAATTTAAAAAAATTAAATTTTGCTTAAAAAAGAAGAATAAATCTTAATTTACGAATAAAATTAAATTTTAGTTAAAAGAAAAAAAAAACATGATTAAAGAAAAAATGAATTATGTATAACTACGACCACGGCATACAGTAATTACGCAGAGCGCGAGAGAAGAAATAAAATAGATTAAAAACCGAATACAAGTGTTCTCAATAGCTCAGCATTTTTATCGAGATTAGAAAACTCGAGGCAGGAAGAAAAAGAGTTATCTCAGCATTTATTATTTCTTTGGTCTGTTTTCTTCTGCAATTTTTCTGATCTGAAATTCTGCTGCGAGAAGCGCAATTGCTAACAGGCTTCATTTTCCACTCTCGCACAAACGTAGCACGCCATTTCCGGTCCTATTCCTTTCTCCATTTCGTTTATTCGTTTCTCATTGTTTGCACGTCTGTCCGTGTATCGAGTGTTCCACACGATCGACCACCAAATCTCCGAGCTTTCGATACCTTGAACAGGATATCTTCGAATCCTATCAACCTTTTTACTGTCTTATTGTCTGGGGTGCTTTCCTTATCTACGATCCTTTTATTCGGGATGTTCGTTCGAGCCTCGGAAGTATTAATTTCGCGCTTCTACGCTTCCAAGTTTTTTCGAACCTTTCAATTTATAGTATAATTTATGCCATGTTCGGTTTTATAATATTAATATTCTTTGTAAAATTGTAACTGTTGAGATTTTTAAATGATCTCCGCTATTCTTTCCATTCATTTAACAATTAACTAAACGTCTTTACTATTCGCCTTCTAAATTTATTCTAATTGACACATGTCAATCATTGTAGATCGGCAACCGGCTCGCGCGCCGTAAATTATCGAAGATTGCCGAATCGTTCCGATTGGCTCGGACGCGTCCTGTCGAAGATGCGCAGTTGTTTCTTTTAACATTCCTTTTTAACAGTAACAATTATAACGCTTTTCGAATAATTAAACGTTTTAAAATTTCTTGAACTTCTGAAATATTAGTCGGACACCTTAATATTCCATTATACTAGGAAACGTCCTAGTTAACATTTTATACTTCATAATGTTACAGAGAGTGTTATGTGCTCATTAGTACTTTGAACAACGAATCCGTACACCAGGTTGTCGATAAATCTCAGAGTCGAATTCTCGACAAATTACGTACTAGAAGCGAAGAAGAAAAGCAGTATTTATTGCTATCAGTCGAGCAATTTCGAAAAATACAAAATTTGTCGAAAGATACAAAATTCAGTAGCTGGTAGCGACTTTTAATATTCAATTGAAAAATATACAAAAATACTATATTACTTGCTCATGAAGGTGAACATATTGACACGGTGCTCCACGGAAATGTGCAAAAGAACTGTTTTAATCAAATAAGCACCTCTTTAGTCATATATGTATACATTTTATTAGAGTAGCTTGTATAACATTTCTTTGTACCATTACTAGTAACACATCTATTCATAATGGATATAATTAATAATCCACTCTGTATTAGAATTATGTTACCAAATTCTAATGTTAGAATAAAATGACTATAGTTTTTGCTATATAGTATTTTTGTGTTCAGTAAACCTTACCAAACATATTCACAATATTTCGTTATATTTATTATCCATTATTTTGTTATATTTATTATTTATTATTCCAAGCAGTTAATACGAGTATTTTCAATTAGGTGAACGAAGAAATTTTCAATAATATAGATGACAGATGCGTGTGGAAATTTAAACGTCACGCATATATGGATGACACGGCAGTCAAAGTGTTAAATCAATATCATAAATCAGATATTAGTATCTTCGTACTCCAAATACATATATGTATTTCAAAACTGTTGGTGAATGGTTCGGAATGTACGTGTAGACTGAAGCACGGTTCTTTGTATTAATAAGTTCAAGAATATTTGTTTAATAAAAAAGGCTCTGCTCCCAGCAGACGGTAAAAAGTGCTTTTCACTATCGTATGTAAAGAAGTCTGGTTAATTTGTTGAATACTGTGCCATCTAGGTCGTCAAACAAGTAAAAAAGTATAGTATTCAGACAAACGTGATTAAAACTTCTCTTTGAATTTCATCGTAAGCGAAAAATCGTACATCTTTGAATTTGCGCAAACAAAAATTTGAAAAGGAAATTATGAAATCATCAAGAGATTTGAAAAGTACGACGAAGTTATTTAATACATTATATAATTTATTTAATATGAGATTTTTACCTTCGTCGTACGATTCTTGAAATTTGGAAAAATAAGAAAAAAGCGCGTTTTTGAACTCGCACAAATAATCAAAAATTTATTTGGAAAATGATGAGAAAAACGATAGTATAAATTTACAACGTTTTGAGAAATTGTAATTATGAGAGACAACAAATTTTAAGAATGTAATTTCGTTGATTACATAACATAATTAAACTATATTTTTGAAGATCTTCCTAAAACACCAAATATTAAATAACAAATGTTATTAAAAACAATCTTTAATGCATATTTATGAATTCATGAATTTAAAAAAAAAATATTTCACTGATCAGATCAAAAGGTTCAAATCATATTAATTGTAATTAAGATGATTTGATTTGAATATGAAAATTTCAAATTGGCATAACAAATATTAATTATAAATACATATAAAGGAATTTTTCGAATAAGTTCTCTATTTTGAACATTCACAGTCGGATAATTCATACATTCGCGCTCGAAGGAGTAAACATTTGTAGGGAAAAATTTTAATGAAACAATAACGTAACAAATGAAATTTCACGACAGAATTTAAGCTGCATTAATTTGTACCGGCAACACAGGAATTTACGGTCAGAGAAGTTTGCTCTGTACATCTTGTGCGTTCATGAATGCGACGTTTAATTAATTCGTGTGATTCTCGTGTTAAATTGATACAGTAAACAGAATCATTTATTTTGTTTCGCGAAAATGTAGAAGCTGATGTTCGCCGATGTAAATCGTTGCTCGCCTTGTAATTAATATAAACTGGCTGTATCCTTTCTTTTTTATCTGCTTTGTTTCCTCCTTCGTGTTTTTCGTTCGTACATTTTTCTTTCATTTCGTTTCAACATGGAACTGCAATTTCTGCTTTTTCGGCCCGGTGAATCGAGGAAATGTATCGATACTGTTTGCACGAGAACCTCGTTCCGATTTTTTTATCGTAACATATCGATTTAGAACGAATCCATTGAATTGTAAACTTGATTTTGTACATTAACGATTCTATTCTCTAAAATTTCTCACTTGTTTTATTCAAGATATTTTAACACTACAACAACAGTAGTCGAAATGACTGGTTTTACAATTTCATTTTAAAATTCTTACTTCGCGTTACATTTTTTCCGTAACGATGCCTTTTCAGCGATGACTAAAGGTGTAATATAACGAATTTTATTTTTGTTTCACTTATTCGGAATAAAAATAATTTTGTACCATCGCTACTTGTATCAATACCAGTCAGTTTGACTGGTACTTCTCAAAGTGGAAAAGTATCCTGTAATCTGTTTACCGAACCCGAAATCGTTTATTAGATATTTAGATGGATTTATCGACGTTTTCTTATGAAATTTTATTCCACGCAACGTCTTATATGGCGCCACAACATAAACATAAACATGGCTGGGATGTAACGTAACATAGTCATCGATGTTCTTTCGCACAGCCATTTTGTATACCATAGTCGTTGAAATAGGACCTAATTCTTTTTTACATAACGATATTTTACAAGCCCTAAAAATGGTATAACGATTGAAAATCCCTGAATTGTTGCAAAAAGTGAACAATATACAATTAAATGCTCTGATAACGAGGATGGTGAATTCTATTAGCACGAAGAAAGCTAGTTAGAAGAAAATGAAATTGAACTTTATAGTGATAATGAGATTATGGAGCAAGAAAATGTTCAGGAGTCCTCGGAAAGTAAATTAGAAAATATTTGGATTTCACGTAAAAGAAGACGTGCTTTTGTGTTTTCATGTTCTGAAGATGAAAACGAAAGTATGCGAGATCATGAAAATGAAATTACTGCAGACGGAACCAGTTGGGAAAAAATAAAAGGAGGGTCTAATTGTATTATTATAGTTATTATAACTGTTGTTATGTAGTAGTTACAATTCCATAAAGTGGAATTCCTTTGATAAGATCGTAATAAATTAATGAATATAAAAATATTCTGTTATTACGTATTTTTTGAGGACCAATTTTGACTGGTTTTGGTAGAAACAGCTTCGTGGTAACTGTTGGTTCTAATGTTAAAAGTGATACAAGTTAAAAACGTATAATTTGAAACTGTGAAGAACTAAAAATTTGTTATAAAATGTCGGAAAATTTAAACAAATTCTTTTTTTGCGTTTTTCTCAGTGAGAGGCGTAATATTGTCGTGAGCGAATATTCTTCGTGTTCATGAATATTCTCTTATTGAATCTTCCAAGCGATATTTACTTATAACCCAGCAATCGTGTATACCGACTAGTTATTTTATATAACGTATTCACGACAGATTGCAACGGAAGGTTGATTTATCGTTCAAATAAAATTACATTGACAAATATGGTTGTGTTTATAGAAGTTGCAGTAGCGAGTAATCAAACACGAACAATAATCGTTTCTCAACTGTTGGTCAGCAACCGTGCATTAAACACGGTATTCCGGTTAAGTTAAAAACTGCTGTTTGTTCGAATGGATATCAATTTAGCATGTATTCAAAACTCGGGCTACTAATGGCAACTTACACGTACACGATGCACGTGTCTGAGTTGCGAATTGAAGTACACATATTCAGGCACGGGAAAACGGCGCATGGATGAAATTCATATTTCATTCGCAAAACGGTTTCCGTCGGGGATAGAAAAAAGAGGAAGTTACGAGCTGCCTTGGGAAGAGAACAAAAAATTTAAATTACACAATTTCCGGAACCCTTTATGCTAAAACACAGAATGTTCGTTAACGTTTCCTTGAAAGGGAAAAGGGGGAGGAGCGAAGAACGGGGAGAACAGAAGGACGAAGAAGCTAATTAAGGAAATCTACGGAGAATTTAGCGTGGCGACCGCACTATTTTACAACGAGAGCCTACAGCATCGACTATTCGAAGTTTTCAATACAAAAATGTTAAAACTGGATTTGGGTCGCGTGAATCGATTCGAATTCAAACCAACTGAATTTCAATGAAATCGCGATGAATTTAACGGCGAAGTTGAATGTAAACTTTGTTTGAATTTTGGATGAATATTATTTAATCGGATCGGTGGGATTGTATTGAACTGAATTTTAAATTTGAATCGAATTGAAATTGAATTAAGCTGGACTTGAAAATGAATGTGAATATAATTAAACTTCAAATTATAACTGAATTTCTGAATATTTGACTGGAAGTGAATTAAATGTAAAAATAAATTTAATTGCATTAAGCTGGATGTGAAATTGAATTTGAATGTGATTGAATTCAGTTCGAAGTTGAATTTGAATACAGCTACCTTGAATTTGAAATTGAATTTAAGTGCAAGTGACTTCAATTCGAAATTCAATTTGAATTTTAATTGAACTTAAATCTAACTTCAATTTAACTTTAATTGCATTGAGTTTGAATTGAATTTGAATTGAATTTGAATTGAACTTAAATTGAACTTGAATTGAATGGAGTGTGGTTCGAATTTGAATTAAGTCCAATCTTCGGTTCATTTTTTAATCGGGTTGGATTAAATTTGAATTGAATTGAAGTTGATTTTGCATCGAACTCGGCTCACATCTTTGTTACTATTCGTGTTAACGCAGAAATGATTATTAAACACATTATTAATTATTAATCGTTAATATTAACTTTAATAGAGAAATGAGTATTGGAGAAATTATTAATCTACTTAATAGTTAATACTAATACTAATACTAATAATAATATTTAACAGTTAGTTAATTAGTTAATACTAATTTCAATAGTACATTTTTGATTCTTCAGTCTGTGGAACATAAATTGTACATTTATTAGAACAAAAAAATGTCTGCATAGATGAAAGACAAAATTGTTAAATATTTTGTACTTCGTACAGTGCCCTTTAAAAACTGATCGTAAAGGGTTAAGAATGCTAGGCCTCGCATTAAGTACTTTCTATTTTCGTCCCAAGTGCAAAGTATCGATTTGAGACTCCTTTTTTCAGCATCGGGCGTATTCTAGTTTTGCCGGAGCATTCGATTTTAAACTGTATCTAATAAATGAACACAGTAATAATTAATCAAGGCAATATGAATACAGTAATAACAAAACAAGGTAATATGAACGTAGTAATAACATAATAAGGTAATATGAACATAGAAATAATAAGGCAAGGAACATAGTAATAAAATAACGAACATAGTAATAATAAATACGAATAGTAATAATAACGTTAATAATTATAATAAAGTAAGATAGTACTAATATTAGTTTAACAGCATTTTACTTGCGAATGATTACGTTAAAGCGTGAAATGCTCACTTATTGATCAAATTTTACCTTATTACTGAACTGTTTCAAGTACTTTAATAGCAGCAATATGGAAACCTATGTTATTTTGTTCATCACTTCAGTTCCCTTAGTTTGATTATTATTTAAGTCTCATTAGTTTGTTCATTATTTCGGACTCATTATTTTAGTTCATTATTTAAATCTCGTTATTTGAAAGCCACTTCTTTTTCATTTCATTAAGTTATTGCGTATGGAATGACCGATTTCACAAATTTAAGAATTGGGACATTTTGGAATTTACAATTTCGACAAGTAGGTCCACATATAGGTAGAACAAGAAGATATTTGTAGCATAGTCTTGATGTATACTTACTATATGTAGCATTAATATAGCATATACATATGAAGGTATAGCACAGTAAACATATATCCCATTACAGTTTGTGTTTCTTGCAGGTACAAATCATGTTCAATAGGAAGATGTTTTTAACATTTGAGGTTATGGTTACATCTAGTTTTATCAGATACTCTGATACTGATATTGATGATCTTTGTGATTATAATGCGATGATACACCAGTGGGTCTACAGACCTGATGCCTCACGCGAATTCGAATGTATATTTCAAATTTCGAGTACCTGCAGTAGACATATAGGTAGAACAAGAATGAGATTTTAAAGTCGTTCCAAACGATTAAACGTGTCTGAAACTATCGAAAACGATACCAAACACGATTATTCTTGATTTCACGACGGCCGACGTCAATGACGACCAAGTATTGTCGTCAACGATGAGTTATACAGCTTTTAACGTGCTTCCAGTCGATTCTGTGTGTCAAAAATTATCGAAAACGATACCAAACGGTTATTTATCGATTCGAAGATCGACGTCGATGGCGACAGGTTCCTGTCGTCAGATCGCTGCCAAAATCTATACAGCAAATTTAGGGTATCTCACGAGTTTACTATAAAACTTGAAGTTAAAAGACACAAAGTTGCAGCCTGCAACGTGGTACAGTAGACGAACAAATACAGATAGAGTCGTCCCAGGAGCCTCACTACGTTCGGCAAATAATTTATAGTTAATAACTCTTTAATGAACATTAAGGGACAATTGAGTTATAGGGAAAAGTTACTCGGGGATGCGTTCATAATACTATATGTCAAGGTCAAGGTTACTGGACCATTTTTGTCAATATTTATCAAACCCTCTTATTATGCGTTAAGTTGTGGCCAAACTAAAAATGAACGATTTTAAAATTACAAAATGGAAACGTTCATGAAAGCAATTCAGTCCACATTGTTAAATGAGGATAATTACAAGTGTAATTAACTTTGATGCAGTATACAGAATTACAACAGAAGTAATTTACAAATGTACATCAATATAAATTATTATTACTGTGGTAATAATAATAATTATAATTAAAAATATAAATATAATTATATCTTGTATTCTATGTATTACCATAATATTAATGTTTTATTCATATAATAATTATATACGCAATATTGGAGAGGGCGTGAAAATAAATTAGTAACACAATAAATAAACATAATATCATTTATAAAAGTACAAAATACACGAACCTAATAACGGTATTGTAAGAACACGAACATAATGACTGAATAATATACAAAAAAGTGGTCACCGAATGACATAACACTGGAAAAATGACTGTAAATGTTAATATTTTAATTATATGAACTCTTATTTCAGATTTTATTTCATTTTACTTTCATTTTAAATTCAATTTAAACAGTCTTTTAGATTTTATATTTCATTTTACTTTATTTCTTTTTAAATTCTATCCCATTTAACAGTTTCTTACATTTAAGATTTCATTTTATTCTACTTCTTTTTAAATTTTATCCCATTTAACAATTTTTTACATTTCAGACTTCATTTTACTTTTCTTCTTTTTAAATTTTATTCTACTTAGCAATTTCTTACATTTAAGACTTCATTTTATTCTTCTTTTTAAATTTTATTTCATTTAACAATTTTTTAAATTTAAGATTTCATTTCATTCTATTTTATTTAACTATTTATTTTGTATTTTTGTACGAAGACGGACTGGTATGCAGCATGCACGAATACAATAAATGTGAGAAACGTGATCTGAAATAGTATCATTTGAAAAGATGGTAAAGTTCGTGTCCGATATGAGACTGTTTTAGCCTGGAGCGCCATCTCCTGTAACAGGAAGAAAATAAAGAAACTAAACCCAACAATCTTTCTATACTGATCCGAATTACAGTCCGTCTTCTATTATCTTTCACAGTTGTAAAGCTTTCTGATAATTCCGAGAACTTAACACTAAACTTACCGGTGTATAATGTGCACTTAATTTAAAATTAAAACTGAAGTTAAAAAATAAACAAATGACACACAAAAATTCGTAAACAGAGTAATTCTTTATCTCCATGAAAATCAATGCAGATTTCAAGAAAAGCATCTTAACAAATTGTGTAACTTATAAAAACAAACTTGTGGAGGGGTCATTTAACCGGTTTCGTAGTTGTAATGTTAAAATAAGGAATCTAAGATGCGCCATTTTGGCAAGTTTCGTAAAGCCAGTGTTAAACTAAAATTTACCATAATTAAATTTGAAGTAGATTTAAATTGAATCGAGCCGAATGTAAATACGGTTTCAGTTGTCAATTTTTTGTGGAATAAAAATATAATCTTTCCACGTTTTTGCTTTACTTTTTTTATAAAATTTATTATAAAAGCATTTGCACTGTATTCGACGTATACACTCGTCTGTATGTGCGTCGCAGTATCTGCAATATTTAGCGACTATTGACACGAGGAACTTAAATCGTTTGAAGTCCTAATATTTATAAGTGAACTGTAAGTTGAATAATTGTATAACACCCATACGTGCTTTCTACTTATTTTTAACGATGTTCCAAACAGAACTGCGTGTTTATATGTATCCGATGTTGTTCCGAAGCGAACAACTTCGTGTCTGTTTCGTATCTATCTCTTCGATCGCTTATTTCACGAGATGAAGGCTCGATGTGTCGTACAATTTTTACGACCAAAACTTAGGGGAAAAGTTCCTGCTTTCTATCGAATACACGAATCCGAGTGAAAATGATGATCCGAGTCATCCGAGTGAGTCTATTCCTCAAAAGGTGACCGTAGCAAGTAATAAAAGCAAGCAATACCTTTACCAGGAAACTGCAAATAAAGGACTCTGCTAAGATTAAGAGTTCTGGCAGCCAAATGAAAATAATAATAAACTAAAAATACTAGATAGAATGTAACGACTTGCTCCTACGGACACCTATTGATTTGAACCTATATAAAGTGTTCGTAGAAAATAAAAACAGTATATTATTGTGTCGATAGAAACTTGAATCAAGGTCTAATCTTCTCGCTGTCGTATTCTAAGCCCTAACAACAGTAAATAAATGCTCGTTGGTCAATATAAAATTGTGTCGCGAAATTGCGGAGGTCCGTGGACTCATTTCTTCTTTTTTCTCCATTTTCGTGGCCGACCAACGAGCAGCCTTTGCTGAAGGATGCTCCATGTAATTCATAAGTTCCTCTTGTCTTGACGGGCTCGTAACGGAAACATTTTTAATTAGACTTCCAGCTGCCGGCGGCTACGTTTCGCGAATAGCTTCTTCGACAAATTTCAACGAGAGACGGTATTTAACTCTCTATATACTCCTACTTTGACGATAACATATCGTATACACTGCCTTAACCCCTTTACTTGCCTCTCGACATTTTTATTTTACTGTTCCTTGATGTGTGAGATTTTGTACCGTCATATTTAATTTTATTTGATAAATATGTTTTATCATTTTTTTTTATGGGTGTTTTGTGGGACAACAAATTTCTAACACAGATAATCATTAAAATGAAAAAAATTATTATAACAGTTTATCTGAACAATCAAATTTATTTTCCTTTTGTTTTTACAATTCATAACAACAAATTCAAAAATAATACAAAGGTAAAAGACGTAATACAATATAAACAGAAAAATGATTTTTGAAACTTTACTCGATGAAACAGCAATCTATTTTCACACTAAAAATAAATACTAATCAACATATCTTGTTTGGCTAGATTTTTCGTTTGGTTTACATTGCGTAAACTTCCATTTCCAGAAGAAAGTAGTTCAAGGTATTTCTTTGACTCATTGAAATGGACGACCATATTTCTGAAAATAATTATCTATCTTAAATTTCTTAGGTTATCAACAAACGAGTTCGAGTTGCTCAAATATTTGCTTTTAACGTTGCGAAAGTTAAAATATTTATCCAACAGAAGTAAAAGAATATTCTCTTGGAAGAATCATAGCGTATATATTCTTACTGCGCCTGCGCCTTACATATCTTACGCATGCGCCTCATATATCTTGCGCATGCGTATTACGTATCTTTATCGAAGAAAACATCTTTCTACTTTCTTTCGATTTTGATTAACATCTAAAACCCCACTAGTTGAATATTATTCAAATTGCTACTAAATTTAATATTAAAAGTACTATTAAAATTATTATTAGAACTGAATTGTAGCAAAACTCCATTACTTAAAACTGGATTCACAGCAATTTCTCTACATTTACCAATATTTCAAACTCCAGTGATTAAAATTAAACTTACAGCAATTTTTATTATTTCAACTGAAAGTAATATTTATTTTAACCCTTTGCTCGAAGGTATTTTCGCAGATGGTAACCTTAAAATATTTTGTTGACAAACTTAACGAATTCTTTTGGAGTTATATTTCTCTGCTACTAGTTTCCACTAGTTTCACTGTGTTTATACATCACATAGCACTCTAGATTAAATTAAAAAATACCTATTTCATATTGTTCAGTTAAACCAAATGGTGAGTGAGTCACTTTTCAAATGCAAAGGGTTAAAAAATACAGCGAAGTCAACAGGTCTTTATTCTACATCGTTCTCAAAAACTAAATTTAAGTAATCGAAATTTATATTCGTAGACGAATACAGTTGATAAAAATACGTGTATTTTTCCAGCGTGAAAAGTGAATATTCGTCAATTGCCGTCGGGGGTGATGGTCGAACGGTTGAAATTCTTTTATAGGAAATGCAACGGGAACGGAAGTGAACATTTCATTCCCTCGTAAACTTGGAGCAAACGGATCCATCGGATTTAGAGACGTTTGAAATATTTAGGTCAGTGGGTAAATCCACACCGGGCGGACCAACTCCTGATGCTCGGTATCAAATCAGTGTCCTATGCACGTTTACAAGCTCGCCAGTCTGACAGAGATAGCATGAAACGATCAGACGTCACTTTGATGTGGTAGACAGTGATTAATCGACGTGAATCCATGTAATGGAGACAGTTTCTGCGTTCTATTCCCTCGACGTGTCGCATATCACGTGTGCGACGGAACAGACTACGTATTTGGTACACAATGTATCCCAAAAGTACAATAACTTTCTTAACCCCTTGCCGTACAGCTGGCATAAATACAACCCCTCGTATGTTTCAATGGTCCGAGCTTTTGGTAGGAAATTGTGATCATTATTCTTAAATGCTAATTCGTAATGGGTAAAGAATAAACTTTACACAAGAAAATTGACGTATTAACGTAAGTATTGAGCTGGGTTAAAACCTGGTTTTCAGGCGTTTTATAAATACACTGTGTATTTAGACACATCGAATTTTTCACTAAATTTGATTGATTTTTTCTTCGTCTGTGTAACGTACCTTGAAAAATTTGTCATAATTATGATTACCATCAGAAATGTCCGTTTTTAATCTAAAGGCAAAAAATGGCTCAAAGGTTTAAACGTACTTAATAAAAACTTATTATTATAAGAAAAAAGGAGGAAATACATAACTAACATTTTGAACAATCACCGGAATTTTGTACAATCGCAATCACTGTATAATTGGGAAAATTTGACGAAGACTTGAAATTGTTAAAAATTAGAAAACTAAACAAAAATGAACATAGAGTTATAATAAAATAGAAAAGAAAAAGTTGCATTAACGCACACTGTCATCGAATTTTTGTAATTAATGGAGAAAGAATTATTAATTTGCTTATTGAAGGATGTAGGATGTCCCTGACAGAAGCAGATAGCTAATTAATCCGGAACGATCGAGGGCAATTTTTAATTTAGTGGCCTTTATTCAGCGACAAGGAAACATGTCTGTTGTCCCGGTGAATAATGCAGCCATTACGGTTAGTATTGTGGCCGGTAAAGCTGCTCGTGTTTAATAATACTACGCCGAGGATGCGCTTCAGTTACTGTATCAATAGCATATCCATTGGTGTTCCTTCGACCGAGGAATATAGATGGCAGATTAATTATCAAACTGACAGGCAGAGTACTTTAGATGACTACATTCGATTGTTTTGATTTTTACTGCATTTTACGCTAAAAAAGATACGTACTTTTTTATTTTGTGCGGTTTTCATATTTAAGAGACGACCCTATAAAGTTTCAGGTATAATAGGCTATTTCAGAAGCTATCATAAAAGAAAACTTTTTATGAGGAAGTTTCATGGATTAAACTTCGTTTTGGGCCACCACTTTTAACTTCTTTTATATAACAGTATTTGTATTACAGTATTCAATAAATAAGGATAAATATAGACGCAATGTAACAATTTCGAATGTTAGCAAGTAAAAAGCTGCATGAATCAAGAATTGTACAAAAATCAAAATACAAAGCCAAGAGCGATACAAAGAACGTGTGCTGCATGTACAATCCCTGGCCATCGAATTAGGACCACGTACAAAAACTTCACTTTTATGGCTATAATGTCATATATGGAAAATTGTGTTAGGTCATGCAAAATTATTACTAAATACGTTGATAACTATGCACATAGCAATTTGTTACTATCGTGACAATAAATTATGGGGTGAGTGGTTAAGGGCCGTGCGTTTACGTTAGGCTCGAGTATCGATAGCGCTAGAGGTGAAATTTGAATGCCATAGAAAATGTCTGCCTACTCAAAAGACTAGTTTACAACTCTCCAACCACATTATCCAAGTTGAAAAGAATTACAGATATTTGGGAAAATAATGAACATATAAAGCATATGATGTATACAGAGCATGGCGGAAGCTGTGACCAAAGCAAAAGGTGGAAATACAAGATATTAACATGTGTTAATGTTATGTACAGTAGCAGTGTATCATAGTAGCTAATAAATTAATTACAATTTGAACAGGTCTTAATTTTACGAAACACGTGTAAAATTCTGAAAATTTATAGTGGTAATTCGATGGCCAGGGACTGTACTTGCCTACGAACTCTTTACTGTGATTAACACTTTGTGAATAGCCTTTTGCATTGTGTCCTGTGTACCTTCTGAAACAGTTCGTGTAAATTTTACTAGTTTACTAATGTGAATTTTACTATACTAAGGTGGGTTGAATAAGATGGATGCTATTTTTTGTTTTTATGTCATGCCGATCTTTATTGTAGCGCCATCTCTGTATATCGGTCGGCACTACAGTTCAGTACGGTAAAACAGATCATCAAAATGGTAGAAGCTTGAAAAGAAATCAAGCCTTCACTAATGTAAAATAATAATGTTCTCACATCATATATCATATATCAATAACTTGAAAAGTCTATATTCTATGAGAAGCAAATTTTTGCGTTTATAAGCGTACAAAATTTAATAGAAGTAAATAATTTTAATGTTCTTGTGAATCATTTATTTATAGAAATTACATGAGGTAAGATAACTTTAAATATAAACTTTAACCGAATAGATTTATGTTACAACCCAATAATTCCAAGTACTATTCTGCAGCGTAAAATAGGGATTTAGGAAGTTTTAAAACTTAGTTTGTAAGGGAAAGTTCTCTTCACGAATACAGAGACAAAGGTTCGACGAAAACACGTGCGCCGAAGGTCTGGTGACTCCACTTGAGCCAAGCCTGTTTTGCAGGACTTCGAAGGTTTTAAGGAAAGATCGTTCTTTTCCCCCTTTGACCTTCTCCGAATTTCTTTTCACCGTTTTTCCCTGGGAAAGCAAGGAGAAAGGGAATCGAAAAAACGGACACTCATCCGCTGTTTATCGATTAGTACACCTTGACCACTCAAGTCATGGATTGCTTTATTTTCATTCGTAAATCAGTTAATATTTAACTGTCGTTAATTTACGAATATTCTAATGAATAAAATTCATTTAACTAATTTACAGAATTGTTAATATTATCACTTACATGTGTAGTAAATTTGTTTCTTACGAAGTCTAAACGAGACTCTAAAAACATTCTGTAAAAACAAAGTTAGAAAAAATTGCCTTATGTCCAGTACATGTGATTTAACGCAAAGTAAGAAAGACGGTATTTTTATTACAATTTCGCGGCAATAACGAAAAATAATATTAGTTCCTTTTTGCAAATTAGTCAAAATGAAGCTTCTTTGCCAGACGGGAAGAGAAATATGACACAGTTTTTAGTGCGTCGCAGAATATTAGTAATTACTTTATGTGTGCCGTGAGATAGAGTTTGAAATTGCTGGTATAATTGCAATTGCATACTCAGAATATGAGCATTAATTTTGTGAATTATAACTTCTACTAGTTATCTTGTTCGATTAACTATATTATCGGCCTTATTTCTTTCAAATTTCTTTTTAATTTTCATTAAATTTCTGATAACATTTTCGATTCTTGTTAAATTTCTTTTTAATTCTACGGTTACTCGGCTGTATTAAACTCATGGTGCCACATGAGAATCATTACGTTATCAAAGTAAAGTTTCAATTATTAATTGGTGTAGCCGGTTTAATTGATATGGAAACGGTTTCCGATACAATATGGTCAATGAGATTTCTTTGTAACAATGTAACAGTGAGGATATAATAACGCAATTGATTAAATATAAATGTAACAGTGAAGACAATTACATGTAAATGTAATAGTAAATATAATTAACCCTTAACGGTCACACTTCACTACAATAAATTATTTTAACTTGAAAAAAAATTATAAATAATCTTTGTAAGATGCTTTAACTAATTTTCTACTTTCTGCTTTGTATAGTGAAGAATATAATATCAATGGAATTGCAATTTTCCGTTGATATTTCTTCTATCGTTCGTTCAGTCGAATGAAACTGGTGTCGGTCGCTGATGATTCTCATTATAGTCAATGCATCGGCAGAAGTTTTTACGTATATCTTAATTGCAATATGTAATATTGAGATTTGTAAGAGTTGTTCGCACCGAAATACAGTGGTTTTTAGCCAACGGCCATACTAGTCAGGATATACCGGTTCTCGTCTGATCACCGAAGTCAAGCTGAGTTGGGCGCGGATAGTACTTGGATGGGTGACCGCTTGGGAACTCCGCGTGCTGTTGGCTTTTTTTTATTTTTTCTTCAATAAAAATGTAGTAACAACTACTATATAATACAAATTTTCATTTATTCAATCTTAAGCACATCAACAGACGAATTCAATCATTAGCTTCAGTTGAATGTTTCTACTGTTTTCTTCTATGAGAAGGTAGCTGTAATTATGATTAACATCGGTTTAATTAGCATAACCTATTATAAACTTGATATTTCACATTTCAATGTTAATTTAAATACAATTTTATGTTTGACATCAATGTTAATTTAAATTCTATGTTAGAATTATATTGATGTTAGTTTAAATATAATTATAATGATGTTTGACACCAATTGTAAGTTGAAGCTATTGCTATGATGTTTCACATAGATATTTTAAATACAGCTGTACAATATTTGACATCAATATTAGTTTGGATGCAACACTACAATGTTTGACACCAATCTTAATTTGAAGATATTGCTAGGATGTTTCATATCGATATTAATTTGAATATAGCTCTACAATATTTGACATCAATACTAGTTTGAATGCAATTCTATGACATTTGACATAAATCTTAATTTGAATGCAGTTCAATGAAGTTAGACACCAATGTTAATTTACATACAATTTTATGAAGTTCAATGTCAATATTAATTTAAATACAATTTTATTCTGTTTGACATCAAAGTTAATTTAAACACAACTCTGTAATGTCTGAAATTGATATTGGTTTAATTAAAACTACAACAATGTTTGACACGAGTTTTAATTTGAAAATATTACTATAACGTTTCACATTGATATTAACTTGAATACAACTCTGCAATACTTGATATTGATATTAGTTTGAACACAATTCTATATTTGACATGAATGTTAATTTACATACAACTCTATAGTATTTGAAATCAAAAGAAATTTTATAATAACTATTATGTTTAACTTCCATGTTTATATACATTTGTACAATATTTCACAGGAATCAAAAAATTGGCAAAAATTAACAATAACAAAGTATATACATTGTCAACGCATTACACAAATAAAGCAGTTCTTTTCTGCATAAAAATATCAGAAATTCTATATACACATATATGGTACAACGAAGTACAACAAACATAACTAAACTCCACAGAGAAAACTCAAAATTGCTGTACCTAATAAACTTACATTAAAACAAAGAAAAAATAAATGAATATACAAATGTACACCTAAAACTTTCATACATTACCAAAACATATACTATGCTAAAATTATTTTCCTTTCAACCAATTATAAATTTCATTCTTCACAATTTCTTTCATTTTGCAAAATAAACTATTACTTCAGGAGCACTGTGCATTTCACATAGAGAAACTTTACGTTTCACACACAAAGCTCATGTATACTTATTATTCCAAAAGCTTTAATATACGATGGAGTGTTACTAAAAACTAATTAACTAAAGCTTCAGATACACAATCTTTAACCGATACGTTTGAGCACACTGTTGACAGATAGACGCAACGCAAGCAGAACGTTTGACAGAACACTAAAGCACGGTTACCAACAAAATCATGCATCGCACATTATCATAAACCATCCGGGTAATAGATCGCACACTGTACCTTCAGAAATAACAATATTCTCCTAACATAACAATCGATTCTATCGATCGTTTTTTTTTTAATTCCGAAGAATCCTTCAAGAGCAATTGATCGAACAAAAACACCTGATTCGATTGAATGCTTTGTCTAACGACGGCATTACGAGACTTAACTTGGCCAGCCATTGTTTTTCTTCTTTATCCTTTTCACGCTTAACCACACATTCTTCTTTGCAGGTCACCCTTTTTACGTTCTTTCATTCCCTGGCGATATTTCCAAGCCTTTCTTTCATTGGTAAAAAGAAGGCGGGTGCTTGTCGAAAGATACATTAGCGTTTCGCCCATTAAATTACCTTTATGTACCTTTTATTCCGTCGCTATCACGTAATCTCATAAATCATGTTTTTAAATGAACCTTTAATCCGTTAAGGACTAATATTACGGCCATAAATTGCAACATTCCATTTCCTTCGGTTACATTACTTTATTTCTGCTTAACACTAAAACTACTAAAACTTAACACTATATCAACAATTAATTTTTTAATGTTAACAATTTCATTATTTAAATTTTAAATAAATTAATTTTTTATACTTTAGTTATTTCTTACAGAATACTTTCACCGTTAATCTTTTTTGTATAAAAATAGATATTTTTATACTAATTACAATTAACACTTAACCTTGTTATTTAATTCCGCTTCCAATTTTAAGAATTCCTGTAACCTGAAATTATTTAAATTTATTTAATTTACAATATATATCATAGAAGGTAATAAAAAAAAAATGGACAATATTCAATTCATACACAAATATTATTTAACAGTAAGTTTTATTTAAAATTTTGAAGAAATTTCAGAAAAAAATAAAAATACCAATAACAAAAATTTAGTTTGAATAATGAAATAAATAAATGAAAAACATTAAACAATTTTTGGTTTTATAACTGTAATCTTTGTATTCAACTGCAACAAAAAAATGAATAGTTATGTGAATTTTTCTCCAGTGTAAAATGGTTACAAAAGAGGCTTAACCGTAAAATAAAAAAGGCGAACGTGCATCTGGCTCGTAACTAAACCTGAAAAAAAAAAAGAAAATAAATGAAGAGTTTACATTATAAAATACCGTGAAATAAAAGTAACGATTACACAAAATGCACCACAAAAATATAATATATTGCAGTTTTCCTCGAACAAACATTTTAAAATTATTTTAATTAAAACATTCTTTTGGAAACAGTTACAAAATATAAAAAATGTAATACTGGGACTAGGAAGTTGAAAATTTGGTGATTTGAAAGTAATGAATTTGAGATAATGGAAACATGGAAATTTTTAATTTTGAAGTTTGAGAATTTGACAGTGCGGAAATGTGGAGATTTTGAAATTTTAAGATTTAGAAATTTGGTAATTTGGAAATTTGGAAATTTGGTAATTTGGAAGTTTAGAAATTTGGTAATTTAGAAATTTAGGAGTTTGGAAATTTAGGAATTTAAAAATTTGAGAATGTCGAAATCTACAAAAATGAAAATTTGGAAACTTAGGAATATGAAAATGTGAAAATTTGGAAAACTAAAAATTTGAGAATTTGATAATTGGAAAATTGCAAATTGGAAAATTGGAATATTTGAGAGTTTGTAAATTTCGAAATTACACAAAATAAAAACTTCAAAACTTTAAAATTTCCACCTAATCCTGAAAAACAAGTTATGTGGTCACATTACTTTAATATCGTAAAATAAAGCTCCGCTGAACAAAAATAATGGCCCTATAAAATGGCCATAAAAAATATACTACGTAAATACAACATATAAAAAAGTATTAATGTTCTTCAGATAGACTAGTCTAAAATTATTCCACGAAAATTTGCTCTAAGAGTAGTTACTAAAATTTCACCACGTATAATTTAAAACGATGACATAACCTCAATTTTTCTGTATACAAATTAATTCTAAATTTTTAACCGATTTGT
Organism: Megachile lagopoda; assembly: GCA_036983795.1. Classification (NCBI taxonomy): domain Eukaryota; kingdom Metazoa; phylum Arthropoda; class Insecta; order Hymenoptera; family Megachilidae; genus Megachile; species Megachile lagopoda. The sequence continues at coordinate 10,886,957 of CM072797.1, read as the reverse complement.
CGAAAGGGTCGACTTATGATGCTTTAAACAATTCACGAGTACCTAGTACCTTGCAGGTGGAAAAGAGAAGAAAACATGATAGTAAAACTAACGACGTTATTTCATTGCTCGAAGATACTCACGGGGCTTGTTTCACGAGTTTACGACTCTCAGACAAGTCGTAACCTGTAGTACAGATTTATGTGGTTACATCTTAATTTTCTAAACCCATTACAGTGGCTGTTTGAATTGTTATACTGAAACAAGTTTCCATATCTTATAACTCTAACTGATGCAATGGATATTATTGTATATACAATATATTATTATGTAAAAATAGTATATTATTGATACATTGTGATGTATTATTAATACATTATCGTAATGTTCCAATATATTATTTTTATAATGTAATATATTGTATATTTTGTTACAATGTGTAAGGATAGCTTTTTGTTATTGAAATTAAATTGCAGAACTCTTGTGAAAAACAATTATTCTTTATTCACAATCAATCATGACTGCGGTCTTCTTTTTTTAACAAAATATTAACTGTTCGAGCCGACCATAGTTTCAATGCTCTCAAATTACAAATATTTTGAAAGATAGTGGGCCTTCAGATCTAATTCAGGTCTTCAAACACATCTTAAGTTTAACAATTTATTAGCTATTTACACTGCACGTCTTTACCATTCGCCTTCTAAATTTGTTCTAATTGACACATGTCAATCATTGTAGATCGGCAACCGGCTCGCGCGCCGTAAATTATCGAAGATTGCCGAATCGTTCCGATTGGCTCGGACGCGTCCTGTCGAAGATGTGCAGTTGTTTCTTTTAACATTCCTTTTTAACAGTAACAATTATAACACTTTTCGAATAATTAAACGTTTTAAAATTTCTTGAACTTCTGAAATATTAGTCGGACACCTTAATATTCTATTATACTAGGAAACGTCCTAGTTAACATTTTATACTTCATAATGTTACAGAGAGTGTTATGTGCTCATTAGTACTTTGAACAACGAATCCGTACACCAGGTTGTCGATAAATCTCAGAGTCGAATTCTCGACAAATTACGTACTAGAAGCGAAGAAGAAAAGCAGTATTTATTGCTATCAGTCGAGCAATTTCGAAAAATACAAAATTTGTCGAAAGATACAAAATTCAGTAGCTGGTAGCGACTTTTAATATTCAATTGAAAAATATACAAAAATACTATATTACTTGCTCATGAAGGTGAACATATTGACACGGTGCTCCACGGAAATGTACAAAAGAACTGTTTTAATCAAATAAGCACCTCTTTAGTCATATATGTATACATTTTATTAGAGTAGCTTGTATAACATTTCTTTGTACCATTACTAGTAACACATCTATTCATAGTGGATATAATTAATAATCCACTCTGTATTAGAATTATGCTACCAAATTCTCATGTTAAAATAAAATGACTATAGTTTTTGCTGTATAGTATTTTTGTGTTCAGTAAACCTTACCAAACATATTCACAATATTTCGTCATATTTATTATCCATTATTTCGTTATATTTATTATTTATTATTCCAAGCAGTTAATACGAGTATTTTCAATTAGGTGAACGAAGAAATTTTCAATAATATAGATGACAGATGCGTGTGGAAATTTAAACGTCACGCATATATGGATGACACGGCAGTCAAAGTGTTAAATCAATATCATAAATCAGATATTAGTATCTTCGTACTCCAAATGCATATATGTATCTCAAAACTGTTGGTAAATGATTCAGAATGTACGTGTAGACTGAGGTACGGTTCTTTGTATTAATAAGTTCAAGAATATTTGTTTAATAAAAAAGGCTCTGCTCCCAGCAGATGGTAAAAAGTGCTTTTCAATATCATATGTAAGAAGTCTGGTTAATTTGTTGAAAATTTCATCGTAAATAAGTAAACAAATTCTTAATAACATAAGTGTTAGAGTCGTACGGAAATTGAAGCATCAGCGACATACGGATGACACGACAGTGTTAATAAACACCAAGGAACTCGTACAATTATTCTCTTTAACAGGGAAACTTGTCAGAAGCATAATAAATTCGTCCATTTCTTATCGTCATCTTCTAATTAAAACAGGGAACAACGAAGGAGTAAAACAGGAGTATAACCGTAATAGAAGGAAACGAGAGGAAGGTTCGCGTCTGGTTATACGTACGACTGTACCACCGCTTAAATAACACCAGTAAAGCTCGGAGCTTTGCACGGACTTTCTATCTGAGAGGTGCATACCAGAAATCAAGACGGAGAAAGACTGAATGAATGCGAAATAAAGAGAGAGAACAGGGAAATTCCTTCGGTCTCTTTTCAATTTCATTTTATATACAGGGTGTCCTGGTTTATTTCCGTAAAACTTTACGGAACGTATTCTCGAAGCAAAATTAAGGAAGAAATGTTGTATGAACGTAGGCCTTCAAATACTTTATTGAAAAGTTATTACAAAAGGTTATACATAAATACTAATGCACATTTTTTCAGTCATAAAAGAGTATGTATTCATTTCATACCCTTTGTATCAGAGTTAATTTAAATAAATTTAAGTATTCAGATATCTCGAAAATAAAAGAGTTAAATGAGCATAAATTGTTATGTAAAAGTGTAATTATAAATATATATTTAGAGATTAAATGTTGACCCATGTTATTAATATCCAATCTATTTTTAATAAATTTAATTCACATATTTCGAGTTAGAAATGACGACCAGCTGCTTTGTCATTTGATATCGCATAGAGACTGTCCCAGTTTTGTACGTAAAATTGTATATTCTAGAAATAAAAATAAGAAAAAAATGTTTATACATATAAACATACTCTTTCAAATGCATTATCATTTCTAGCAATCCCAAGGACTCGAAATTCGTATGTCTCAAAATTCCCCAGATACCAAGATTCCTAAATCTCCAAGTACCAAATCCTAAGGTCCGTGAATTTTTAATCTCACTTTCTTCTAAACTAATTCTTCGCTTCTTCAGTGCGATAAAAGAACGCTTTTTTGAAAAAATGGAACGTGAAAAAGTTTCTTTTATAAAAATTTGCATGTTTCCGCCCCGTGAAGTTTTAAGGGTAAAATTGCAAAATTGGACTCTTTACCGACCTACATTTTTGTACAAAGATTATTTTTGAAAAAGAAATCATGACAAAATATTGCTTCTTGGCTTCAAAATCCTGGCAAAATGTAGTCACATTTTTGCATATCTTTGGAAACCAAATATCTGTCCTTGTTTTGACCAAGACATCATACAAGGATCGTTGGATCAATTTTCCAGAGGCCTCAAAAATCACCTAAAAAATAATACTCGGAGTATTCGGTCACTAGAGTTGACCCCTAATTTTTTTTGATAAAATATGCTGGTAAAATTTTACGGAAAAAAAAGAACTAGGACACCCAGTACATACCTGGAAGCGTTTTCGACATCCTTCTACCTTGACGTCGTAAGCTTCGAGGCTTTTACGCCGGCGAAACAGCTTTCAAAGATAACGAGAGATTTTTCCACCTCGCTTGCGAGAAGGACATTCAGATTTACGCTAATAATTAGCGAAGGCCGAACACCAGAAAACTATGACACGCGGTACCGCAAAACATGTAGGGGAGAGCAGGGTTTCAAATGGTTAATTAAATTTTTCATTTCATTGACGACTAATTAGCAATTATAGATTAATATTTTAAGAAATGTTCTTTGATTAAAAATTATATTGTAGTTGTTCAGTGATTAATTAACAATTATAGGTTAATATTAAATGGAATGTTCTTTAATTTAAAATTAAATTGTAGTTGTTTAGTAAATAATTTCCTGATTGAATATTAATGTTTGATTTTTAATTCAGATTTGAAAAAGTCAAGATTGAAAATTAATTTTAATCGAGGACTTTTCAATTAACCTTTAATGTTCAATTGTTAAGCGAAACTTCTGATTGAAAATTAATGTTTGATTTTTAATTCAGATTTGAAAAAATGAAGATTAAAAATTAATTTTAATCTAAAACTTTTCAATTAACGATTAATATTCAATCGTTAAGTAAAACTTGATAATACAGGAATAAGAACTTCGAAAGTATACATCAAACTTTTCAGATAAAAAGTTTGAGATGCTATCTGCCAACAGCAAAAATACCTTCCTAGAGGGTTAATTGTAAGTTTGCAAATGAACGTTGGAAAAATGTTTGGAAGTAAATCTGTAGTGGTATATCTGTAATAACTTCGAAAGAATACATCAAACTTTTCAACTAAAAAGTTTTATAGTTGCTGTTTGCCAACAAAAAAACACCTTCGAGTGCAAAGAATTAACACTAAACGTACCAAAGCGATCAAAATGGCCGTTCAACAAGTTTCTTATTTATTTTACAAAGTTTCTTAAGGTGGTTTTCTCGAAATCTTTATTCATTTTTATCGAGAACAAGAATTTATGTTTTATCGTTTTTTTATTTATTTTTCTATTTTAGTTTCAATTTCAAATGTGTGCATTGTACGCTAGTGGGTTTAGTGTTAAATTATGCATTATAGGTTAGGTTAGTCTATAGGTTATATTATTTACTCTATATTTAAATTGTGGATTGTATATTTACTCTATATTTGAACTATCTACTGTAAATTATGTACTCTATATTTAAATTATGTATTTGTCATATATTTAAATTATATCCTATATATTTTCTGTATATTTAAATTACATATTGTATATTTAATTTAATATTAAAACCAAACATCACTCTTACAGTAGCGAAATAAAAAAATTAAATTAAATAAAAAATAATATAACAATTCATAATTATTAGTAACGAAAGAAATGAAAAATTAATATCGTACTCACACCACCACTCCATTTAATACAATTTGAAGTATTTAGTAATTAAATCTACATATAGTGTTATACACGTGACGGACATAGTGAAGTAGACAATAATTTTAGAGTTATCTCCCAACATACCTTTGTAAAGAGTTCGCCAATGAACATTGGACAAATGATTAAAAATAAAACTGTAATGTTATACGCGTGATATATGAACCTCATGATACAGACAATTAATACATAAATAATAACTTGAAACATTTGAACAAAAAAATGAGTCGCTATCTCCCAACGGTAAAGATTCGTGAATAATTAATCGTGTTTGTAAATGAACATTGGAAAAATCTTTGACGATCTCCGGTAAGTGGAAAAATAAGCAGGAAAAATAGAGGTAAAAAAAGTGGAATTGTGCTGGTATTTACTCGAGCTCCGAAAATTTCTCTCGAAACAAACGTCCCCCAGGACAAGCGCGAAGAGCAGAACGGGTTGCTACGTCGGAACCCAAGGGTTCTCAAAGGCTGGAAGAAATGGAAGTTTGGGGGATGAGGTGGTATACCACCTTACTCGTTAGCTGTTACAACTTCTGCACGATTCCAGCTCCCATAAAGTACTCGGACCATTCAACCGGCGTAATGCAACCCCATAAAACTTCACGCCCTCCCTGCGTCCTTTCTCACTGTCATGAGGGAAAATTTTTCAATCCGGGATAAATCGTGATGAAAATACTACTCGCCCGAATTGCGGAATTATGTACAGCCATGAATTCGGGTTGACATATTGTTAAGCGGCTACGGTGTTAACCGCCTGAGCTCGATACGTGACTCGCATTCACCGTTCCAATTAATATAATATAAAATAATCATTCTTTAAATAACACGTTAGCTGCCACGAGCATTTATGAGGAATCCCGGTCTGGCCAATAAAATAAAATTCATTAACACTATTTCTACCACGATTTTGTGTATACCTTCGACCAAAAGGTGTCTTGTCACCTTTTCGTTTGAATGCAAATTGCTAAAACTGTTGGGATTTCAAATTATCAGTTAAATGTAGATAATTTGAGGAATATATTTATTGATACATTGATGTGTTTTTATTAGAGATTATCAGGTTGTAAATTCTAGCTTAATTCATCAATCTACAAAATATAAATATGGCGGTGTACGCTGAAATGCAACATGGCGGGAAATAAGCGAATATCAAAGTTATGCCGCAACTCCTGTATTGTTACAACTGAATAAGGGATTCTCTAATCTGATTATAATTGATATGATGCTGCAAAATGGTGTTGCTATTTATATGTAAAATGGTTTAAAATTAGCCACTGTCATGAAATCCTTAAGGTATTAAAAGTCACATGGTAGAAATAAGTATACCATATGCACATTTTTAGATCTAGAGCTGGAAGAAAATGATATCGCTGAATTAATTTAATCATTGTATGAAAAGTGAAAAAATTAATTGTGGAGAAATGATTCGACTTAGAAAATAATTTTAAGTTAAAATTTGAAAGGTGTCTTTTGACATGGGGAATTTAGGAATATGGGGGCTTTTATAACAAAAATGGGGCTATTTATAATAACTTTTATTTTCACAAATTATTGACAATCAAACAATGATAAATTCCTGTTTATAACTTTTTTTGTCAGACTATCAGACTAGTCCTTAAAATTGTACAAAATAATTTTTTTTATAAAAAATAAATTTTTTACTCACCAATGTCTACAAGTTATTATTTGCAACTAATAATATATTTAGAATATTTTTAATAAATAAAAAGTGGATGATAAATTAACACAAAAATCTTGATAGTACAAGACCAAGATGATAAATTTACATTAAGCACCTAAAATGAATAATTGAAATTTCAGTTTTCTAAATTACAAAATTAATATTGTAAACTATTATTATTTTATCAAAACAAGCGTTCGGAAAAATGTAGTACATATCTTTTGTTCACTGAAAGCTATATACAGTGTCTGCAACAGCCACAAAAGCATTATAAAGAAAACATATCAAACGTAGACCCTTTTAACATACATTTCAACATACATATTGTATGTACACATCATTCATACATACTTTGAATTTCTTTATTCAAGTGGAAATAAAACGCTGCAGTTACATTTTCTCGAGATATGTACGAATAACAAAAGAATTTCACAGGAACGTTCAATATTATTCAAAATGTATGTACAAATTTGATTTTGGGTCACTAGCGACCCCACAGTGCCACATGTTCCTGCAAATGCAACAGTGCGATTTTGGGAGCAACACTGCAACAATCGACGTTATATATTTACCTATATTTAATTAAGAAGTAGGTTACAAAAATGACACATTCTTTATATTGATTGTAGCCAACATACATATTTCTACACGAGCATTTCTGTAATTTTAAATGAAATATCTGAATTCTGACAAGTTTAGTGTAATGATAAAACTGTTGTATTACTATGCTTCTCATTCGTGACAATGTGATTTGGAAAAATACGCGGGTTATTCAAAAATGAATATTTTGCACACCTGCTTATAGAATACTCTATATTTATTAAAATATAATTATATATTCATCGTGTACATTTAGCTCTTAATATATAAATGTCAAAATTCATGACGTGGTATATCCAAATAAACAGTTCTTCACATTTTTATGTAAAAACGATTAAAAAATTGTTAAAAACCATATATTTATTGTACAAATACAAAATGTCTTATTTTGACTAAAATAAATTACATATAAATCATCACGACAGTTTAAATATTACAAAAATTACGCAAAACACGCACTTACCTTTAAAAATGACGCAATAAACATTTCCACAGTAGAGTACACCGAGCGTGAAAAAATTGAGAAAAATGGTAAAAAATGACTTACCAGCACGGGAACCGGTGACATGACACTGCAGACAAGCGACGAGAACGAGCAACGATGTAGTTCTCATTTCTCACTCGATTTGAACCTCAGTCCCGCTGACAGACGAATGTCCGACTCGATTTACGATCGCAGAAAAACACACGTGAGAACGTTGCACAATCGCGACTGGCAAAAGGGCCCTCTATTTTCTGTCTGCACACTGACGTTCACCCGTATAAACATTCGCGGATAACGATCCGTCGATTCGATTTATCGAACACGGCCAATCACACGGCTCCTTTATTTCCGTCTCATAATAATTAGAGTTTCCGTGACGCGACGAATTAACGCAGAAACGTTAACCAAAAACTCGTTTGACGTATCGTAGCCGGTAGATGATCGGACATCGTCACCCTTCGCCCAACGCCTAAAACCGACTAACCACCGTGCGTCGAGCCTCTCGCATCACTGCACAAAACCTGGGCTCTGCGCATGCGCGGCTGGTCAGCCAATCAGCGCGCGAGAATGGTCACTGCTAACCGCACGCGACACTTAATGGCTTTTTGTAGGAATTCAAAAAGCGTGTTTCTGTATTTTTCTAAGAATTTGCGAATGTACAAACTTTGTAAAATATTGTTCTTATGAAATTGTTGCGCATGATGTTCTTTTTTTTGCGGTCTCTGCATAATGCACGGCTTTGACCTTAACGCATGCGTAAGATTGTTTGTCGAATGGATATATGTAAAATAGATGCACGCTCCGAACAACGGATGCATGGACGCTATAGCGCAACAGGCGCGTCGAATATGTGATTGATGCGTTGAAAACAAAGAAAAAAACAACTGAAATGCATTGATAATAGGTACTTTTTGTACAGCGCACAATGAATTGATACAAATATTGTTTCAACATACTGTTCATTTATGGATATAGTTTATGTTGCAGATTTATAATGTATGGGCAACGAACCATCAGTGATTGGCACTTCGGAATTTTCGAATGTCTGAACTTCGAGACTCCGGAAGTGCGAGGTTTCGGAACTTCTGAACTTTAGAATCTTGCAGTTCTACACTTTGAGGTTGTGGAACCTTGAAATTTCAGAACTTTAAACCTTCGAGGGTGATTTGGAATTTTGAAACTTTTGGACGTTGAGATGTTGAAAGTTTAAAATTTTGAAGTATTGTGACTGAGATTTTGGAGTTTTTTAGCTTTGTTACTGTGATACTTTGGAATTTCGTAATTTCTCTATTGAAGAATTTTTTAAATGTACAATTTTGTGCTCCTAGAAGTTTCGAATTGTCTAATTTTGTAATTGCAGAATTTTGCAATTATAGAACTTTTTAATGGTAGAATTTACAATTTTAGAATTCTGGAATTGCAGAATTTTGAAATTACAAAATTTTGAAATATTAGAATTTATAATTCTAGAGTTCTGGGATTGTAGAATATTGCAATTGTAGAATTCTGAAATTGCAGAATTTTAAAATTACACAATTTTTAAATAGTAGAATTTATAATTTTAGATTTCTGGAATTGTAGAATATTGCAATTGTAGAATTTTGAAATTACACAATTTTTAAATAGTAGAATTTACAATTTTTAAATTCTGGAGTTGTAGAATTTTGAAATTACAAAATTTTTAAATAGTAGAATTTACAATTTGAGAATTTTGGGATTGCGGAATTTTAAAATTGTTTCATTTCAAATCTTTAGAAATTGTAATCATCCGAATTTTGAAACTTAACGATTTTAAAATTGTGGCATTATTAAATTCTCGAATTTTTTAAATTTCATTTCGAGAATTTGAAATTTTTGAATTTCGAACTTGCGGAGTTTAAAATATTGAATTTTTACATTTTCAAGAAACGGTGAGAGATTTCAAAATTCAAGAGATCTTCATGTTATATTCAATTCTTTCCAAATATAAAAAAATATGTTCATAATCTATGACATTTCATCTTTAAATCATTTAATATTTTCTTCCTCCGAACATTTTACAATAATAGTTAAAAAATGTCATTTGGCGTTACTTAATAATTATTCTTTTATAATTGATGTAGAGCTTTAGATAATTAAGTTGGTAAAAGATAAAATTATCTTCTGACTGTAATATTCCCTTCACAAGATTAATATATGACAATTTATTCATTACGCTTTCTGTGGAATATACATTACCAATCCTCTTTCATTATTGAACATCCATATTTAATCATCCGATTCCGTTCTCTGCTACTTACTTTTACTTCAAAAACGGATATTTTGAAATATATCTGAGAACGATGTACGTCATGAATAATCAGAAAAAAAAAGGTTGAAATAAAAATTTCAATTCAAATAAAAGAGAAAATTGTTATTTTACCTCTTCAAATTATATTTCTACAATTTTATCTTTGCAGAATGGTACAATTATTTTTTTTGTTTTTGTACATTCAGAATCAGCTTTCAATTTTTTTAGACTCTTTTTTTTGAAACGTAAAGGGCTGTCAGGTGAAAATTCTCATCTAAGCCATGGCTCGGTTTGTTTGCGTATTATTCACGCATTGTAATTTCAAGCCGGATTGTTTCTCGTCGAAAAACCGTGCCGTATAGTGTTTACTCACACAAGAGTATTTATTGCTGTCAGACACAACGAACTAACCTGTCACTTTCAAACAACGTTAATATTTCAACAGTAAACAGCGTTATCTGTTAACGTGAATATTTTTGTAAACATTTAAGTTATAATATGATAAAGAACATATGAGGCCAGTTTCTTTGCGACTACCAGGTTAGGTTAGGTTATTACTTGAATACTTGATATTTACTATTATTACTTAGTATTTATATTATTAGTGGAACACTTGAATATTAGGTTACTAAGTGAATACTTTTTTAGACATTTAAATTATAATATGATAAAGAACATATGTGGCCAGTTTCTTTGCGACTACCAGGTTAAGTTAGGTTATTACTTGAATACTTTATATTTACTATTACATTATTACTTGATATTTATATTATTAGTTGAGTACTTAAATATTAGGTTATTAAGTGAATACTTTTTCAGACATTTAAATTATAATATGATAAAGAACATATGCGGCCAATTTCTTTGCGACTGTCACGTCAGGTTAGGTTATTACTTGAATACTCGATATTTACTATTACATTATTACTTGATATTTATATTATTAGTTGAATACTTGAATATTAGGTTATTAAGTGAATACTTGTTTAAACAGTTAAATTATAATATGATAAAGAACATATGTGGTCAGTTCCTTTGTAACTGTAAGGTTAGGTTAAGTTATTGGACGGTAAATAGCTGATTTCGAGATACGTATCAAGAGTTTAACATAATTTTATGATTTTATACAATACTTTATATAATATTAATCTACAATTTTTAATTTGCAAAGAGGGATTACAAAGGATTGTAATAATGTCACTATAAAATGTTATTATATATGTTGTTAATAAAAATTGTTCTATATATTCAGGGTGGGTCAATGAAGTACATATACAATAAAACAAGTAAACATAAAATGTATATTAATATTTAATATCAAACATAAAAAGTATTACATAATTTTGATGTTGATCATTTCAAATATTTATAATTCTAAAGTAGTTAATATAATATCAACGTAACCTCCATTCTACAATAACAAAGTGTGTTTCCATATATTTCTAACAAAATTTCAATTTTAATTTAATTAAACAGATCTCAAAATACAATTAAACACACATATGAGCCTTAGTGAGCTATGATCCTATTACTAACCAAATGAGATTATTAACCTATTATTGATCTAATGGCATTATTAATCTATTAATAACTGAAGTATGCAACCACCTACAATGGTCTGCCATTATAACTTTCAAAATATATCGATTTATAAATGTTTCATTTAAATATACAAAAATATGTATCCATGAATAATATTTATATAAAGAAATTAGCCTAAATTTGATTTGAATTGACGTACAAAAAGATTATTGCGGTTTATCAGGCTGAAACCTTATCACAGGACTACCGATGCTTCTGTAAAATTTTGTGAACATTTTAAAATATTAAGAAGGCAATTTCAAATAAATTTAATATTTTCATTTTCTGATAGGAAGTTGTGTTATGGAGAATGTTTTGAAACATCGATCTGTACAGTATGTGGTACTATTTAAAGAAAGAGTGCATTTATTATTTCGATATTTAGTTGCACTAAAACAAATCGTTATCTAATTCACTTATACCAAGTACATATATGTATTCACAAATACTTAAATCATATTTGATAGCATATCATATCACATCTATATTTCTCCACCTGCAACTGTATAGTTGGAGATGAAATCAAGGTCAATACAATATAACGAGTTTGAGATAACTTCAACATCAAAATTTCGTTTCAGTAAAAATTTCAAAATAAACAAATTTTCTTTGCGTAAAAATTGAAACGTCTCGAAAAATGATAAATTTTAAACTAATTTTCTGTTTCGAATAAACTATTGACCGTGTAGCACAGTAGAATTGTAAATAATTTTGCAATAAAATAAAAAATTTGTTGAATTAGGTATTATAAGTAATAAATATTTTTATTTCCTTTATGTAAAATTTTTGATACAAAGTAATACAAGAAATTCCTCATTTTATTCATAAACATTTTTAATTTAAATTCTTAACTGAGCGATTTATTGATCAAAAGAAAATCGTTTCCCTCTTGCAATAAAAAATTAATTAACGCGAGTAATTGATCGTGTTCGCAACAAATGCAAATGCAATATATTTTCTTTTTGGTAAATATAAATACATTTAAAAGCAAACATTTTTTAGCAAATATACACGAAAACTGATCGTTCTGTAATGAATAAAATCAAACTAAAATAAAAATTTTAACATTAAATAAAATTAAATACGAATTCTAACATTTGAAATATCCAAGCAAAAAAAATAGGAACTGCCGAAACCCGGGATCGAACCGGGGACAATTAAATCTTCAGTCTAACGCTCTCCCAACTGAGCTATTTCGGCTCTTCGAAGCTTATTCCCTTTTTTGGCTCAAATCCACAATTTTTCATCAACCTGTAATAATTACTTCAATACATAACTATTCTATTAATTTTTAAAAAAACCTCCAATCTCTTCTATAAATTAAAGAAATTATATAATTATAAATTTTGAAATGTTCATATATCACGCACGTCATCGTACATCGTTTCTGTAAATTAATTATTGCTAATCTAAAATTGCCCGATTATTTTAACTGGGTGAAGTAACGACTTACCTTGCGAGAAGAATACAGAACATTCTGAAACCAAGGAGAATCACGCTTCGCTCCTGGTCGCATTTAAACTAATTAAAAAGTACGTAACAGTTTACAAGAACCTCATTAAATGCAATGTACATATTCAAATTCCTCGGGAATTGTCAAACATAGTTTGAATTTGTCATTTGTTGTTTCTCTAACTCGACCTACTTTTCTTGTATTGTTTCGTGTATCCTGCTGCTTGTCAGTCTCTGCACGATACACAAGTTTACATTCACCAGAACGGTCTTTAAGGTTATTCGGAGGGAAAGAGATCGGCTGAAACTCATGGTCGTAAAACAAAAACTGTGAGACAGACGGAGACGAGTATAGATAATACGAAAACAAACCACGATTTCGAGAGAGAAGGAGGGAAAAAACACTGTCAAGGATATAGAATTCGGGCTGTACCAGTCTCATGAAATACAATAAAAAAAGGAACGTAGAAAATTTAATTACCACTCCTGTATCTTTTCTTGATATATGTATGATACTAATAATATATGACATATGTATGATACTAATTATTTTTAAGGATACATTAATTCTGTTACTCTATTTTAATTTCATATTTATTTTACATTATGAATATAATATTTTTATTATTTATAATACTAATTTATATTATTTATAATATAAATATTAGGATTTTCGAAACATTCCGTATAATTAAAAAAAAATGCTATTTTTATTAAAATATAATATTACAATTAAGAGGAAAAGGTGAAACTTACACCACAGTGCTTTGACTAAAGTACACTACAAATTTTAGATAGAATAATTTCTAAGATAGTTTAAAGTTTGAAAAATAAAAATGCAAATGATCTAAAATTAAAATTAAATGGCCGCCATTTAAGGGGTAATTTTTCTTCATATTTAAATTGTTCAATAATTTTAATTCGGGTACTAAATTAATTGGCAATCAATTTGTGAATTATAAAATAACACAATAGTAGTATAGTAAAATAATAAAATAGCAAAATGGTAAAATGATATAGTAGTAAACTAATAAAACAATAAAATAGTATATTAGCGCAGTAGTATAATATTATAATGTAGTAGTATGGTGGAATGGTAATACAGTATTACAGTACAATGATAAAATAATAAAATAATAGAGTAGTGAAATAATGAGGTAGTAAAATAATACAACAATAATATAATAGTACAGTAGTAGAATATTATAGCAGTATAGCAGTGAAACAGTACTAGAATAGTAGAATAATAAATAATAAGAGTGGAATAACAGTAAAATAAAAAATAAAGTAATAGAATAGTGAAATAGTGAGATACTAAAATAGTAAAATTATAAAAATGGTCAAATAAAAATAATAAAATAGTAGAACAATAAAAAGAAAAATAGTACAATAATAAAATGCTAGTATAAGAAGTCTTTCTTTTTAAAAGATAATTTAGACAAACAGACTATAAAATAATAAAATATTTACGATCAAATACAGACAAACTTCAAACTATATTATATTCCTCTTTCAATTCAGCTACTTCGACTAACACCGATTAACCATAAAATACAGATGGTGTAGTCGGTAAAAATTTCTTTCGCAAATAAATTAATCAATACAATCATAAAACTGTTACCACGAGCAATTTTATAGACATCCCTGAAAGGTAGAACAGGAATAAACATTTTTACGTTCCGTCGTCGAAGGTGAAGCAAGTTAAAAGTTTTCCGAGGTCGCCATAATGTCTTCCTGCCTGAACTTGGTCCACAAGTACTACTGCGCTCGCCACATTCACGGCGTTCAGTGTTGCGACGTGCGTAGATGGTGACGGTTCATTGAGGGTTTTATATCTAGTTAGTTCGGAACGAAACAGTCGATCATAGGAGAATAATTAAAAGTATCGAAAGGTGAATATTTGCCGCACCCGATTGGGTGTGGGCGCATCGAGAAAGGAGAAAATATTTAGCAGTTGAGGTTAGACTCAATTATGGCTAATTTGAGACAGACTCCGCTGACGTGTAGTGGACACACTAGACCTGTAGTGCATCTTGCATTTTCTGACATTACAGAATCTGGATATTATTTAATTTCGGCGTGCAAAGGTAAACTGATATTTTACTTTCCTACGTTATGCTGGAATTTCTCGATGACTTGTAACTGTCAGCTACTCTTTTTTTTCATTCACGATCATCCTGTTCGGTTCTTGATTTCCTTGGCCCAGTTTCTTTGGAAACCAAGGTTTTATAAATCATGAGTATGGAGGTTAGACGCTACGTATTCGTACTGCGGATTTCCTGTTAGATTTTGTTCCTAATATTTATTGGAATTTTAAATCATATTTCAGATATATTTAAAAATACTTTCATTTTATAACAAATACATATGTTGTGTTAATTAAGCAACACATCTTCTTTGAGTTTCGTTGAGCTTCTTTAAGTTTCTTTACTGTGATGGTTGAATTTTTAAACAGAAACTTATGAGATAAATTCTTCTGAAGTTTTGTGAAAGTATCGAATATATTTGATGAATTTTCACTGTTTTCTTTCTGTTACAATACTAACATATGAAAGAATAATAATGATATTATTAGAGCAAGTAAGAAAATTTCTTGCTCATAGTTATTATGAAATCAGTTGTTTATTGTTGGAAATAGAGAAAGTAAAAAGATTTTTAATCTGCATGAATGTAGCAATAGCTAGATCTAAGATAATATAAAACTATTGAAAAATATAGAAATAGCATCGCTACAAAAACATTATTATTCTCATCTTTTATATTAAAAATAGCCAGTTTTTTAACTTTAAAATTCAAGTTTTCTATATATCAACAAAATTCTAATTAGTATCAGAATGATACCTTTACTGAATATTGTTATCAGTTTCAAGCAAATCGGTCATATTTTTTATATATAATAACCATTTTAAAAAATATTGTTTTAAGAAAAAATTGGAGGTTTAAGTATAAAGATATAAAAGAAACAATTTATGTTTACATGTAATCAGCTACTCCAGAGCTGTGAACTTGTTGTTAATTTTCCATTAAACACTGTACAAATAATTTATCAGAAAATACAAAAAAAATACTAATTTTTTCACAACCATTAGAGAACCCTGTAATGTGTTGAAATTGCTATATTAAATAAATGTACTTTCTGTAAAAACTTTATAATAGCAATTATGTGTTTTTAGATGGCAAACCTATGTTGCGACAAGGAGACACTGGAGATTGGATTGGAACGTTTGAAGGTCATAAAGGTGCGGTTTGGGGTGTTGCGTTGAATCCTCAGGCAACAAGAGCTGCATCAGGTGCTGCCGACTTTAATGCCAAAATCTGGGATGCAATTAAAGGAGAAGAAATTCATTCTTTTCAACATAAACATATAGTAAAGTCCGTCAACTTTAGCACCGATTCTAATTATTTATGTACCGGTTCTAATGAGAAGCTTGTCAGGATTTATGATCTCAACAAACCAGAAGCAGCACCACAGGTATATATTTATATATAAATTTGATAAAATGAACACAATTTTTTTTAGTATTTTAGTTAATAAATAACGTTGATAGATTTTCTCAGGTCACAAGAATGGTATCAGGCATGTTACTTTTTTCAATAATAACACTGCGTTAATTACATGTGCCGACGATAAAACTTTGAGAGTATGGGATATAAATAGTGGCCAAGAAGTGAAAAGGTTAAACTTCCCAGCAGTTCCAAGTTCCATGGAATTATCAAAGGATGGAAATATTATTACCACTACTCATTCCAATATAGTCACTTTTTGGGATAGTAAAGAGTATGTTCATTTTTTATCTTCTATGATTGATCAAGTCTTGTCTATCAATGTATAAATTTCATATATTGTCATCAATCAACTATAATCCTCTAGGACATGCTTTACCTTGTGCTAAACTTAATAGTCTTTTATAATTTTAAAGTCATATTTAGAAATATCTGATATAGTTTTTTATAAATCAAATTATTTGTACAGGTTAACTAAATTACATGAGTATACAGCACCAACACAAATGAACAGTGCCAGTTTGCATCCAGATTGCAGTATTTTTGTATGTGGAGGAGAAGATCTGAAAATGTACAAGTTCGATTACATTACGGGTGCTGAAATTGGTGAGGAGTGATTTTATAACGAATCGGTATTAAAAAAGTTCTATTTTTACAAACTTTTGTAATTATTTTCAGAATCATTCAAAGGACACTTTGGACCAGTGCACTGTGTACGCTTCTCACCGGATGGTGAACTGTACGCTAGCGGTTCAGAAGACGGTACTTTAAGATTGTGGCAAACAACTGTTGGCAAAACATATGGTCTCTGGCGGTGTATAGAACAGTCACCTGGAATGCAAGAAACCGCTGCTGTGCTTAACAATAAGCAAGAAGTTCCTGCCAGTTAAAAGTTCAATGTTTGATGGATAATCTCAAATACTTTAACATCGAAGAGCAATTATTTCATGAACAGAGGTGAAATGAGGCAACAAAGATGAACAACGATTCGAGGTGTAATTTTTATTTTATTGGCTGATGTCTGCCATAATACCTTGTAAATATTGGATCTCTGCGAAACTAGTTCCATATTGAATTCACCTTGGATGGAAACTGAAAAGCGGACCAACCTTCGTCATAGTCTGATAAGTCATGGAAGTGTGGGACGCCGTTCACTATTTATTATAAAGAAGAGCAAAGAAACATTAACATTTATTAACGTTATACATTGTCACTATTGTACTACAAAATTAGACAGAGGTGTAATAATAGAAAAAGCAATTCAGAATGAAATTTTGTGTTCCCATTTGTTATTGTCGCATTACAATTACTATACAAGTATAAAAATATCTTGCCTGGTATGATACCAGTACAGTTCCTTAAGACACATATATCATTCATTCATTTATCGCAATATTCATCCTTTTTTTTCAACAACGTTATAACATGAAGTCCTCTTTGTACCACGAGATCACTGTACAAAATATTTCCTTCAAACTGGCAATGACAGCTTTTATACGAAGATACGTACTGACCTCTTGACACTTTTTCGTAAATTAAATATTTCTTACAATCTATTTAAGTAAATAGTACTAAACGTAACAAGTAAAGGATGAGAGGTATTTGTTGTGAAACAAAATGATGATATACAATGCGGTCAGGCTACATGAATTTCAGAATTTAAAAATGTAGAAATTACAAATTTACAAGGTTTTATATTAAAAAATTCTAAACTTAGAAATTTTTTAATTTACAAACGTTCAAATTTTCAAGTGTGAAAATTTAGAAATTAAAATAGATTTCTTTCAATTATAAATTTCAAATTTACAAACTTCTGGCGGTAAATCGTTGATGTGGTCGTTTCCACAATTTTTGCTTGTCTTATAGACCTAGTTAGATTCTTGTAGCGGGACTTCAGTATACTTGAGACAATTTCAGGTAAACTCGAATATGATACGCACGATTGTTAATGCGTTACTTTAAGTTAACGAGTACACTTGACCTCTCACCGTTTCGTTATTTCAAATGTGTAGTACGAGTGGGCACACGCAAAACATATATGCATATATTGTACAAACATAATATCTCGATTTACATTTCTGTACAGTTCATTCGTCGATAATGAGCGCAGCTCGTTAAGTGTCACTGTCATTGTGTAGTTTCACGAAGGAAGACACGAGTCTTGCGTTTAGATAGTTAATAAGCATCGAGTTGTACGAAGACGCCTTGTTCATTCAGCCGACAAACTGCGATAGGTCCGGCAGTTTGAAGCCGTTGAAGGAAACCGGCGTCGGGACGCTTCTTAAACTGTTTCTGTGCTGCACGAAACCAGGGAAGCTGGTGGGCGTTGTGAATTGCTGAAGTCTTGAAGAAGCTTCTGTGGCTGCCAAGACAAAACCGCACTGGGCTGTGCATACGTCGTCACGCAAAATCGCTTCTCGAGAAGCTTCACGCAGAAGCTGATTACAGTCCGTGATCCTCAAAGAAGCGCACTGGGTCTGAAAAGCGAACGATACGTTACTATTTACTATACAAAAATAGTACATTCAAGTGCAAATTTGGCTTTCCTAAGAACAATGGTAGCTGAAGGGAACAGGTCCCTATCACTCATAATAGCATACATTAGCATTTACATGTATTCTGCCTAATTCACAAAAGACATTTTCGAAATGAATAATCAATCTAATTCCATCTCCCTGCAGGAGAGAACATCGATAAACTTATTAATAAAATTTTCACTAATAAATGTTTACTTTTAAAAAAAAGCTGTTGTACATTTTATTTTCCATAGAGATGTTTCTAGAAGCTACATCAGAAGATTCTCATAATTGAGTTTTATATTGAAGTTTAAATTCATAAGTACTGTGGAGATTCAGTATGTAAAAGAGAAGAAGTAATGTAATTTATTTAAACAGTTGAGTGTTATACTGTTACGCATATTGTAAAATTTATATTTATGCCATGCGCAGTTTAAAACAATACTACCAGCGTCATGTAGCGGGTGGGTACGAAACTATAATAGAATCAAAAAATTGTGTTTTTTCGTAAAATAAAGCATTTATATATTTTATTGACGTTTGAAAATCATTCTGTGGAAAATGATCAAATGATGAATGGTTGAATCGTATCTAATTGGCCTTTGCATTAAACATTCGCCAAAAAATAGAGCTCTGCATGACCAACGGTGAGGCAAAGATAGGACTTTTCTTCCAAAAACCGTAATGCTTTAAATCACGTCAAATTTTGCAAATAAGATTCTTTTTAAGAAGGGAAACGTCTGTGAGAACGGTTTCGGCGATTCAAACGAAAAATTTTTACCATTACAATGTTATTGTTTATATTACCGACGAGACACAGTATAGGGTGTAAACTATTCTGAACATCATAATCCGCATCTTTGGACCTACGGTAAAGTCAAAACACTCCGAAGTTAATTAGATTTGGACTCCGATGTAATTTGAAGGATATTATAGTAAATTAAGCCAATAAAATCAGTATTAATCGAATTTTAACAGAAATGGAACAAGGGGCGCCATCTCTCCGGCGAACATGGTGAACTACACGTATTTGAAACTGTAGTTTCATTAGTTCCCACACGCTGCCGCTACATGGAGCCACAGGTATCGTTTTCGGTTCAATTCAATTAATATTGATTTTATTAGCTTAATTGACTATAATATGAATTGAATTAAGGCAAGATTAATTAACTTCGAATTGTTTTTACCGTAGCAAACTATTATCAATTTTTAACCATTCTTATGCTAGTCCTTATTAGTCTAAGGGTTTCTGTCTTATGTGCCGCCATCTAGCGCTGGAAGATGAGAACTAATTAAACTGCAGTTTCAAAAGTGTGTAGTTCACCCTGTTCGCCGGAGAGATGGCGTCACTTGTTCCATTTTCGTAAAATATCAATTAATATCGATTTTATTGATTAATATACTATATATTTATTAATATTGACATTCTGCCTTTTGCAATATATTCCGTGGGTCCGAAGATGCGGATTATGTGTTCAGAACAATTCGCACACCACACTGTATCTCGTCGATGATACAGGGAATGACATAAGAATGGCAAACAATTTTCTTTCGAGTCGCTAAAAACCATTCTTACAGATATCTTCTTTTGCAAAAAAGAGCTTATTTGGAAAATTTGGTCGATATCAGAGCATAACTTTCCAAAGTTTTACCTTTAAAACTAATTTATTAAATATTGATTTCTTTAGACTTCAGATAATATATTTTATATAAAGTACTTACGCCTTCAGCAGTGCAAACGCAGCTGGTACAAGGTGTGGGGAAGCCAGACTCCCCTAAAGCAACGTTCCTCCCTCCAATCTGGCATCCATGCCTCGTTTCCCTCCACGCAGACAGATCCATATGTGGCATAGAACTGCACGGAACCCGCGGGTTCAGGAAATTACTGGGCAAATCGAAGGCAGCTCGTTGCATGTCGTTATGCTCATCCATATTCTCGCACATGATCTTCGACAAGGTGACCTTGCGAATCTCTGCCAGTTGGTGTTCGGTAAATCTGATATTGGGATCATCCGTTTCGTACCAGAAGCGATCGCACTTCCTCGATTGTCGAAACTGTATGGCTATTATGCAAGCAAACGTGGGTCCCACGAGACCACCCTGAAGAGGTCTCTCGCTCATTCCACCAGGGAACAGATCGATGTCGTCCACAGACGCGTAGATGCGTTTCATGCGAGCTATAACCTCCGGCGCCATTTCTCTGGACAGATCCTCGAACGTGGTAGCTCTCTTTAGGTTGCACAGCGCTCTGTAATTATTGTACGATGGTATTCCATGATCTCTGGCACGGTGGATGTTCAGCGCGACTAAATCCACTCCGGAATACGGTATTCCCTTGATCTCGAAGAGGTGATTGGTCACTTCGCCGGTTATGAACTGGTCCAGGGTCTCCATGGGGGTTGCCACCAGTCCTCGTATCATCTCATCGATCATACTCTGTTGGTACAACATGTCGGGGTCGAAGAACCCGTCCCTCAGCAATATGGACGGTTCGATGCTCTGATAATTACGATCCATCCTCGGCAAATGAGGTCTAAGAAGGGAGTGTCCGATCCTGTACGCCGCGGTGGCGAACTCCGTGAGCACGCTGGGATTGCAAGTAGGCGAGTACTCCTTGTAGTAACCTTGAGGAAGAAGCTTCAGCCCGTAAAGGGTAACAGCGTTCCAGCCAAGGATTCTGGGTAGAAATTCATTGTACGTGACGTGCTGCAACATGGCACTGACTATACGCCTCGACTGCTGGAACAGCTTCTCTCCGTCCCAGTGGGGATTGATCTGTCTCAGGCCCTCCACCATCCTGTTGTGTTCCCGAATCCACATGGTGTGCATAACGGTCAACGCGGGCTGCTCCGACGCCCGACCATCGCCCCCGATGAAACAGAACCCAGACTTGGCTTTGCACTCGGGGTGTGTCGGCGACTGAGGCAGAAGGTCCTTGGCTCCTCGATGTGGACTCTGAGTGATGTTCATACGACCGTTGAACCCACGAAGCACGTTGCAGATGCAAGAATTCTCGCCGTAGACCACGGAGGCGTCCAGGAACCCGGTGTTCTGGTTGATCTGCTCGCGAGGTCCCAGGTGCTGCTGTCCCGGCAGCGACCTCATGGACGGGAAACACATTCGGGCTCCCGAGGAGACGTTCACAGTGGGGTAATAATGATCCCCGGGAGGCACCGGGAACGGGTTACACTCGGGATGAACCGTACGAGGCGAATCACAGGACCGACAGCTGGGTATAGACTCGGCGAAGCCTTTGTGGATGGGTGTCATCGTCAGATCGTGATCCAGAAACTGGGCGAACTGCATCACCATGAGGGTATAGCGGTTGTGGAGGTTGGAGATGTCCGGGTGGATCACCGTAGAGATCACTCTGGGATTCGGCAGAGCTACTCCCGTGACCGACGTGCTCCTAGGTTTGGACACTCCATCTTCGTACACGGGTGGGAGCAACCTAGCGAAGGTAGTCAACGATTTCCCCAGATTAGGATTGCGAAGATTGTTACAGTGACCCGACAGGGTTCTGTAAGGACTCGTGGGGTCGCAAGGACTGTCATCTACGGGACACTCGACTTCTTCGTGGTTCGTTGCCTTCTTCTGACCCAAGAACCCGGATATGTCCACATTCTGTAGTAGATCGGAGAAGTCGTTGTTGGGGAAGCCAAGAATGTTGTCCGTGGTGTCAAAGATTTGTCGTTTCCTGCGTCTCAGACCGTGGATGCCGTTCAGGATCTCGTTGGTCGCCAATTCGTACATGATGGAGGAGTTAGCCAATAGAAGAGCGTCTTTGTTAGCCTTGGAGAAGCTGGCTGCTGTGCCTGCGGGCGATTTGGGATCAGCTATCCTCTGTTCCAGCCAGGAATTGTACTCCAGCTGCTTTCTCTGGATCAAGTCCGCTTCCGCCTTCTTCACAGCTGCGGCTAGCAAGCTAGGATTGAGGTTAGGGACGAATTCCGAAGTCGCAGGCGCGCTAGATATTTCTTTCTTCACCGGTTCTGGAAGAGGCTCCTCTCTCCACGGAGTTAGATCCAGAGCACTGTACTGGTCGCAGTTGATTCTGGCGTTCAAGTAAGGATCCGTTCGGATGAACGCCTTCGGCTGGATTCTCTGGATGTTCGTGTTAGCGCAAAGGATACCAGCCAACGAAACTTTTCTGATCTCGGCGAGCTGGACAGCGTTCAACCCTGAAGGAGGGATATCGTTCTCGTACCAAAACCGATCGGAATTCCTCGTTTTGATGATCTGTTTTCTTAAAAGGCACTCGAATGTTGGACCTACGGCAACACCCTTTGATGGAATCTCCAAAATTCCACCAAGAAGAAGATCTATGTCTTCCACTCGGGAATATATGGATTCCAGCAGCTTCGCGTGTACGGGGAGCATGAAACGTTCCAAGTCCTTGAAGTTCTGGATCTGTGAAAGGAAAAAGGTGATATAGCAAGTACTAACATTATCAACGTAAAAAGTGCTTTAGATTGTTTTGAAACTATTGGGTTCTTATTTATACAGACGAATGTAGTGGAATGTACTGAAAAATTTAAGAACTGGAAAATTTGTGAATGTAAAAATTTAGAAATTCTGTAATTAAATAATTTTAAAAAATTCCATTTAAATAAAAACGATTTTATACATAATGAATCTTTTTTACAGAAACTTGAAAAGTAATTTATTTTGGTTCCCCAAAATTTACATCAATATGTTTGTTTTCTTCTAATTTAGGAATTCACGATTTATGTCAAGGTTTTAATAAAAACTGTTACATTCATATTTGAGAAAACCAAAATTATAGAAATTAAAGGAACTCAATGAAAAATTGCAATGATTAATGATAAATAATTCCGTGTTAGCTGTTTCCTATTATGCAATCGAATTTCTAAATTTTTCTGCACTTTCTCGATTTTCAATTTACGTCATCGATACGTTTTAAATCGTTATGTAAAACGGTGGTAAGGTAAAAGTGATTATTACCTGGTAGCAAGTTTCTGCTGGTAAAGTAAAAGTGATTATTTATAAACTTTTATTACTCAGTGATTAATCATTCTGGCAATAAAATCAATCATTATTTACCTATCAATTTATAACCGAGATAAAATATTATTAACTAGATTTAATGTAGTAAATAAATTTGCTTAAAGTTGAAGATTAATTTAGATGAAAATTGAGGCTTTCCAGTTTTCGTGTTCATTTATCTCGCACAGTTATTTTCCTTTTTGAATTTCTACATAATCTCCGTAATGCATTATTTCAAAGAGATCATACAAGTTATAATCTATGGACGTTATTTATTACCGGTAAGTATAGCCTCTGTTGTAACGTCAGTTGAACAGGCGTTTAATTTACGACCTCACTATATTGCAGTGATTATATGAGTTTACAAACTACCTACTATATACCTCTGCTTTTAACATTTTTCGATATCAAGTTGCAATTTAAAAAAAGTAAGGCTTCGATATAAGAGAAAATGATCTACACGATATAAGGGAAAATGATTTACACGATACAGGCGGGAAAAGTGTTATGTTAGAAACCCTCGCTACTGAAGGTTAGAATTCTTTAGAAGCAAAAAGATTCGCTCTCCCAGAAATGTAACGCGAACAAGGTTCATATCTGTGAGACTCATGCAAATATACAATTTTTTCATTTCCAATTTTTTTATCTTTTACTAATATATTTTGTACATTTTTCTAATCAAAATGAGACCAAACTCGACGTAATTCGAAAACACTTGTAACAACTTATTAGTCAAGTTCCAATTTTTCTTAGAATTACAAATAATATATTCAAAATTCCGTTGTTTTTCATTTCAATAAATGTCACAGGCATGCTGGTAAAAGTTCCATAAAGTCAAAAATAAAAAAGTTACATCCCTGCATTAGAATTGTACCTAGGTTACTGTTTGTTTACGTTCGATCACCAAGTCCCACGTTCGGCAAACTTCAGTCGATGCAAGAAATACACGATATAGGTGAAAGTTACATCGAGGCTGTACCGCATCAATGATATCGATGCGGTATCAGTGACATCACTAAAACGCGACTTACCGTGACATTGTTTCCAGAACAGTCGGCCACGAAGTGCACATATCCAGGGATGCCGTGATCTCGTCCCACGTGTACGAGCCTCGCGTTCACATCCAAGCGTGGTTCGAAAGCGGAGTCGCCGAGATCTAAGCTCACCCGATTGGCCGACGTGATCACGTGGTCTTCGAGTCGCGTGGCATCATTGATGCCGTGTTTACGAAGCGACGTCAGAGCGCGCAGAGCCGCCAAGGCGACAGCGTCGTACGTGCCGGGTACGTTCGAGGAGGAGTAATGGTTGTAGAATCCGCTGGTGACCGGCATCAGTTCTGGGTCCGTTCTGGCACCTTCCCCCAGAATGCTGGGCACGTACTCGTTCAGCGTGACGTGCTGAATCTGCGCGACGACCAGGCGACGAGCCTCCAGGAACAGTTTGGTGTCGTCCCAGTGCTGGTTCGCTTCCGCCAGCTTTCCAGCGATGCGATTATGCTCGTTCAACAGGGCCGCGTACATCATGCCCAGAACCTTGTCCTCGGTGTTGTTGCACACCTCGCACACGGACAGGTCCACCTTGCCCTGACTGTACGTCCTGATCCGGTGCAACTGCTCGTCCGTTATCCCGTAGATATGCGAACCGTCCAAATAAGCAGATGCACCGTTCATCTGCTCTCTGGTCGCGAAGTTGCAGTTGTACACCGTCAACGTCGGCACCGAACGCCAGTATTCCGTGCAGCCTCCCTCTTCGTCACGGATCTCGTAACATTCGGGGTGTTGGGCTCCGTCGGAGCAACACGTGCTGCGTTGGTTGGACGGGTGCACCACGGAGCCGATATCCTGCAGGAGCAGCTCGGACCACACGCCGGATACGCTGGTCAGACCCTCGTGAGTCTCCGGGGAAAGACGGAGGTGGTTGATCATCGTTGACACCGCTTTCGTAGGCGTCGGAAGCACGTGGTTGCCTAACGACTGACGAGGACTAGCGATACCTGCCGGAGATTAAACACGAACGTGGTTAGGTTTTGTAAGATTTAATTGTTGAAAGTACGAGGTTTTGTAAGGTAATCGTTGAAAGTGGCAGGTTCTTTTCACGCGAAATTCAGAGTGGAGAAAGGGAAGGATCTTTTATGTTACGTGGACATGGCGGTACTTTGTGCGTCATTAGAGAGAAATGACGTATATCTTGTGTAGCAATGTTTTCGCAAGTTCTTGCTTTATTTATGTGTGTATGCGTTTTATGACGTCATTGAAACCATATTGGGTTTTATAGATTCTACGGGTTTTCACTTTGTGGGTTAGCGTTGGAGGTTCTGGGAGTCTGGATTTCTGGTTGCACTAGTGTGTTTATTTTTTCGGGGATAATATTTATGTATGGTTTCAATATCACCTATAACAATCACATATTATACTATAATTATACACTATTATGTACTATATTCATCTGCATACTTTATGTACTATGTAGGATACCTATTCTACATTTTATACTCTGGTACATCATAGGGTGAAATAGGGATATAGGGATATAGATTCTATTCTGCAGAGTATACTATACATTCTATACTTTGTATTCTACACTCTATGTTGTACACTACACACTATGCACTCTACTTCAATTTACTATTCCAAATTTGTAAATTTGTGAAATTTGGAATTTTGAAGCTTAGGCTTTTGGAAATTGACAATTTGCAAATTTATTTTGGAAATTTGGATAATTTAGAAATTATGGAATTTGTTAATAACATTCACTAATGCTCAAAGTAATGATTTGTCGCACTTATCATTTTATGTGTTGTGAACAAATTTTTATAAACACTTCGAAACTGTTCAAACTTTTCGAAAATGAAGTGACGTGAAAAAATTGTATTCTATATTTTTTCATGAAAACACCCAATTATAAGATCCTTAAAACTTTCTCGGTCGCTACAAAGTAATGTACGATACCGATTAATAAATAACCCACGTGCCTTAGAGTATTTACCCTAAGAAAAGTGGGGAGGAGCAGATCGTCGAAATGTGCAATGCATGTCGAAATTCTGTGTCACGGTTAAAGCATGACTATCCGTATTCGACGAATCCTGGTGGCAAAGTAGGCTGACAATGAATTGCATACGTCGATTCCTTTCTACACAGCGATCGTCATCTTTCGGATCAACGATCGACGCGTTTAGGTTAGTCTCCGCAATGGCGACGCCAACGAGATTTATGGCGGCTCGCTGATAGACAAGAGTCGCGCAAATATTTATTTAACGAATGAAAAAGGGGCGAACCGTTCGAAAAGTATTTTAACAAGTCCTGTCCTTGTCCCTAATTAAGTTGATTCATGTGCATATGTGGAGACAAGCATGGGAACACTCGCAATTTAAATATTGCCATAAACGCGTACTAGACTTCTGCTTATTCATAAATCTTTCTTATTGCGGTTGGCACGATCCAGCGCACCTTTTATCCTTTCAAATGCTGTCTGTGCACTCGGATGCATAGGCTTCTTTTAAATAGAGTCGTTTATTTCGATATTTTCATCGAGTCATTTTAAAATGGAGATATTTAAGGGGTTTTAATAAATTTAAATGTAATACAGTCCTTGGCCATTACCGCTATAAATTTTCAGAATTTTACACGTTTTCCGTGAAATTCAAGGATATAAGAAAATTTTGGGTTTTGAAGACTTTAGTATATTACTAGTTTAGGATATTGCGACTTTGCTATTTTGAAATTATTGTAATTTTGAAGCTTTGGAATTTTTTAGAATTTTGGGACTTTGGGACTTTGAAATTTTGGAAGATACAAATTTTGGGTCTTGAGAGTTTTAGTATTTTACTACTTTAAATTTTAGAGGACGTTCGGACTTTGAAATTATTGAATTTTGAAATTTGGAAGTTTTGTAATTTTAGGCTTTGAAGACTACAATATTTGATTAGTTTCGGATTTTGTATAATATCTAGTCGTCATGGTACGTCGTAGTGTGTCATGGTGCGTTGTAGTGCGTCATGGTGCGTCATAGTGCATCACAGTGCGTCTTAGTGTGTTGTAGTGCGTCATGGTACGTCGTAGTGTGTCATAGTGCGTATAAATGAACTGTTTTGACATATGCTGTCATGCAACATTAAAAAACATATAGCATAATGTATAATTATACAATTCCTGGCCATTGAATTAGGAGCACTATAAATTTTCAGAATTTTACACGTTTTCCATAAAATTAAAAGGTCTGTTCAAATTGTAATTATATAATTTATTAGCTACCATGATACGCTACTACTGTACATAACATTATTAACACACGTTAATATCTTGTATTTCCACCCTTTGCTTTGGTCACAGCTTCCGGCATGCTCTGTATACATCATATGCTTTATATCTTCATTATTTTCCCAAATATCTGTAATTCTTTTCAACTCGGATAATGTGGTTGGAGAGTTGTAAACTAGTCTTTTGAGTAGGCAGACATTTTCTATGGTATTCAAATTTCACCTCTAGCGCTATCGATACTCGAGCCTAACGTAAACGCACGGCCCTTAATCACTCGCCACACAATTTATTATCACGATAGTAACAAATTGCTATGTGTATAGTTATCAACGTATTTAGTAATAATTTTGCATGACCTAACACAATTTTCCATATATGTTATAGTCATAAAAGTGAAATTTTCGTACGTGATCCTAATTCGATGACTAGCCCCTGTAGTAAGTTTCATAAACATACAAACAAGTATTTTTAATGATCCGAGCTTTCGGTAGGAAATTGTGATCATTATTTCTCAAATACTGATTCGTAGTGGGTGAATTTTGTAAAATAAAATTGACGTATCAACGTAAATATTAAACTGGGTTATATAAAATTTGGTTTTCGGGCATTTTATAAATATATCAACCTTGTATGTCCTCTTTATCTTGACGTCAGTCGAGCTTCGTAAACAAATTCTTTGTTACCCTCATTTCTTTCATTTTGCATTCTTAAGATTCGTTTATAAAAGTTAGAAAGTGAAATGCCTCGTGGAAAAGAACTTTCAAAGGGAGAAAACGCCGTGATCGATGCTTTTTGTTGAAGGCAAAGATTATGGATATATCGCGAAACAGATAGGTTCAAAAAGTGCTATCGCCGATTAGGGTAGTAGAAGACGTAATCATGGTGAGAAGTTCAGGTCGCCCTTCAAAAGCCACTCCCTGAGATAAACGTAAAATTCTACGATTAGCTTCTAACTCGACAATGTCGTTGGTTCAACTGCGAGATGATTGCAAATGAAATGTCACTAAAACCGTTTATGGAACCATTGTAAAATTGTATAAATTTGAATACTTATAAGTTTGAAAACTCAGCAAGAACTCAAAATTTTGAAAATCTAGCATATCAGTATTTAACAAACTGAAAATCTAGCAACTTCAGTATTTAGAAATTTGAAAATTTAGTAACTTAGAGATTTCCTAAACAATATTACTTTTATTGAATTATTCAAATGCAGAAAGTCAATAACCGGCGAGATGCGAATAGTATTGTGATTCACTGTATATTTTTGGCTGAATATCATCGGAAGACACAGTCAGTGAACCACTGACCGGAACACCTCGTTGTGAGTCACTTTCTTCGCTCTTTTCACTTTCGTATTTTCGTTTGGACTTTTTTCACCAGACACAGGCGCCAGCTGTATTTCGCCCACTCCTTGTGCTCTCCAAATAGCACTTCCGATGAAATTGCAAGATTTTCACTTTGGTAAGGCTGTTTCACTGTTCCCTTAATCTTTTAGCACATGGTATACGCCATTTTACCAGTTTCAACGTGCTAAATACGTTCACATTCAGTAAAGAAGGGTTTAACGAACGCAATGATTTATTGCGAACAAAAGACATTCTTGTATCCATGTTCGAAGAGAACAGATCAGTGATCAATCTTATAAAGATTCTTCTGTATTTTTTTATACATGTATTCCTGTATTCTTATTTTACTCTTGGTATTTTATTAGTGTATACAGTATCAGTATATTCTTAATATACAATGTGTATATTGTGTATATCCTGCGTTGAGAATATATTCTTGTGGATAATTTTATATGTCAAAGTTGAACCACCGACGATTAATATCTGAAATAAAAGGTGGCGAAAATACCGTAAGTTGGTTCCCAACATCTTCTTTCAAAAAGTATATACTGTGCAACGCGTTAAGAAGAAATGACACTACATTTGAATCGTCACGAATTTGGAACTTTCTGTTGTAAAATGCAAGGAAGACAGCACAAAATAGCCATAAGTGGTACTTGGTTCAAAAATATACAATTGCGGCTATCAAAAATGTACAGCTTGTGTACATTGTATACAGCTTTGGTCGTGCGGAAAGCTAAATGTCGACTTGAAGCATGGGAAATTCGAGAAAAACGCATTTCCGTCAGAATCGAATGTGGTATTTGTAATCAGCATATCAACACGATTAAAATGATGGATAAGGTGTCAGTATGTTTTTCTTCTTCGTTTCTGGTACATAATTTGTTGATAATTCGACTCTGAGATTTATCGAGAGCCAAGTATACGGATTCGTCGTTTTAAATATTAATAAGTATGTAACATCCTCAAAAATATCACGAAATGCACTAAAATGTTAACCAGAATGTTTCTTAGCATAGAGAACTGCATGTGTCCGTGCAATATTTTAGAAGTTGACATTTAAGAATCGCCTTAACCTGTATGCATGCTATATTGCAGTACCTACGTGACTGGTATGTGGAGAATATGCTTTGAGAACCACTGTTATAGGATATTTTTCATAGATCTAGGTCACGATTGATCTAGCTCTGTCGTTCGAGGGTGAAAAAAATACATAAAACAATAGCTTATGTGAGCTATTGCCTGTATCAGTGATGGGTAGAACAAGTGCCTACTAGAAACTCATATGTGAAACACGGGTATGTAGGTATCCGAGAGGTGATTGAAATTTCATTCTTTTTAATTTAGAAATTTGAAAATTTTAATAAAATACTTCAATAAAAAATACAGAGACCAAATATACATCAGATTAGTTAACTACCCGTTACATGAACAGTCTAAAATTTGTTGAGTACCATACAAATTTCTCTGTTTATATCATTTCACGATTTTTAGAAATTCGCTGGGACAGAACTTCCGCATTTTAAGCAATTATGTAAGATTGAACTTCCTAAAAGCTATAATTATCGGAATATCATGTTACCTGAAAGACATACTTTCATATCTGGTATTAAGATTCCATGAGAAATTGATTTATTGGAGTTAATAAAAAGGAAGTAAACGCACGTCGAACGTAATATTCGAACACGCAGCAAATGAGAAAACAAATTCCTTAGATACATGTTTCCTTGTTAGATAACGAATATGGAACTGATGTAAGAATACATATTTGATGATAAAATTTGATCTAATAATCAAACAAACAATTATATTTTATAGTAACATAATATTATTAGTCAATAAGTTTTTTTTGACTTCATAAAAAAGGATAATACAATTCAACTGAAGCCATTTTGAAAAAACGAGGTCTCCATGTTTTTTACGTTGGAAAATAGAATTGTAAGTAAAAAAAGGATATATGGGTCAAAATATTAAAATATTCCAACTGTAAATATTATATTTACTATTTCAAGGATTGTTCTTTTATTAAGGAGTTTCTTAGTAAGTATAATTACTATTATGAGATAACTTACTGCTTGCACGTGTATTTCTAAACTTGTCAATTTAATAACGGAAATGTGTGAATCTATATATTAGTTTATTAAAGTTAACAGAAGTTATATAATTAAATATTTAATGCTAAACTTAAGGACCGTTACTTAGAAACTTAGAGGTACTAATATTGAATGGTCGTTTTATAGAAAATTCTACATCTATTCGGAAAATATTAGTTTTTAACGATTACGTTCTCCTGTGTCGGATAATGAGATGTTGAACAAACGTGTCACTGCAGAAAGAATGTCACTAACAGCACCAGTTTGCGTCTTCCGGTTTTATTCTTTTAAATTCTTGTGAAATTTCAGAGTGTAAACTCGAAATCATCGGATTCCCTTGATATTAGAGAAGTTTGACCAGTACCACGAGATATACGGTTAACAAGTTGGGTTTATCCGTCGAAAGAAAAGTTTGATGCGCTTAATTTTCGTAGCCGGTGCTTTGAAACAGGAAACTTTCGGTAGAAGAAAAATAAGTCTCAAGCGTCTCCTCGTCGAGATATATTGCTATCTTATTTAGCCAGAAGTTTTCCGATACAAACAAAACAGTATCCTCAAATTGAACTTTAATGTCTTTGTAAAGTATACCACCAATTTTCTTATTTCTATTTTTCTTTATAAGCAGAGAGTATGCTATCGAAATATTATATCATTATTAGGTTGTTTTGTAACGAATAGCAGATTTCGAAATATACGTGCAAAGTCTGGCATGATTCGACCACACAGGTAGTACAAAATTGCACTCATGTTATATGAAATTGAAATTTGAAAATTAATGAAAATGACGATACAAAGATCTCACTAATATTCTAAAGTAGTGGCCCATTTCAAAACATCGATAGTTTAACGCCATTTGACGATATAAGCGTCTCACGAGATTGCATTTCGATAACTGGTGCGAATAATATTGGAACTTTACCATAAACATAACGTAGTTACACTGTTGTTCATGTTAGGTATTGATTTATTTTATATGAATTTGAAATATGCTCTTTGCTGAATATGTCTACATAAACGTTTCATTAATATTTCTGTACAATGACTAATTACCATTCATAATCAATACTGAATCAGTTACCATAAATCAGATGTATTTAATTAGATTGTTTAATGTCCAACATGAATTCATGACATAAAAGTATCTCTAAATGTCACTTATATCAAATCAAAGTTTGAAGATTATTAAAAATATAAAAGTTTCATTACTACTAGTTTCCTAACTGTATAAACGTTGCATTCTTAATACAAAGTTCAATGGTTTACCACAATTAGATAACTTATGTATACAAATGATAACTTATGTATTTACAAATGATTATTAAAGATATCCTCAAGAAATTTTCTTCGAACAATTGTTTCGTTACCACTTCGAAAATGAATTACAAGCATAACAAGCGACAAAGAGGCTGTAGTTGCTTGCTGTTCGCTCGAACGATGAAGCAATCAATGACTCTCTATTTCGTTGACTCGACGCACCTTCTAGCATGCTAATTCGCCATTTCTAATCCTTGCGAGTATGCCAACACTCTTCAAAATGGATCTGAGCTCGTGCGTTTAGCTCGTCCCAATTTTCACTTTCCATTCTCGATACGGGAAGTGACGCGATCGAGGAATGGTCATCAGTAATCTCAAACTATTCACCTAACCTATACACTCGTTCACAAGTCGTGAGACATCTACTACTTTCGTCTTTATGTTCAAATTTTAACTACTAAATATCTAATAAAACAAAGCGTCTTTCTGTATGTAATAAATAAAAGAATAATCGAGATGTTTTAACATTTTTAACTTATTTTTTATTTAGGTCAAAGTGTTTATGAATTAAACTTGTATATTTGTAGTAATTTTACGTGGTTGTATTATAATGTAGTGTAATTTTAAATTGCATTTTCATTAAATGACAAATTTTACGATTAACGGTGATTTAATGTAAATAATAAAAAGAGGAGTGGAAACATATGGGAATGTGAGAGCTGTGTAGTTCTTTTGCAGCAGGGATTCTCAAACTTAGGAGACACGAGCTTCATTTCTAAAAGTACTCGTTTCTTCCAATCCACTCTAATTCATTTTTATGAATTTATATATAATTTGATATATAATATATAAAGAATGTATATATTTATAGATAAACAGTGTGAAAATTCTAAGATATCCTAGTCATAATAGTTTAAAATTTGAAACTTTTAAATTCGTTAAGTCTGAGATATTCAAAGATTCAAAGTTACGAAGAGTTTTAATGTGAGTAAGCCCAATAAGTTTAAAACTAAATACAATATATTTACCGTCAGAATATGCTGGTGGCAGTAGTTTCAAAAAAGGTGCACCACGAGCTCCCCAAATAGGATGTCTGACATTGTTGCAAGTACCGGAAGGTGTTCGATATTTGCTCGGCGGGCAAGGCCTCTCCGGTTTGATTCTACATGGAGCGTCACTCGAATCTGGCCTATTTTGGTACCTGAAACAGAGATACATTTTATGATTAACATTACTAGCAAATATTAAGAACGAAAAAGAAGAACCTATATTAAATCATTAATAAATAAATTAAAAAGTAGAGGTACTTATGAATTTACTACAACAAAATGTAAAAACTGTCTGTAAATTATTAGTTCAGAATGGAATTACATTGGTATTATGTCACACAATTTTCACCATGAATTCATGAATTCAATACGTGAACAGGTAGTTTTAGAAGATCCTAATCGTGTTTATCCACGGAACTGCAAAGCGGTGTAACTGGCCGCCATTGCGTGTTTCCTTTTATCCAAGAATGACCCCATGTTAACACAGAAATTATTCAATTCCAATTATAGCCATCGTGACGCGAATAATCGCAACGAGCCTCCACTTCCGTAAAGAAATGACGGGTTGAGACGAGAGAAAAATTGATGCAAAAATGGGAAAAAATGCAAGATATTTTTCTACAAACGACTCGTGATACATCGGCTAACGAGGAAGTATAATTCACGCGTGAGTCATGCGAGCCTTGTAAAATCTCCAACAATAAGAACTTGTCTATGGTGCGTGTGCATGTCTATAAATCAAATTGGCTTTCGCACAGTAAAGCATAGCTTGTTATGTATATACGAATCGCTACAGGAGAACAGTATCTGACATTGTATCAGATACTGGAAGCTGTATCAATTAGGCTGACAATAATGCGAACAAAGAATAATCGAGCAAATCGCATCTCTACGTTTAAACGGTTCATTCTTGTGAACCCCTAGCGTCGATTTTTCAATGATAAATAAAGACCTCGTTTAAACTTAGCTTTTGTAATTCAGAGTTCAAACTCTCCTTCCTGTCTCTCGCTATTTTTTACTATGAGGTTAAAATATAGTTAAAATATATTATTTTCAAATGAAGAATTTTAAGAAACTATCGTTAAACTTCAGCTGAACTATCATTAAACTATATCGTTAGATTTTCAGAATTGATAAAGCATCTTAAACTATCGTTTAATAAATCTACAAAAGTCGTTATAATAGTTTATTCGTTGTCACTTTAAAAATTATGGGTTCGTTTGATTTTATCGATCTCTGTTTCGTTTTTAGAAAATGTGCATATGTAAAAGTCTGAAAATGTGGTATAAATTAGAAGGTTATTTTTTTGATATTTTATTTAAATTGCAACTGTGATATAAGGAAAGATGATATTATCATTTGCGAGTGAAGGTATACTCGCTTAGTACAATGATTTCCTGTTCTTACAATTTCTCCTTTTAATAATTTTCACTACCAACAGGACCGGTACTATAATCGTAGATATAGATATATTGATATTTAGACACCAGATACTTTGGTTGGTCATGTTAATGTGGATTTTGAATAAATCTATAATCTAACACAATGGTGGCCATTTTGTATTTTTGGTAAATTGATGATTTACCAAATTTAAAGTTGATGGTTTAAAAGCTGAAAATTTGAATGGTTAAAAATTGAAGAATTAGAAATGTTGAAAATCAGAAACCTTGCAAAAGATAATTATTCAAAACACCTCACAATTTCCTCAGATCGTGCATACAATTATCCAACGAATCTGAATATCCTGTAAAAGTCATCGCTTCGATAATTATATCTAATTAGCGCGTAATTGTAACGTGTGACAGTACACCGTGAAAGTGTAACGTACTTAAAATTCTGTTTATTCGATTATACGTGCATTTCAGCGATGCAATAATTGTCGAGAGATTAATTGGAGCGCCCCGGGCGGTTTCCCCGAATGGAATATAGAAACTGAAAGGAACGAAGCAAAAAGTGACCCTGCCCCTTGCAATTAAAACGACCGTGGTTACTTTCTATCGGACTGTAAAAAGAGAAGGCATTCAAGAGCAAGAAATTGCTGATGAGTCGAGCGGAATGGCCGATCGAGCAGCAACAGGAAGGAAGCCAATCTTGGTGAACGTTTCACGACGGTGATAGCAACCGCGAACCACCAGTTTCAGATTGCGTTCCTTCCTTTAAGAGAACCAGTACCTTTCTTTCATTCCTTCGAGATTGATTCAACTTCTTCGTTGACATTCTTCGAGAAATCTTACAGCAATTTGACGAACATTATATACAGGGTGTTGCATAATTAAATCATGCAAAACTGCATTCTTTTATGAAATGCATTTCTTTCATTTCTTCGAGACTAATTCAATCTCTTCCTTAACATGTTTCAAGACTTTATTATAATTTTAACGAAATACTCTAAAATAGAATTACACTAGATATACAAAATACTAAAATATAAAATACTAAAATATTGTGAACATACAAAATTAGGAATCATGTAACATCTTCCACACATAGATTCACAAAGATATTGTAAAAAGGTTCCATTTTGAACACGCCTTCTTTCTCGAATGAAAGCTTGATATAGCAATGAGATTGGATTTAATACTCTCTGAATTTGATGTGCATCTTGATTTAGCCCAGTAAATGTACCATAGATCCGTTGTTGTAAATTGTGGGATGTACTACAGCTTTCACAGTTCCTCACAGATATGTAAAAGTCTAATGGAGTGAAATCTAAAGACATAGCGGACCATAGAATGGGTTCCCGTGACCAATCTATCTTCCATGATGTTCGTCTAACCTCTTTTCTAATTTGTGCTAATTATCTTTATTATTTTGATATTCTAAGTTACTGTTCTTAAATTGGTTTAGTTTCTTCAAGATTGCTTAGGGATGATCAAACCTTCTTATCACAGATGTAAGGTAAATATACTGTACACTGTACGCATATATTGTATATGGCCACTGTCTTATTCATTTTGGTATATTAAGTATGTTCAGGTTAGGTTAGCGTTCTAATTAGACTGACTGAAATTCTTCAAAGTTTTAAAGAATGATTGAACTTTGTTAAGATAGATATTGTAAAGTAAATGTGCCATCGACTGTTGTCTTATTCGTTTCAACGTATTAATTAAGGTTAGATTAGTATTTTTTCAAATCCTTATTCAAGAGTTTTAAATAACGGTTAAATATTGTTACGATAGACACTGTAGGGTAAATTTACCATGCATTCAATATCTAATTTATTAAGATGCAAGTATATATAGACTAATTTACTATGTATAAATGTTTGATTATGATTTATTTACTTTACTTAATTTTGTTACATACTGTACACCATTGAGTGCGGTAGATTTTCCAGTAGAAAATTCTTGACACATACAATGTAACCAAACTGTCATAGCATATTATGCAATTCTTCAGTGTATAAATATTCTTAAATGAGCAAACAGACTTGAAGAAAAAGTTAATGAGATGTACACATAATTCAGCCTTGGCACAAATTCTATTAACCTGTGAAATGGATCACTTTTCAAACACAAAAAAGGCAGCTACTTTTCTGTGGAATGCAGAATAAAAACTGACTAACAGGGAACTAATTTGCATTATAGAAGATGCGTTGTAAAACTGGAGTACTTTCGTTTTAATTTAAACGTAATAGTATTAGGAATTCCATTTGTGAAGATATTAAGATCAATTCAGAAAAATTGTATTGTTTTATTATTTATTAATCAAATATTTTATTATTTAATTTATTTAAGGAACAAATTCTTTGAAATACAGGTTATACTACAACAGAATGTAACTAACTAATAATTTAAATATTAAATTCTAAACTAAATACTAATATTAATGTCGATATTAGAACAGAGTATTAACATAATTTGTAGTTTTTCATTAAAAGTGTATATCTTTGTTATCGTTTAATACATAAAATATTAAACATTAAATAATTAGTACTAAAAGATATTAAGTATTACTAATGTAGCTAATCTGTAGGCTATTTACCGATTAAACTTTGTAATATTACACATTGTACAACAAACGATGCATATCAAAGCATAAAATTAATCAGAAGTATAAATAAAGGAAAAAGTTACCTGAACAGATAAATACCTAAAATGTTAACGATTAGTTACATTCTCTTAAACTTTAACTTTCACGTTCTCGAATAATAAAGAAAAAACAAAATAGAATAAAAACTTTTACATTTTGAAATTTTTCCTTAGAATAATTGGCTATTTAATCGAATACTTTAAATTAGTCATGTATAGTACTAAAGAGTTATTGAACATCCTAATTATTTAAATCTCAAATATTGTGGTAATTGCATTTATTCGAAAAAGACAAAAAAACATTTTCGAATAAAGAACAATGTATATACGCTTCATGCGAATGCGCAGTACGTCGACTGCGCTTTCGCTTCGTAACGATCAAAAATAGTTTTTTGATTCAAAACGCGAAAATTAATAACTTACAATTTATGCCTAAAAGAATGTTAAAATTTATTAAACAGTGTAACAAAACCAACAGGAAAATTAAACACAATGTTCTTAAATATTTCTGACAGTTATTAAATCGCATAAAATGCATGTATTTGGGTTTCTAAGTGTCCGCCATCTTGGTATCCTAAAGATTAAAGTATGCGTGCGTAAAAGGAATTGTAAAATTTAACTTAAAAGTAGAGCTGTACTTTACCGTTACCCCCCAAGCTTTTGACACCTTATCCATCATTTTAATCGTGTTGATATGCTGATTGCAAATACCATATTCGATTCTGACGGAAATGCGTTTTTGTCGAATTTCCCATGCTTCAAGTCGACATTTAGCTTTCCGCACGACCAAAGCTGTATACAATGTACACAAGCTGTACATTTTTGATCGCCGCAATTGCATATTTTTGAAACAAGTACCACTTATAGCTATTTTCTGCTGTTTTCCTTGCGTTTTACAACAGAAAGTTCCAAATTCGTGACGATTCAAATGTAGTGTCATTTCTTCTTAATGCGTTGCACAGTATATACTTTTTGGAAAAAGATGTTGGGAACCAACGTACGGCATTTTCGCCACCTTTTATTTCAGATATTAATCGTCGGTGGTTCAACTTTGACATATAAAATTATCCACAAGAATATATTCTCAACGCAGGATATACACAATATACACATTGTATATTAAGAATATACTGATACTGTATACACTAATAAAATACCTAGAGTAAAATAAGAATACAGGAATACATACATAAAAAAATACAAAAGAATCTTTATAAGATTGATCACTGATCTGTTCTCTTCGAACATGGATACAAGAATGTCTTTTGTTCGCAATAAATCATTGCGTTCGTTAAACCCTTCTTTACTGAATGTGAACGTATTTAGCACGTTGAAACTGGTAAAATGGCGTATACCATTTGCTAAAAGATTAAGGGAACAGTGAAACAGCCTCACGAAAGTGAAAATCTTGCAATTTCATCGGAAGTGCTATTTGGAGGACACAAGGAGTGGGCGAAATACAACTTGTGAACAAGAAACAAGATTTAGCTTCATCAGAGTTTTATAGCCGCCATGTTGTACATGGTACATGTACATGCTGTCGTATGTTACGGACAAACGATTGTCAACATTTTCCCAAATATCTCAGAAGTATGTCCTGATACCTTTTTCTTTTAGCTAAAAGTCTCTGAATGTATGAGTATTAAAAAGATATATTCGCTATTAAATAATAAAAACAAATGTGCGTAAGAAAGATAATTCTATATAAATAGAATAACTAATAAATACAGTAAGTGTATAACGACCAAGAGTCTTATTGAAAGATCTAAGTTCTATGAAAAACTCAGAAGAAGAGCATGTAACGTGCGACGAAAACCGACATGATTTTTAACCTAAAAGGTTAAACGAGCAACGG
Source organism: Megachile lagopoda (assembly GCA_036983795.1). Lineage (NCBI taxonomy): Eukaryota > Metazoa > Arthropoda > Insecta > Hymenoptera > Megachilidae > Megachile > Megachile lagopoda. The sequence continues at coordinate 10,847,125 of CM072797.1, read as the reverse complement.
TCTTCGTATTAGGCAACTGTCTGAAACCTGTTGCCCTCGGAACGAACGCGGTGAATGCAGTTTAGAATCACGTCCAGGTCCAACGGGTTAGCTGTGATGTTATTTTATGGTGTTGTCCAAGAATTAGCACACGCGAACACGGCCAGCGACCTTCTTGAGGTCGAGGAAAGGAGATAGTAACGGTAATGGTCGAACGGGAAACCTTCCTCGTGGCTGAAATGCCTGTCGCCACGGAAGGACGCGCCACGATCGGACTCTCCTTTTCTCGGCCATGAAAGTAAAAGTTTATAACGGTACGGACGGGAGAAAGAAAGAAAATGGAGCAAGAAAGACGGGCCCGACTGGTGGCAAGCATGCGAATCTCGTGACGTTCCCCTGCGGCAAGAAACTTCTGTTCGTTCAATGGCTATTTTCGCTTCGTAACGTTCTCCTTTTACTTTGTAAACTTGCACTCCGCAGCATTTCCTGATACTCTTGGCTCTTTTACTTCCACATTGCAACGACGGATTTTACATTCGATATACCGACGTATGTTATTTTCAAATTAAAGATGAAATTAGCATCAATTGGGGACTTAAATGTCAAATATTTTGTAGTGAATTAAGTAGATAATACTGAAGACTCCGAACGTGTTGGTTTCAAGTGAAGAAGTAAATAACTTTTTTTAATAGAATTTTATTATTTATTTCATGTCACACTCATTTTTAAGTAGATTGACAGTCATATTTTTCAATTTTTTTTATAAATTCATGTAATAGAGGGTTAATGTACACAATAACATGTTGACTGTGTAGATTATAATTTTATTAGCTTGTATTTTGATTTTTAACAAGTCTTACTAAATATTTTTATAATATTCTATCTTATTTATTATTCACAGTATTTGAGTATTTCTGATGAGGTGAACAAATTTTTAACAATATTTTTTAGAATCTAAAATGATTCATAATCTCTAAATTTCTAAATTTCTTAAATTTAAATCTTTAAATTTTCAAATCACCAAATTTCTAGGTACCTAAATTTATCATTTAAAACATCTGTAAAGGAAAACCGTGGGAATTTGAATATTTGAAATTGCTATATGTCAAAAGTCTTTAAATTTAAAAATTAGAAAGTTTTATATTTTTATATTTCTAAATATCCCAATTTCCACATCCCATATTTTTAAACTTCCAAATTTCCTAGTTTACAAATTGTAAAAATTCTTCTTCCATAAAATATCAAGGTCAGCTTTTGATCAATTTGTTATCATACTGTTGAAGTTAATATCAAAGCAAGTTCAACAGTCTACCATTTTATGGCCTTGAATAGTATGCTGTCATATTAAATAACACGGTTTGAAATACTACAAATTAGACATGATTAAATAACATAAACTTATCGCAAAATGTTATGTACTTACAACGCATAAATACTTAAAGATTTATGAAAGTAACTACTTAATAATGAAAATAACTAGTCAATTTCTATTACGAACATGAATGTAACGTGGGTGTCATTGAAATACGCTTACATCACGAAATGTTCATATCATTGAAACAGTTATGTTACAAAACGTTTATGTCACTACAATATTCTAACAAACATTTAAATCATTATACCAAACCTTAACCTTCATATTTCTATATCCCGAAATGTTCATTTCATTGAAACAGATATGTTACAAAACGTCACTAAAATATTTCAATAAACGTTGAAATTTTGTTGTCAAATCTCAACCTTCAAATTCTTGTATACACCGTTTGTAATATTCTAACCTAAAAAATTTGAAGTTACAGTTCAGTTGATTGTACACATACAGCCTAGATCTAACCTTGAATGTAACTTAGACCCAACCTGGAATCTAACATAGACCAAACCTTCAATATCACCTTTGTGATATTGAGAAGGTAGATCTACCTTTGAATGTAACTAAACCTAACCTTGAATATAACCTAGCGCAAACCTAAAATATAACCTAAACCGAACTGAATATAATCTACAGTCCCTGGCTATCGAGTTAGGACCACGTACGAAAACTTCACTTTTATGGCTATAATGTCATATATGGAAAATTGTGTTAGGTCATGCAAAATTATTACTAAATACGTTGATAACTATACACATAGCAATTTGTTACTATCGTGATAATAAATTGTGTGGCGAGTGATTAAGGGCCGTGCGTTTACGTTAGGCTCGAGTATCGATAGCGCTAGAGGTGAAATTTGAATACCATAGAAAATGTCTGCCTACTCAAAAGACTAGTTTACAACTCTCCAACCACATTATCCGAGTTGAAAAGAAATACAGATATTTGGGAAAATAATGAAGATATAAAGCATATGATGTATACAGAGCATGCCGGAAGCTGTGACCAAAGCAAAGGGTGGAAATACAAGATATTAACGTGTGTTAATAATGTTATGTACAGTAGTAGCGTATCATGGTAGCTAATAAATTATATAATTACAATTTGAACAGACCTTTTAATTTTATGGAAAACGTGTAAAATTCTGAAAATTTATAGTGCTCCTAATTCAATGGCCAGGAATTGTATAATTATACATTATGCTATATGTTTTTTAATGTTGCATGACAGCATATGTCAAAACAGTTCATTTATACGCACTATGACACACTACGACATACCATGACGCATTACAACACACTAAGACGCACTATGATGCACTATGACACACCACAACACACTAAGACGCACTATGACCCACTATGACGCACCACAACATACTAAGACGCACTATGACGCACCACGACGCACCATGACGCACTATGATGCACTATGACACACCACACACACTAAGATGCACTATAATGCACTATGACGCACCATGACGCACTATGACGCACTATGACACACTACGACGTACCATGACGACTAGATATTATACAAAATCCGAAACTAATCAAATATTATAGTCTTCAAAGCCTAAAATTCCAAAGTCCTAAAATTACAAAACTTCCAAATTCCAAAATTCAATAATTTCAAAGTCCGAAAGTCCTCTAAAATTTAAAGTAGTAAAATACTAAAACTCTCAAGACCCAAAATTTGTATCTTCCAAAATTTCAAAGTCCCAAAGTCCCAAAATTCTAAAATTCCAAAGCTTCAAAATTACAATAATTTCAAAATAGCAAAGTCACAGTATCCTAAACTAGTAATATACTAGTCTTCGAAACCCAAAATTTTCTTATATCCTTGAATTTCACGGAAAACGTATAAAATTCTGAAAATTTATAGTGGTAATTCGATGTCCATTTCTAAAAGATTTGACGGTGTACCTTTTCCGTGTTAATTTCGTAGAAATGAAATCTTGAATCAGCAAGGAACACTCAAAGGCAGTGACTCGTTAAAGGGAAACGCACGTGACTAGGTTGGCCTTCTTGAAAGTCGAACGTTGCTTAAGCAGTAGCATTAATTTGCCATTTCTTTTAGACGATGAATAACGGCTGGGTGAGATTTTCGTAACAGAGACGCGAGATAACTTAGCGTAATCGTGATTCGCTTTCTGCACCGTGGAGTTTCAGATTGTCGAAAGATATTATGTAAAAACGAATTGTATTGTATGAAGGTTTGTAAATAGGGTAAGTCACATGTTACTATGTTACACGCTCCAGAATGCTGTTACCTGGTGTACGGAATCTTTCCCTGGGTCAGTTCGTGTATCTTTTAACCGATATATGATTATGTACCATATATTGTACAGTTATTACAAATTATTACAATTATTTACATAACTATTGGAATTATTACATTATTAGTATTACATTTGTAATAATTGTACACTTGTTGTGCAATTATTACGAATTATTCTACCTCTTCACAGTTGACTCTCTGTTCTAATTCCTCTTTCAGTGATACATATCAATGATAATCACATGGTGACAAATCTGGACCGTACGATCAAGCGTACCAATGTGTCTTTTTAATTTTTTCTCGTCGAAGCCCACCTGATCGTGATTTTTCAAAATTTCAATTCATTTCGAGTAAGGAGTATCATTTAATTCATTTCGAGTAAATTTAGTTCATTACAGTTGACTCTCTATTCTAATTCCTCTTTCAGTGATACATATCAATGATAATCACATGGTGACAAATCTGAACCATGCGATCAAGCGTACCAATGTGTCTTTTTAATTTTTTCTCGTCGAAGCCCATCTGGTCGTGATTTTTCAAAATTTCAATTCATTTCGAGTAAGGAGTATCATTTAATTCATTTCGAACAAACTTAATTCATTTCGACTAAGGTAAATAAAATGTAGCATAACAGAAGGTAGAAAAATGTGGATAAATGTGAAGAAATATAGCCAAATATACTTAAACGTCTGTCAACAGCAAAACGACATAATGCATGAATACTAAAACGATAATAAAACTTACCTAGCTCTCGTTTGATACGTGAACCTCTCGGCTTCGATTCCCGCACGTGCTCTTGCCTGCAAATCGTGATCCACTCCGTAGAGATAATCTGTACATATATCATACTTCTGTTACTAAAAAAAATAGTCTATATGAAAGTTATACTTTTGTTATTAAGAAAAATAATTTGTACAAAAATCATATTTTTATTACTGTTTTTACCTAAAGAAAATTATTGTATTTAATTATTGCGCATGAAAGAAAATTTTGTTATAAAAGTTTAAATGAGAGAATGTATATATGCATATTTATAATTATTTCTAAAAATTAGAACTAAAACTGCAGAAATTCTTAAAACTACAGATTTTTCTTGAGCTCAGTTTCTTATTTAAACCAGTACAGTGTTTATTTGTTAGTTCAGATCTTCCTCGTGCAGTGAGAATAATAAAGAAATATTTTAAATAATTCAATTCACTGTGCAATAAATTATTTCTTAAACCCATTTCCAATAACAAGTTTAGAAAATGAGAAAATAGTGAGCGGTTGACTTTATAACCAAGGTAAATGTCGCAATTATCGACCGTGTAAAATTTAAGTGCACGTTTTAATATATTCACGTACTAATAATATTTGTTGCAATTATTAGTTTATCAAGGTATTATTTTCTTTGTAGCATGATCAATGTCCTTCGTTTCTGATAGTATCACTCGAATATAATAATTGCAAAAAATATATAATAATAATGTGTTAAAGTAATATTACTATTGTAAATAAATGTTGAATCAAATTACAATATTGCAATATTACAATAATATTATTATTATAATATTTCAATATTTATATAGTGAATCAATATTGAACTAAATTACAGTATTATAGTATTAAAATAATATTACAATAGTAAATAAATTTTGAATCAAATTACAATATTGCAACATTACAATAATACTAGTATTACAACATTTCAATATTTAAATAGTGAATCAATATTGAATAAAATTACAGTATTACGGTATTAAAATAATATTACAATAATATTAATATTAATATTATAATATTACAGTATTACAATAAAATTGAAATTACAATGTTATAAAATTATAGTATTGAGTAAATATTAAATCATAAAACAGTATCGAAACCAAGCGTGTTCTCAACTTTTCCTCGAACAGAATATTCGAAAAATATTAAGTAACCGCTTAAAGGTTAAATGTATCCCAAAATAAAATACGTCAGTGAAAGATATAAATCCCAGGAACTATGGTTTTTTGCAGATGTCACAACCGGTCTTCATAAATTCGATAATCATTTTTTGAAACTTGTAGATATTATATAACTAAATTATGCAAATCTTAACTGTGTGACGAAGAAAATAATTGGCTTCTCTTTTACAATAATATACTGAAGCATCGTTTTACTTTTACTGTATACTTCGTAACTTTTACTATTTATATTAACATTATTTGCATTTTGTTGTATTGTGCAAAATTTCTATTTCTATTATTCATTATTTATTTAAAATTTATATTTTTATTACCTATTTTAACGCAAATGAAATTGCAAACAATAAAAATTATAAAATTCTCATGTTAATCCATATTGAAAATGTTATGATTTTTAATCCAACAATTTTGCCATATGAAAATGAACAATTTCTATATTTATAAATTTTTGATTTTTCAATTTCCAAATTACAAAGTTTATGAATTTGAATGTTTAAAGATGCAGAAAATTGAAAATCTGGTAAGGTAAAGATTCATAATTTAAAAATTTGTAAAATTTCAAATTTTCATATTTTACAGATTTGTAAATTTCGAAAATTGCTCCTAAAAGTAATAAACGCTTACCTGAAATATCAAAGTGATGAAGCGTCGTCGTCGTGATTGCTAACGTCACAAGAACGAGGGAGGGTAGCAGTCCTAAACTACACCTGAAACATAAAATTACAGTTATTTAATTCATGCAAAACAATAGATAATCAGTAATGTAATTCATATAACACAATAAATAATCAATTTTCTGATTCATACACCACAATATTTACACCTGCTACCTGCCGTCAATAAAAATACCTTCGAGTGCAAAGGGTTCATTTTTGTAAAAAAAATTATATTTTCCAAAAACCTTTTCCATAGATTTGTAGATTCAAAGAAATAGCATAACTTTTGTTTCAAACGTTATCTAACTCGGGTAAAAATTATCTCAAAATTATTTAATTCGGGTAAAAATGATCTAAAAGTAATCTAACTCGGGTAAAAATGATCTAAAAGTTATCTAACTCGGGTAAAAATTATCTAAAAGTTATCTAACTCGGGTAAAATTTATCTGAAAGTTATCTAGCTCGGGTAAAAATTATCTAAAAGTTATCTAACTCGGGTAAAAATTATCTAAAAGTTATCTAGCTCAGCTTGATTTTTCTCAAAAAGTAAAAAACGGATATCAACAAATTACCACTATTTTTTTAAATAGGTCCAATGAATAATCGTGCAAAATTTCATTAAAACTATCTCGTGTCAATTATCGTCCCCTCATGAACAAACTTATGAAATAAAGTTTCATTCAGTAAACACTTGCAACCAATTTCATTAAAGAACCAACGTTCCGCAAAAACTATTACTATACTTTTCAGTAGGTTCCTCAAGGTCGTCGAGAGATACTATCGCCTGTTTTTTACTCGTAAAATGGGCACTCTCCATCTTAAATGTGCCGAGAAAGTTATCGCTTGTAGCGAAATTATAAAAGAAACCATCGCTGGTAACAGTGTTTACCATTGGAGAAATGGCCTTGAGATGCTGAATCATTTCGAATACAGCAATACGAAAATCAAAAGCAAAGAGGTGACAGTCTGACAGAAAAACAACTTTTAAAGAGATAGGAAATAATACAACTGATTTAAATAGTCATACAAAATGAAACGGGGTGGTATTTCAGAAAATGTACATAGTATGCAAATATGGCGTTCGCTCCAATAATTATCACACAAAGGAAAATATTAAATTTATTGTATTAAATGTAATTGTTGTTTTCGTTTGTTTTATGTGTACGTTCGCATACGTTGAATTATTTCGTGAATTTACACAAATTTTTTTTAAATTAATTCTTCAAAAATATTGCCAGCCACCTACGATATTTGATTGTGTAGGCGGCCATTAAAGCGTTAATATTAACGAATACAAGAAATTTCGCTTCCGTACGCGTCCCACAAAATGGCACTTAGGATATATTCAGCTGCGAATTATTCGTATTGCATAATTGTAAGGAGGTTTTTGTAGTGAGAAACTTATAGAGAGAATTTGTTGTACTATTATGAGGTTATAGTTTTCAGGTTATACAACACTTCTTTTGGAACACCATGTACATAAAAAGAAAGTATGCAGTATTATGTGCTAATGGATAATAAGCAATAAATTGGCTGACTCATTGTTTTTTCTTATAAAGAAATAGCCACTCTGTATTAACGTCCAGTCACCACTCTGAAATGTTATACACCTGATATGAACATTGTAATTAATTTATGGTGTATTTACAGGAGCGAAATTTTTCATTTTTTGACTCCAGTTGTTACACCTGTTTCTGATAGCGTGACACGAATTTAAATATAGATTTTTACTTATTTCTTTTAGTATTATTAAATGGTAATATTAGTTTCTAATTAAATAAACAGAAGTTGGTTTTTTCATTCACCTTAACGTTAAATATAAATAATTTTTTGTGTATTCATACGAAGATTTCGTATAATTTCTCTTTCTATTCGCGTACCAGACAGGAAATCTATTTTTAGGCTCCAGACTCATTTCACGTAGTTTGACACTCTACACATGTATTTTGAAATACCTAACTTAAAAATATACAAAATAAATAAAAAATATACAAATAAGGAACTAGTTTATCCTTTGAAACTGGATAACATTAATGTTCATGTAATCATTTCTATTAAATATTAAACTTCAAATTCATCTGTCAGGTGCCATTTTATAATACTCCTAGAACCTATAACACTAATAGAAGTTTGAGAGAAAATAAGATGCAAGGATGCAGAATTTAACAATGAATGTTACCAGATTAAATTAAGAGAGGAAGTACGATAGAAGAGTTAAGATAAAAATATACAAACAATACTAGTCATAAAAATTTAAATAAAAATAAGATGCAGAGAAGTAGAATTTAACCTTAAATATTAGAAAATTAAATTTAGAGATAAAATACGAAAGAACTTACAAAGTAAAAATATACCAACAATACTAATCATACAAAATTTAAATAAGAATAAAATGTGGAGAAGTAGAATTTAACCTTAAATATTAGAAAATTAAATTTAGAGATAAAATACAAAAGAACAGACAAAATAATAATATATAAACAATACTAATTATAGAAATTTAAATGAAAATAAGATGCAAAGGAATTTAACTATAAATATTATCAAATTAAATTTAAAGATAAAATACGATAAAAGAAAGAAGATAGAAGAAATAGAAGTATTAAAAAAAGGAAGGGGAATAATGAAAGACTTGGCACGATTATCGATCGAAAGGTCAACGATTACTTCGTAATCGTTGTTTTCCTCTTAGAAATCCTCTTCGTTCCTCTTAACTTACGATCACCTACACACCTGGTTCACTTTCGAAAAAATTCCACTTTAGTCAGTCGTTCTCAACTTTCAGTTCTTTTCTTTGTTCATTCATTCTTTTATTAACACTACCCGCACAAAACCGGTCAAATGACCCGTTCACACGTTTCTTATTTTAAATTCAATCATTTGTTAAGATACTTTTCTTTAAGTCCATGTTGATTTTCATGCAGATAAACAATTAATGTATATATTCATTTATGTTTTATTGTTTGTTTGTTTTTCTAGTTTATTTTTCATTTTAAATTATGCGTGCATTGTAAGGTCGTTTTTAATTTTAAATTGTGTGTGCATTCTACGGACGTTTAGTATTAATGTTTGTTACAATGTTGCGTGATGAATTCATAATTCGAGGAAATGATCACACTGTTGCATGAATCAGGAAAAAATTTCTTGTAAGGATGGCTCAAATTTAACTGTAATTAACTTAATATGTACTTAATGTAGCATTATACATAGTAGCTTTATGTATACTTACTATATGTAGCATTAATATAGCATATACATATGAAGGTATAGCACAGTAAATATATATCCCATTACAGTATGTGTTTCTTTCAGGTACAAATCAATAGGAAGATGTTTTTAACATTTGAGGTTATGGTTACACCCAGTTTTATCAGATACTCTGATACTGATATTGATGATCTTTGTGATTATGGTGCGATGATACACTAGTGGGTCTACAGACCAGATGACTCACGCGAATTCGAATGTATATTTCAAATTTCGAGTACCTACAGTAGACATATAAGTAGAACAGGAATGAGATTTTAAAGTCGTCCCAAACGATTAAACGTGTCTGAAACTATCGGAAACGATACCAAACACGATTATTCTTGATTTCACGACGACCGACGTCAATGACGACCAAGTATTGTCGTCAACGATGAGTTATACAGCTTTTAACGTGCTTCCAGTCGATTCTATGTGTCAAAAATTATCGAAAACGATACCAAACGGTTTTTTATCGATTCGAAGATCGACGTCGATGACGACAGGTTCCTGTCGTCAGATCGCCGCCAAAATCTATACAGCAAATTTAGGGTGTCGCACGAGTCTACCCTAAAAATTTCAAGTGAAAAGACGCAAAATTGCCTGTAGCGTGGTAAAGACAAACGAACAAATGCAGATCGAGTTTACGTTTGGCAATTAACCGCTCAAGTGTCAGATTTTCAAGTTTTCATTCCTTAAATATGTAATTTCTAAATGTTGAAGTATTAATTATAATACTAACGTTCACGTTGGTAATTGTCAACCTTACAAATACCAACCTTGTAGCTACTACACTTTCAAATACTAATATAAACAAATGCAGATCTAGTGGTCCCAGTAGCTTCATGTTCGGCAGTTATTTATGAAATATTTATACAGTACATCTTTATATTCTTCAAATCATTGTACACCTAATTTTCAACGGCCAAGTTGATTAATTGAAATAAATATTCATTATCCTCATTAATCTTCTGAACGTAAGAAACTCCATATAAGAAAGTGTATATTAATTTTTAATTTTTATATCTAAAGTAACATGTCATAAAAACGGAAATGCATTATTTCAAACAAAGGTGATACAGAAAATAAATTATCAGGTACTAACAGTTTATTATACCGGACCGAAAAAGTATATCCCGATCCATTTTGTGTTCAGTGAAGCCGATAATTGTTTCACCTCTTGCATACACATAGCATTGTGATTGATTTCGAAAGATGTAGACTCTACGGTTTAGAGTCTGAATGGTAATACGCTTTAATTACTAAGATTATACAAAGAATGGTTTTCGAAATACGACCCACCATGACAAACGACCTACATGTGACGCCAGACGATCTCAATCCTACGTACGCGTACATCATCGGTCAACCGTATTCTAAATGCAGCTAATCAATTTTTCAATTTGAAAGCAATTGGTTATTGTAATAGTAGGAAGAAATGATGGTTGTTATATAAAATAACATCGTTGGAAGAATGTCGAGGGATCTAATTATTAAATGTATTGTTTAATAATTAGATATAATTACTAGTATTATGATATTTGGTTACAGTGGACGAAATCGCATCGTCCACATATTTGGTTACATCTTTGGACGAAATAAAATTCTGATAAGCATGTTAGTTGAATAAAATAAATAGTTGCCTGTGAGAGGGACTATATTTGGTAATCGCAAGTGTTTTAATTTAGGAATTTGAGAATTTTTTAATTTTTTAAATTAGGAACTTTGCAATTTGAACATTTGAAAATTTTAGATTTGATAAACCCAAGATAAACCTAATTTAATAATCCTCCAAATGTTCAATTTCATTTTCCCCAAGCTCATGGGTGTTCACATCTAACCTAATCTAACTTTCTATACCTAATCTAACCTAATACGCAATGTGCAAAGCGTAAGGTAAATCTAATACGACCTCCAAAAGCAAAATTACCGTGAAAACCAAGAACAACCTAATTGAACAATCCTCCAAATGTTAAATTTCATTTTCTCCCACATCTCGGGTGCCAATCAACGGCAGTTCGGTTTCGCACCGAAATAAAGTCTCGATTTTCACGGGACACGAAAGCGGGCAGAATTAAAGTATCGACCGTTATCGAGTGGTAACATGAAATTCCTTTCACGGCTTTCGAAAGCGTAAGAAAGTCGATGGAAAGAAAGAGAACCTGTTTAATAAAGACTCGTTATTTTTCTTTTCGAACCGCCATGCCGTTTGTTTGTATGGAAATATTCAAGCGCGTGGGAAAACTCGCGCACATATCCCGCTGAATATGGATGATCATATTAACACGGTGTTCCGGATTCAGTTTACACTTTCGACGGATACAATCTGATCCCTTTTATTTGCATCGTTTACAACGATTAACGCCACGAATTAATAGTTCCTGCGATGCACCTGTCTGATGAGGTTCAAATAGATTGCCAATCAAAATTAGTGTCGTGAAAACTGTGTCACGTACAAGGTGATCAATTCTGATATAACTGGGAATCAGTTCAACCCCATTTTGCCCTACACTAGCTTTGTACCATTGATTCTTGATTCTCGATCAGGCATGATCTGTATATGACTTAACCCCTTCCCGTGCCATTTATTTATCAGATGCGTCAGTCAAGACTAACTATCCAGGGCTATAACATTAAAACTATGAAATTTAATACCCAATACAGCAAAGATTGCGTCAGACCAAACATAAAATGTCTTCTCTAATACGCAATAGCCCTTCAATTCTCTTAGTATCATTTCTGTCACTGAGAAGTTCAAGTCATTTCGAGATGAGTGCCGTATACGGTAAACGATTCGAAGCAGTATTCTTGCGCCAACACCCGAAAGGGCCAAAAATGAGTGTTAGAAATGCAGCACAATATCTGAACAAGTCTCGCGAATTTGTAAATAAGTGCAACGTTATAAAGAGACATGTGTCGATGATCTGATCGGGGTTCGAAGCAAGCTATGGAACTTGCGTCGGGGTTTCTTTATGCGTCTTTCCGGATAATTTAAATGCTCAGAAGATGATTAGACTGTACCAAAGGGGTCTCTTAATATCGTAACATTGGTTTAAAAGAACCAGAGACCATTGGATACTTCAAGAAGACGACACCAAACACCGAAGCCGCCTTTGTACGGAATGGAAAACAGCGAATGGTGTCAACGTGTTGGATTGGCCATCTCAGTCCCCCGATGCCAATCCAATCGAAAATGTTTGATCTCTCATGAAGTACAAACTCCGAGGAAAGCGTATTTTAAAATGGAATACGCTAGTCTGTATTCGAGAAATATGCAGATCTCTTCCTGTCTCATACGCTGCAAAGCTGGTTGAAAGTATGCCCAGGAATAATCGTTAATGGTGGTGATTGTCACATTATTAAGCAAATGCGTATTAGTTTTTTAAATGTACTTTCGACCTATACAACTTTTACAGCAAAGATCTACTTGCACTCAGATATCGCGTCCACGATCTTGTGGAACAAACTGTATATTCAGGGATCCTTGATAATTTCTTGGCTCATTGTTTGTAATATTCTGTAGTGAAAGCATTGCCCTCGCAAGCTCCTAGTGCACGAATTACATCAGTTCATTGTTTTATATCTTGCAGCTGTAACAGCTTCAAAATCACCGGTAATAGTTCAGCAGAAATTACATAGTCCAGCCACCGCAAGATTAATGGTCTTGATATTGCGTGAAAACAAACAGTTACGTGCCATATTGTGTAAACTACAATAATCGCCGCTAATTGAATGCTTGTTGTAACGAATATTTAAACTCCACTTTCTCAAAAACCATGCTTCGGATGAAAAAATTTCATCGTATATGTGACTTCTTTTTTTGGAGTCACTATTTATGATGTAGGATGAGATAGTATTGTTATTAAGACGTTAAATGCCACGATGAAGGTGGACATGTTATATAGTGAGCTGTAATTGGTAAGATTAGGACTGGATCGCAATTTTCAACATTTTTCAAAGTTTTAGTACAATTTAAAGCCTGAATGGAATTTTATTTAATCAGTCACACTTTGGTACGACACATAAATTTGTGATATGCATGCATAGAATACAATAACAATTCTCCATTATTCAAAATACCAGCCCTATCACTAACAAACGAATAAAATGATTTTGTCCTAGAGCAGGGGTCGGCAACCTTTCTGGAGTTAAGAGCCATTTTTTCCCGATGTGATAAATTATTTTTTTAAAGAGCCAAATATAAGTACATACATCGGTATGTATTAGAAAAAATAATATAATATCTACTGTGAAACATGTATTGATCGTGAAATCAAAACATTCTATTTTGCGTAGTAAGAGAACATATAAGTCAACGTATTAAAGAAAACGGAAACACTTTTTTGTTTTGAGTGTGGCGTCGGTGAGTGTGGAGAGGAAGGTTAACTAAAGCTAGGTTTACATGCATGCGATCTGCCGCGCATTTTGATGCGTGCGCAGGATTATTATATTTGTTTGGCAATTACAATATTGCAGTTAATTTATCAATATGTACTATTAAACTACTTAAGAGCCACAAGTATGATTCTACTGAGCCGCAGGTTGCCGACCCCTGTCCTAGAGTATACAAAACTCACTCTATTATTAGTCAACATTTTATTCCGCCATTTCGACACCTGATATGAATAAACATCGTAGATAACTATCTAAATTATCGAAATAGCGATTCAACGATGCAGATTGTTGAAACTACGATGTACTTATGTAGATTGTTCAAATTACCAACGTAGATCGTTGAAGCTGTGATGTACCTATGTAGATTGTTGAAATTGCGATGTAATTACAAAGATTGTCGAAAATTACGGCATTATTCGTATCAGATGAAGATTTGATATGCAAAAACTTCAAGACTTGAACAAACGTTACAACAAAGGATATACTTTCTATTCCGTCGATACATTATTTCTGCTACTTGATTATTCAAAGTCAAGTTTGTTATATTTTTTCTGCAGTTTCTTCACCTTCACCATATTCAATGACCACTCTTTGCTCAGCGATGCATAAAGCGCTCATTGCCGTTCGAATGAGCGCTCCAATGTCAACAAAAATGGTATTAAAGCATATTCGTCTGGTTTTCGTTGTTGTAATTTCTCACGATTCAGTGTTTTCCGCGTAACATTTCTGATAAGGAAAAATGTTTTCATGTTGCATGCTTCGCTGACCTACGATACTTTCCAGTTCTTGCGTAAATAAAAAAAACATATTTACATCTAGATTTCTTGGTTCACTATAGATGCATATCGTGCAAAAAATCGCATAAAAAGATACTTATTTGCTTGCTTTTATTTATTTCGTTGTACAAAGTGATTTTCATGTACTGCAATTTTATTTAGCCATATAAAGATATTTATTTACTTAGTCGAGCAAAAAAGTTCTTATTTACTGCGATAAAATATAGAATTAAATATAGAAGCAATAAATGTATTTATGTTTCAGGATTTTAAATATTTATACAGAATTTCGTGACATATTTGCGAAGCAGTGTGCGTTTTTATGAAGACATTAGAATGTATAAAACACATAAAAGAAGAATGTTAATATGAATAAAATTAATAGGGTCAATCTCTGATCAGCCATATTGGATCCGCCATTAAGACATCTATTCGCCATTACTGTCTATCATTTTGGCGCAAATTCAAATTCAGACAATATCACAAACATGAAATTAAACCTTAGACAATTTTATTAGTCCAGAATAAGTTTTTGACAAAATATAAATTAATAGATACATTTTCTTTCCATTTTCTCCGAATGTCTATATTTAGTCCGTCATACTAGATCCGCCATCTTGCATTTTAAAATTCCTGCAACATGTTCGAAAGATTCAAACAACTTATATGAACGCTCATAATAATTTAAACTATATTCTATTTAAATATTCTTCATTGCATAGAGCTGTTTTCACGAAATATTTAAAAAAATGAATTAAAGAATAAATATTTAAAATGTTCGTCATATCAAAAAAGAATTTTGATGATTCTTCAAAGAAAGAAAAACTCTTTGGGCAATTCTAAATACTGCAATTGGTTAATCGAAGGTCAACTGCTTTTTATCGAGATTTCGGATTTCTTTTGTGTCAGAAAAATATTGCGTTGCGTTGAAACGCTGCAAAAATGTTTGAAGAGCTTGAGGCCCCCAAAGGTATTAATCCGGCACTGAACACCAGTGATTCAGTGTCAGTGGGTCAACGGAAACTGGAGAAATCTTTCTTCGTGGCTACGCACGTGCCTCTCTTCCATGGATCTCACATTTCACGGGCCATCAGCCTGGCAGCCGAAAAATTAATGTGATAGAAGTTATTCCAGTCGATTCATCCACTTAACCCGCTACCGACTGTCTAACCTTATTAGATCTTGTTCTTTCTCTTTTTTTGTCCTTCTACTTTTGCAGCTGATTTCGTTCGACGTTTCAGTAGCGCTGTTACTTTCACATTTTCAACAAACGACGAGGATGATGTCAAGCGAACGCATACCTGTCGAGCCATCGTCGAGTTTAGCATCCTGTCTGCCTGAAGAATCTCAAGCTATGTGCGGATTGTTTCAGCAGAAATAGTAGATACTTCAGAAATTGTCAGTGTGAATTTTCAGTAAAAAATGCTTGTATGTGTCCGTTTATCAATGTTTCGTACCGCAGAGCTTGGGGTTAATTACTTGGGACTATGGATAGCAAATATAACAAAATATTATGAACAATAGTATATAGCAAATATAACAAAATATTGTGAACAATGGTATATAGTAAATGTAACAAAATTATATTTATTATAGTAAATACAACAGAATGTAACAGTAAGTATATTTGGTAAGATTTATTAAAAATACAAATATCTAATAAAATCTACTGCTTCGCTGTGGCGGCCAATGTATAATTTGCCTCATAAAGTGTTAACCGAGAGTCAACATTGCATCCAAGTACACTAATGTTGCATTTAAAAACAGTTGTCGTCAACGAACTATAACGACAATGAATTGGGAAAGCACCGTTACGTGTTTTTACGCGCTTGTTGATTTGCACAACAGTCTTCGCGACCTTGTCCCTTCTTTCTCCAGAGTTTTACTAGCGTGTGCATTTATTGTCACCAATTAAATCACTGGTATACTAAACCATTTAAAAATAATAAATAAGCTTTGTGTAGTAGTCATCGTCACTAATAATTGTAATTGTTACCAATGATTGTAATCATAGTTATCACTAGCTGTAATGATCGTTACCAATAATTAAAATGATCTTTATCAATAATTGTAATTATCGTCGATAATAATTGAAATTATTGTTACTAATAATTCTAGTTACCGTCAGTAATAACTAATAATCCATCAATAATTCTAACTAATTATTATAAATTATTAAGAATTGTATACTAACTATTAAGAATTATATAACCAATAATTCTTACTAATCGTAATAAATATAATTACACAAAAACGTCACGAATATCACAGTTCCACTCGTGGCAATATAACGAGAGTCACCTATATATCACAAAAACCCCTTTCAATTTCATGTCTACTCAGAATGTAATCATACCGTTCCACAAATATTTGCTTGTATCAAGATTGTGTTCAATTTCTAATCTTTTACGCTACTTGTACCTGGACATCCGTATTTCATTAGGATAATCGCTAAGATATCAAGATCGAATCCGTTCAAGGCACTTCGTTAGAAATTATGGAACGGTGAAAGCAGGAATCATACTGAGATTATTATTAAGCGTGTCACAATTTTGCGTGCTTACATATCATCGGTTCCTCGTACGAACGTGTAACTTTTCTTTTTCATTTATTTCTAGTTGGTTCATGTTTCTGAAGAGTTTGCACGTACATCAGCATAAAAGAGAGTGAGCACTTCATGGCCCGCAGTTTCGAGAGAGAAAGTAACACGTTCCACTCTCGTTTCTCGAAAAGTACGGTTATGTTTGCTCGGAGAGATATTACCTTTTTTTCTACGGTCAATGAATTTTTATCGAAATCGTGATAAGAAGATTGGTCAGAATGTTGCCCCACTTTTATCGACTTATTCGATATAATACAAATGTTAATACTTTGTTTCTGACTATATTATTAATATATTTCAATTATTATTATAAAACAAACACCATACCATACTAAACATATTTCACAGTATGTGAAGAAAAAGTAAGAAAAATGATGTTATTAATGAAATAATCACTCCACTTTATGTATTGCGTGAGAGTGATGTAGGTTAATTATTCCTCATGTATCCATAGATTTACATAAACGGAATATAAAGTACTACTTTGAACGAAGAAACCCTTAAAATTCGGGGAGAAGCGGTACAACTTCAGTAGTGGTAAATCGGATACTTTCGGATGCATTCGGCCCATGTCGGCTGACCGTTGAGTTTGTGTCAAAAACGTCAGTGAGTATTGCAGGCTTTTTGTGTAAACTGTATTAAAAGTAAATTGAGAAATTATGTGCGAATGAAATTGAGTGAAATCATGAGTTTTTCCATCGTACTGATTGTGAAAATCGTAAAAAGAATAGAAACAATGAACAGTCAAAAAAAGAGAACATGAATAAGACTATTACATTTCCCACAACACGATATACAGAAGTTTCCATGTATATTCTTAAAGAAAGAAGCTCTCCGTGTCTTCTTCCGTTTTTATTTTTATTCAGTCATTTACAAGTTAAGATGTTAACCTTTAATCTATTTATATATTTGTCCTTTCCATAATAACCTCTATCACCATCGACTGCATTTTGACATTTCGACCATATAAGTCTACGATTTCGACCGTCAGACGTATCACGTGATACCGAATAGCGCCGAAGAGGAACGGAGTTAACCGATTTATCACTATCGTCCCCTTACCGCGAATCTTATTATCCCGCTGACTTACTCCGTGTACACGTTTATGCATGCAACCGTGTTACGGTTACTGTCCTACATAATGAATGTTACGACTATTAGTAACCTAATAATGCACGTGCTCGTTCTACCGTGAATCCAGCACAGTTGTAAACACAGGCATCCTTAGACGAGGGCAACGTCCTTCGAGTGTCTCTGTTCGATTCTTGCATCCTCGGTTCCGTCGTTGATCGTGACAGGAAATTTTCAAACTCGACGACAAAGTAGAGAAAAAAAATGAGTGGTTTACCAAACGGAACTCTGTGATTCGTTGAACGGCCATGGTTAAATGGTATACGTGCACAAAGTAGTTTTCTGCGATAGATGGATGACCATTTCGTGGAACTGTGTTTATTCTATTCGCGATAATCTGTGGATTTATTGCACCCGAAGCGGTCTACAGAGTATTCTAAGAAACATGTGAATGGAAACTTTGCGTTGAAAGAAGTTGAAATGTTCTTTGCTACTTTGCTACTTGAAGCTTTGTTATGGAGATATAAACGTTTAAGTGCTTCAGCTTCTGTGTATATTATGGCGTGCAGTACATTTATTTTGTTTTCAATGGAGAAATAGAAATTTTCAAGATTATCAATTTTTTAATGTGGAAACTTTCTACGTTGGCGGTATGTAAATATGAAACTTTATTTTAACAACATAGATATTAGAAAATTTTGACAAATATTAAGGAATTACCAATTGTTCAATTAACAAAATTATCGCAAATATATCCTATCTTTTATAATTATAATATTTTTATGTATCTGGAGTCCATCATTTGTATCTATTTAACAATTAATGAATTTAATTAAAAATTCTGCGAAAACCTTAATAATCTCATCTTTTATTCAATTTCATATAACTTTCGCTAAAATATTCTTGATCACTTCCCGTTTTATAACTGCGTATTTAATTATCAATGAATAAGTGAAAACAACCGATTTACGAGCAAATAAAAAGCGGATTAATTATTCATACTAACAACATTAATAATCTTGACACTTCGTGACAGGAATGTACAAATGAAATAAATGTCGCATTAATCACGAAATTAAATAACGAAATTTTTATTTTTAAGCAAACAAACAGTTAATATTTCGTTTCTCCTGCGGATACAAAGACACAACGCAATGATTTTTCTGCTGACTGTGAAAATTTCACCGAGCATGTTCACGCATGATTTCTATCAATCTTTGCTTTTACAATTACTTTCTATCAACAGAAAAACTAAGAAGCCAGAACTTATGAATTATTTATACAATGTTCAGGTGCAGTAAGTTAGAAATGGGTGCAATACCATTTCCTTTAAAGTAGTGGGTCTACAGATCAGGCATCACGCGAATTCGAATGTGTATTTAAAGTATCGAGTACCTACTCAAAACATACAGATAGGACTAGAATAAGATGAAGAGATTTCAAAGTCATTCAAACGATTAAACGTGCTGAATTTGAATGTGTGTTTAACATTTAGAATATCTATTAAGAATAAATAATTCAGCACGTTTCTATTTCTATTCTTTTTTGTGTTTTGCAGTGTACCGGGTGATTCGGATACGGTCGTGCAATTTCGGCGACACTCGTGTCGAAACGAGTTTGCGCGGCAATCGGCCGGTTAGTCTCGCGCCATGACTGCACCAGAGAACAACGTGTTAGAACAAACTAATAAATTTCTATCAGTTAATCGTATCCCGTGCTTCATTTTCACCCTGTTCACACCCTCCTAGTCAAACAGTACCTACTGCAAAGATGTAAGTAGAACAAGAATGAGATGTAGAGATTTTAAAGTCGTTCCAAACGATTAAACGTGTCTGAAACTATCGAAAACGATACCAATCACAAGTCCTGTGGATTTGACGACAAACGTGAATGAGGACCAAGTATTGTTGTTAATATTGTTGTGATGAGTTATAGAGATTTCAACGTGGTTAGGTTAGGTTCTATGTGTATAGTCGATTTTATGTGTCAAAAATGATCGAAAACGGTGCCAAAACATGTTTTTTTATCGATTCGACGACGATCGACGTTGATGACAAATTCCTGTCAGATTGCCGCCAAAATCTGCACAGCAAATTTTGATTGTAACCATGATTATAACCTCAAAATTTGTAGCGTGGTACAAACAAACAAGTGAACAAATGCATATTTTTTTTGTCTCAGGAGCCTCATTACATTTGGGAGTTATTATTACATCAATAGTTCGTATATTAATAAAATATAAATAAAGTAAATATTTTTCATTAAAAAATTACACATTAAAATATCTCTAAATAGAAATTCGTTTCGAAACAAATAATTTTTCAACGATCGTACATTAATTATAAACGTTAAATTGAAAAATTATAAATTAAACATTTTTGAACTAAAGAATTACACATTAAAATATCTCAGTACATAACGTAACGTTAAAAATAAACTTCTTAGCATAACTGCACTTAATATTCTAAAACAAACGATTGTTTTCCTTGAAATAATGAACAGTTAAATGAAATCATGCCACTTTGTTTTTCATGGCTGAGAATGCTCGTTATTAGAATTTATTACTCGGAAAGTTGTATGATTCGTCTGAATTCCCCATATTTAATCAAGAAATCGCTACCTTTACGACGTATTAAATGCATTTGTACGCAAATGCGTGGCAATGAAAACGTCGATGATTACAATTTGCTTTTTCCTCTACATTCTACATCTGTTAACGCGTACACCGATGATCGGTATCATGAATTTATTTCGATTAAGTAATCAAAAAATTGAGACATTATGACAATGTCAAATATTATTATATTCAAATTAAATTAATCATGAAAAACGAAGAACTGAAACATTAGAATCGTGTCAAATATCATTGTATTAAAATTATATTAATTATGTAAACAAAAAAACTGAAACATTAGAACAGCGTCAAATATTATTATATTAAAACTTTATTGACAATGTAAAATATAAAACAGAAACATTAGAACAGTGTCAAATATTATTCTACTAAAATTATATTAACAATGTAAAATAAAAAATTAAAATTTTACAGCAGCGTCAAGTACTATTATATTAAAATTATATTAATAATGTAAAACAAAGAAGTGAAATTTTAGAACAGTGTCAAGTACTATTATATTAAAATTATATTAATAATGCAAAAACAAAAAATTGAAATATTAAAACAGTGTCAAATACTCTATAAAATAACAGTGTTACTCTAAAATTATATTAACATTGTAAAAAAAATTTCCAAAGCATTTTATGTACCAAAGAGGAAGAAGTGCATTAACGCACCTTGATTAAAAATAGCATATATGTTTCAATTCCCACAAGGATTTAAGTGAACAAAATATTATTACGAATAATTAAAAAATTTCTAATGTACAATAAAAGTTGACAGCTCATTGACAAACATTTTCTTTAGTTAGTTTTTCAAAATTCACACGTCCTCAATTTCAAATTTCACACCTAACCAGTATTGTACTGAATGTTTATTAGTATACATAGTACTCTACACTATTTTATGTGTTACTTTCTTCCGTTGAAAAAGAGATCATGGGAATATCTACTTAAAGTGTGCCGTATTACACACGACCATTTCTACTGTCAGTCGCCGCGTTAAAGTGGATCATTTTCAGTAGTTATGAAGTCGCCAAGGTCTGACCAATACTGGTTCACGCTACTTAGCGACTCGACTTCCAAAGAAATTACACTTAGGGGCCGTCTACACTGTACCAGTAACTGGTGCTAGTAGCCTTGCCAGTTAATATTCGAATTTTAGCGTTCCTTGCTTTGTCTATATCAGGTGTATGAAAGAAACCATTCTCTTTTAGAGATTTTTTAAGAATATCAGAATTTGGAGGTATGGAAATTTGGAAATTTGGAGATTTACTAATTTGGGAATCCAGCGATTTGGGAGTTTTGGAATTTGAGGATTTGGAGATTTGGGGATTTCAAGATTTAGAATTTTGGGAATGTAGGAATTTGAGGGATGTAGCATTTCGGGATTTGGAAATTTGGAAATTTAGCTATTTGGGGATGTAGAAATTTGGGAATGTAAAAATTTGGGGATGTAGGAATTTGGGAGATGTAGGGATTTGGGAGATGTCGAGATTTAGGGATGTAGGCATTTCGGGATTTAGAAATTTGGGAATTTAGCTATTTGGGGATGTAAGAATTTGGGGATGCAGGTACTTGGGGATGTAGGGATTTAGGGATGTAGGAACTTGGGAGATATAGGGATTTAGGAATGTAGACATTTCGGGATTTAGAAATTTGGGAATTTAGCTATTTGGGGATGTAAGAATTTGGGGATGAAGGTACTGGGGAATGTAGGGATTTAGGAATGTAGGAATTTAGGAATGTAGACATTTCGGGATTTAGAAATTTGGGAATTTAGCTATTTGGGGATGTAAGTACTTGAGGATGTAGGTATTTGGAGCTGTAGGGATTTCAGGATTTAGATATTTGGAAACTTGAATATTTAGTAATATAGCTACTGAGGAACTAGGAATAATAAAATAGTAAGATGCGGTAAATAGTAAAATAAAATTGTAGGACTGGTAGAATATTAAAAATAGTCCAATAATAAAAATAAGAGAAATAGTGAAAATTTGTGCAATAATAAAAGTAGAAAAAACAGAAGAAATAGTAAAAATAATAAAATAACAAAAATAGGAAAAATAGAACAAACAAAAAAATTGTAAAAATTAGTAGATATAGTATAAGTAGTGGAAATAGCAGAATAGTAAAAATAACAAAAATAGTAAAATAGCAGAAATGGCAAAAATAGCACACAAACAGTAAAAATTTTAAAAAGAGTAATAATAGTTAAAATAATAAAAATGCTAAAAATTGTAAACTATAGTAAAATAGTAAAAATAGAATATCAAAATTGTAAAGTAATAGAACTGCACAGTAACAAAATACATCCTATTAATATTATTATATAAAAAAAAAAATGATTTAAGTTATTAAAATTCATTTATGTACAAATACAATTTTGTTGAAATTTATTTATATATAAATACGAAAACTTCCGACATGCTTTAAACGATTAATACCAGTTAACTCTGATGAACACAAAGAAAGCGTTACGTGGCATTCTTAGACAATCAGACGGCTCAATTACTGTGATCGATGGCTGATAATCACCAGGAAAATCCATTTACGATTTTTTTTTTCTACAGAAAGCAAGAAAAGAACACATTTATAGATATTACGTGTCGCGATTCCATTCTTTCCGCGGAATGAAATGAAAGTTCAACTTTCATGTTATCGAAGTAATTATTTTTTGCTTTCATTTTTAACAACAATTATCTCCTCGTACAATTTTATACAAATTTTTTAACCAACTTTCTAGTTTTAATAACAGTTCGTTTATACTTTAATTAATTTTAACTAAGCATGTTTTTCTTACCTTTTAATCAATTTTAGGCAATAGTACTTTCTTCAAATTTTAATAAATTTTGAACAAAAATATTTATGTTAGTTTAAAATATATTACCTTGAAAAACGTGAGACAATTACTATTCAAACTAAATACCTTATACTAATATGTGTCATATTAATTTACTACGTTAATTTATACTAGTTAACATTTCCTGAATAATTGTTTGTATTTTCTGTTCGAATCAACGTAAACTTTTTTCCGATTCTAAGAAAATTATTATTCGATGTCCAACATTCGTAATTTTGCATCACCTAGACAATATGAAACCCGCGAAATAAATCTTCACAAATGTGTCAGTAAATAAAAAAACAATAATGATGAATACTGCAGATTATAATTACTAACGTATTTAAAAAGCAATTAATCCTTGCATGGCGAGATATCTGGTGACTCAAGGTATTTGTTTTTATACTCATTTTCTAAATTCTTCTTTACATATTATTTTTCAAATAAATTAAAATATTTCCTTTACAAAACTGTGCACGATAAGGAACATCTCTATATTTATTTATTTAACATCTGTGTTTTTTACATAATAAGTCCTTTTTAATATTACCAACACAGTTTAATATTATTTTGTAACTGCACAACTATTTTCGTTCGTATAACATGTAGTTGCACGATTATCCATTTTTACAGGCAAAATTATTATACAAATTATATTGTACATTATTTTATCTTAACAAAATAATTATACAACTTTATTAACCCTTATCGGAACAGGTATAGACATATTTTATCTAAAAAGTATGAGGTTTATCAAAAAGTTCATTTGAATTTTCGAATTTCCCGCGCTGCAAATGTTCAGACAAGACTACTTCTTTACAGGATGTCGATACACGCGTCCTTGACATTTGCTGAAATTTTAGATCACATAAGTAGTTTGAACTTTAACAGTCTAGTACATAAATTACCTTCTATATTCAGTAATTTAATTTTAATTCGTCTTTAAATATTCTTCCATTTTTTTTAAATTTTAATTATGAATACGAGATCTATCATTATAGTATATGTTGATCGAAGAGATCAATCCTTACATTTCAGACATTTAATGAAATTTGAAGAATAGTAAATAAAATTTTTGATAATTATTTGATAAATTAATTTTATTGAATTAACTATTGAATTGATTCTTTTATAATAATTTAATGCAGTTACTTTTTTTGTCTTACAACTTCGATAAATAAAAATTTTAATAACATAAGATTTTATAAATGACATGACTCATATTATAAAAGTCTTAGTTCTTATATACAGTTATTATTCAGTAAAATAATTTGACTAGTTAAACGTTTCACATCATTTCGATGCAATTATTTGTGCAACAGCGATTCGTGAAAATTGTATCAGTAATTATCTATATAATTATAAATGATTTACTTAATTATAAGTTCTATTTTATTGTTACAAAAATAACTATTGTATTTTTTAAATATACACTTTGTAACATCTTCCAAAAATAAAAAGTAAGAGCAAATTTGAGGAACCGAAAGGAGAAGCTGAAGATCCTAACATAAAATCTATCATTACAGACAAACATGGTGTTTTGCAATTTTTTGTCTCGTATCCAAGAAAGAAATACGTTTTACGACGTATGTTTTATTTTGAGATGACTCAAGGACAATTTAGAAACAACCTAATTTAGAATCTTCCATTCCTGCTAAATATGGTGCTCCCCGATTTTTTCCTCCATCCGGGAAAGAATGAATAACGTTTCGAGATCATTATTTTCGGAAGCCTCAAGGAAAACATAACCTAACGTAAAAAATAATCCTGTATTTGGTAGACACGCAACTTTATGACCGCTTCATTTTCACAAAGTTGAGAAGATTATAAAAAATTTCAGTATTTTTGGATTATGGTCTTTGAGGACTTAGAGAGAATCTGAAATGGACTTCTGGAAAATTCTAGGAAAAAGCATAGGCAGCGCTCTAGGGATTTTAGTAAAGGTACAGGTTAGGTTAGATTAAGGTATAGATAAAGTCTGCGAAGAATTCTGGAAAATCAAGTAGTAAATAAATAAATCTATTTATTTAGTAAATTCTTTGAAGTCTAGGAAGTCTAGGAAGAAACTAAATAAGCCTAATAAAATAGATAAATAAATCTAAAAAGAAAATAAATCAGTCTAGGGAAATAAATAAGTAAATAAATAAATCTACGAGAATGTAGGAAGAAAAGAAGTCTATTTCGGGAAATAAATAAGTTTATGGAAGTCTAGAAAGTAAATAAATAAATCTAAACTAATAGGTATATAAATCTGGGGAAATCTAGGAAGAAAATAAACGTATGTAAGGAAATCAGTGAGTGAATAAATATAAAGGAAAAATAAATTTTGTATTGAAGAAAATCTAGGAAGGAAATAAATTAATCTAGGGAAATAAATAAGTTTAGGGAATTCTAGAAAGAAAATAAATAAATCTAGGAAAGTCTAGGAAGAAAATAAACAAATCTAAGAAAATTAACGAATAAACAAAAATGGAAAGAAAATAAATTTTGGAATCTAGAAAATCTAGAAAGAAAATAAATCTGGGGAAGTTTAGGAAGAAAATAAACGAATGTAAGGAAATGAATGGATGAATAAATACAAAAAGAAAATAAATGTAGTGAAGAAAATAAATCAATCTAGGGAAATAAATAAATCTAGGAAAGTAAATAAATAAGTTTAGAAAATTCTAAGAAAAATACAAATAAATAGAACATAAGTAGAACCTGAAAAAAATGAATTTCTACAGAAGTCTAGAATCTAGATAGAATTTCGAGAGAATTGTAAAAAAAGCATAAGCCTTAGGTGGTAGAGAAAGTACAAAAAGAGCTTAAGGAGAGTAAAGATAGAGAATTAGAAGAACCCAGAGGGAACTTAATAGCGAGTTACCGGTACAATATTATCCAAGATATCTGAAGGAAAGGATTGAGCCAATTCGTGACTCGAAAATTTGAAAAACGAATACGTTAACTTTCACTTTTGAGCAGTCACTTCCTGTCCGGCCGGTGGATTACGTTCAATTCTTATTCGTTGCACGCACGACCGGCTACCGACAAAAATATCTCGATCACACGCGGGTTACATTGACGAAATTTAATCATTTTTCTATCTTCATCTAATTTATTTTTAGTTTATATTTAGCATTTGATTCTAGTTGGTATTTGAAGGTTGCGGTTTGGTGTATATGGAACTTGAACACTATTATAGTCATTTTCATTCATATTTTGTTTTATTCGATACTATTTATCTTTCATGAATTGACAAATTTTTTAATTTTTCATGTTTTTGAATTTTCATTTCAATTTTTTTTATTTTCGGTACTGTAGTTTTCCATTTTTCATTTTTGCAATGTTGCAGTTTTTAATATTTCATGTTCTCTATTTTCTGTATTACTAATTAACCATGTTTCCAAATTTCCATATTTCCATACTTCTACGACTTCCCAAGTTCTCAAATTTTCCAAATTCTCGAATTTCCCAATTCCAAATTTCTAAATTTTCTAATTTCCAAATTCTCAAAATCTCCAATTCCCAAATTCTCGAATTTTCCAAATTATCATGTTTCCAAATTCCCAAATTCCCCAATTCCAAATTTCTAAATTCCCTAATTGCCAAATTCTCAAAATCCCCAATTCCCAAATTCTCTAATTTTCCAAATTTCAAATCTCTCAAATTCCCCAATTCCCAAATTCCGCAATTCCCAAATTCCCCAATTCCCAAATTCCCACATTCCCCAATTCCCAAATTCCGCAATTCCCCAATTCCCCAATTCCTAAATTCCCCAATTCCTAAATTCCCCAATTCCCAAATTCCACAATTCCTAAATTCCCCAATTTCCAAATTCCCCAATTCCTAAATTCCACAATTCCTAAATTCCCCAATTCCCAAATTCCCCAATTCCCAAATTCCTGGATTCCCCAATTCGTACATGTAATGAATAATACATGTAAAGAATTTCATGAATTCGAATAAAACTACATATAAAATTTAAATTTAGTTAATAATTTTTCATTTTATGACCAATTACTATAAAAACACGTGTCGACCGTTAAAGGTTAACTCTAGAATAATTGAGTAACGTATATGAACTAATACTTTTCCTTATTACTTTTTTGTTTCAATTCAGATAAATGCTCTCTTGAAACCAGTATTTTAATTTAGACTTGCTTTCGCTCGTTGGGGGGATCCCCTAGATCCCCGTTAGCCATCTTTCGGCACTTTTCACAATTTTTCTGGGGGTTTTGACCCATT
Source organism: Megachile lagopoda (assembly GCA_036983795.1). Lineage (NCBI taxonomy): Eukaryota > Metazoa > Arthropoda > Insecta > Hymenoptera > Megachilidae > Megachile > Megachile lagopoda. Next base: position 10,819,117 of record CM072797.1, on the reverse strand, counting down.
TTAAGAAAGTTTGATTCTCTGACAAAATATCGTATCTGACACGGTTTGACCTGTACACTTGCATACGTGATTAGAATGGTGTTTTTATAGTATTTTGATATCACTGTAGCTGCATCTATCAAATTCACAGGTACCAATAAATGTTTATGATGTTTAAGAACAGTGAAACATATTAATAATTATACAGACATTCACAGGGAAATATTAATTAATTATTGATTATATCTAAACTATGGCCACTTCTTCAACGTTAATTTGAAGCTCTCGGATCAATATCGGAGAAATAATTATCAATAAGATTTTCTAGAAAATTTCTAGATGATAGAAATAGGGTGGTTTTTTCGGATTAGTATCCTGAATGCACCTTCATTGTTGTTGTTCTAACACTTATGACCATAATTCAGAAAAGGATTAAATAATATTTTACACAGAACTTAGATCACTTCTTAGTGCTAATTTCGAAGAAATAAATAAAAGCGAATAGTTTATTAGAAATTCCTTAGAAACTATCTCATGGAGGTGCATTCGCAACCCCCATAATCATAATTCAAAGAGTGAAACAATATTTTATACTAAACTAAAATTACCTCTCTAGTATTTATTTTAAAGAGACGGAAATTAGTAAAATTTTTCATAAAATGTCTAGATGAAGGAAATAAGTTGCATTCTTATGCATATGCATTCGCAACCCCCATAGTCAATTCAAAAAGTGAAACAATATTTTATACTAAACTAAAATTACCTCTGTAGTATTTATTTTGAAGTAACAGAAATTAATACAGTTTTTTAGAAAATCTGCAGATGACAAAAATAGGGTGTTCTTATAAGATTCTCTTTCTCCGTTAAACGAATTTAACTGAAGTAAATACTACCGAACAATAGTATTAAATAAAGACTACTAAGTCAAATACTACAAAACAAAAAAATTGAATAAAAACTCCTAAACAAATATTACTGAATGAAATCCTACTAAATCGGAGTATTAAATAAATTTCACCAAACCAACTACTAATTCAGAATATTAATCTCGAAAAATTTTGCAAAATAAAATACACAAACTAAATACTACTAAATCGGAATATTACCAGCCAAGAAAATAAGCAAAATCCTATAAAATAATTGTAAACCAACTGCCGCCCCTTACCTGATCGCGTGTGCCTTCATGGTTCCCCCGGCGCGCGACACTGGTCTTCGACGAAAAACCCCGTAAGTTCGGCCGACTCGGTTGTTCGATATCGACGAGGGTCACCAAATCAGGATGAAAAAACACTTGGACGATGCACTCGATCAGTATTGGCTCGTGTTAAAGTGCACGACATCGAACCACGCGACGGTCCGGCGGATACTGAGCTCTCGGGGTCCGCGATAGCCTCTTCACACGGACGAGTGAAAGCGAGAGGTGCCTCTCTCGGCACCGGCGAAGACCGTCGAGGAGTCACGAGTGCCAGCAGGAAAGAGAGAGACACGCATTTAAACGGGAATAGAGAAAACAAGATGGCTCGATCACGTGAAAAGGAGGACGAGCTTATGGGTGTAGCTGTGGAGAAACAAAGAGATGTACAGAAGGACGTGTGGAGTCGTGGGAGCGCGAGGACACCATGGTCCTTTGGTGTTACGTACATGCAACGAGGAGGAATGATTGAAGCGAGAGAGAAAGCACGACCCTCTGCAATTACTCCTCCGGAGGGAAAGAAGGAGCAGACGTTAGATTGCTAGAACGCCGATTCTATGTGCAATTTAACAGACAGAGAAAGTACGATGGCACCAGTCACGTGAAAAAGGAGAGACCGTTATGGCAGGTGGTAGGACAAGAGAGAGACGGCGAGCGAGGACGATGGAGGAGACGAGTTGAGGAACCCGTGGCTCGTGTCACGTGCGAAGAAAACCCGAGTGGAACAAGTTGCAACCACGGAGAATGGAACGACGGCGAAAGCACCACGCGGAAGGAACCTAATGATACCAACTCGGTTCACCCGACTTTCAGGACTGATTTTATCGCGACGATTACTCTCGCGAGATTCTTCTCTGCGAATCGTCCGGCTCACCCGATTTCCTGCGATTTCCCTCTTTTATCCCTGCGTTTCGAGGGTTTTTAAAATTCACTACTTGCAAGAAGATGATCAACATTGGCATTTGATCAAATTTTTAAGGTATATGATCACATTTTTAAGGTATATGATGAATTCAAAGATGTTAAAATAACTCTGTGATCATTCTATATCCGAATGAGTTCGGATATTAAGAAAAATCAAACTCTCACTGAATTTGTATCTGAAGAACCCCTTAACCTACAATTTTCTAGACAGTTGCGTCATTTAAAGCTACCTAATTATTGCTACAACGTTAAGGCAACTAAAGAATGTTAAGTACATTTTATCTTCAGTGATCCTTGATTATACAGAGTTTAATTAGAATTGAACCAAGAATTCAATTATATTGAAAATACGAGTCTGGTTTATTCCAATTGTGCGTCACGAGTGACACGTTATTCTAGGGTAAGGGGTTAATGGAACTATCAGAACGTTTTTGCACAAGCGGCATGAAAAGGAAAAATCTTTGTGGACTAAAGGATGGAAGAGTATTATTTTAACATCTTCCGTGAATTGCATGTACCTTAGAGATTTGATCAAATCCCCATTTTCATTTTCCTGCGACATAACCCTTGGCTTATCACAAGTTACACTCGCAGTGCTAATCTTTGGCATTGAGTCTTAATTAAACATGGCTACCACATGAACGGTAAATTCATTTTGGCGCCAAAATATAAATACTTGGCTACTGTGTACCATAAATTGAAACTTAATTTAACGTAAGCAGAATTTGTCGAAAATCTTTATTATAGCTGACAGTTTATTAAAGATGGCTGCCATATGGACGATGAATATTTTGGCGCTAAAATATAAATACTTGGCTACTGTGTACCATAAATTGAAACTTAATTTAACGTAAGCAGAATTTGTCGAAAATCTTTATTATAGCTGACAGTTTGTTAAAGATGGCTGCAATATGGACGATGAATATTTTGGCGCTAAAATATAAATACTTGGCTACTGTGTACCATAAATTGAAACTTAATTTAACGTAAGCAGAATTTGTCAAAAATCTTTATTATAGCTGACAGTTTATTAAAGATGGCTGCCATATGGACGATAAATATTTTGGCGCCAAAATATACTTTGTTGCAACACAACTTAATTTAAGGTAACAGTTAAAACTTTAACTTAACATAAAAATTTAAATCTCAGTATTATAGTAAGATTTGAATGCAAACAATTTTTAATGCAAAGAAAATAGCACAGTGAAAAAAGGCTCCGCTCTCTAGTATACTAAAAAAGTTACCACGCATTATTTCTAATTCATAGTACTGGTGAAATCTCTCTCTTCTATATCACCTTTCTCCCTATAAAAGACTATCATACTCAGTTTTCTCGCAATCGAAGATCAGAACACCATTGACACAAGTAATCATTATACACGAAAAATCGAAAATCGTGTTACAACATTGTTGTTGCAAATTACTCAATGACTGGGAACACTTTAGGCTCGAAGTAATAAAATATTGAGTGTACAAATGATTTCCGATTCAGTAACGAAATCGAAGTTTCTCCACGGATGAAAGTAGAATTGCAAGCAGGATGTCGATTTATATTCAGGGGTCAAGGTCACGACGTGGCATCAGCACCGAAACAATCAGAACTGGGCGTCCCGACGAGGGATCTTCGTGTTCCACTTTACCTTTCAGTGACCTCCTTTTAATCGACCTATAAAATTGCTACTGATCTTTCAAACATGAATTAATCCCAGTGATTATGCAGTTTAGAGGCATATCTCAGTTTCAGTTATTTCATTGCAATTTTTTTTTAATAGCTTTATTTCACAAAAGTAAGAAATTAAGAGGACGTTAGAAAAATAATGTGCTTTTCGAGATATTTGCAAAAACTTGCTGCTACACGACATTAAATCTTGTTTATGATTTCCAGATACGATGTAATATAATTGTATAACCAGTGGTCAAACGATTAAGCAGTTAAGATTATTACAACTTCTTTTATAGACAATGTAAAACTATAACTAAATACGTTTATTCGGAAGGGTAAAATTATTACTTTCGTATGAAATAATAAGAATTTATATTTGTGGAAGAAAAAGGTTTAAATTAATTAAAATCTCAAAATTTTCGTATGAAGCAGTAATTAAATACTCATGGCAATCTTGTTAATAATTATTATTATTACGAATATCAAATAAGTATTGATTTAATTATTTTCGTTATTTAATAAAGGAACATCAGGATGGTAAAATTTTGTGGAACACAAGTAGTTTATTAATAATAAATTTATTTAATCGAGTACAATGGGATTTCTTCTTCTGAATTAATTTTGGTACACGAAACATTTCACTGGCTACTTGTAACGAAGTACCTGTTTTAAAGGCTTTTACTGCTGCACAAACATCTTTTTATGTGTAATCTTTTCCTTTCTCTTTTCCTTCGACATTCCGAGGAATTTATGTGACTATAATGTAAGAAAAATGAATGAAAGTGTATTACAAAATTTTAGGTTACGTTGATATTATGACGAGTTTAACATCGAACAGAATTATATTTTTGTATAGTTAGTAACATAAATGTTTAGAATACTTTAATACAGTAAATATTAACAATGTAATAAATACACGATACTGATTCGTTTAATAATTCGGTCACACGTAAAATCGCGTCTGCGCCAATAAATGTTTAAGTGGTCACGTCATCACGTACTAGTGGAAGAAACGATACTTAATTTCAGTATTTAAACAAAATTAATAAGGAATAAGATTAATTTGCTTCTCTATTATTCAACAAATCTAAAACAAATTCACTATCAAAAAATTATATAACATTACTTAATTAAAACTTTAATAAAAGTACATGTTTTTGCCTGATTGATTATGAAACGAGTTTATAAACGTAAAATAACGTTAAACCGTACAATAATGTAAACCTACATTTTGCTGTTACATTTAGATTAATTGAAACGTCCAAAATACGCGGAAATATTATTGACAAAATTCTCACAAAAATGTTAATTATTGGGACTCGTTTGAGCATTAGGACATTTACATTACCTTATCTGTGGCAAGGAATGCATCAACATGTTATGGTCATTCATTGTTTTGTTTCTATCGTCGCAATCGAAAAATAATAGCTATAGCGTGCGATCTTAACTCGGTATTCTTCAAAGGATATATTGCAACGAATGTACGGAATAAATTTCACCTTCTGTAAAATATGCGAAGACAAAGACACTCGAAACATCGAACGAACATGGAAAGATGTTGGATCCACTATACCGCATTACGGAAGCTCCGCAAAACATATGGACACTTCAATCGCTAAATTTTTATTCAAACGAAAATTTCTAAACCGCACTGATAGAATCCATGCCATTTTTAAAGAAAGGTACATAAAATATCCAAATACCGCAACAGACATAGCTTAAAGTATTTCAGAAATCGGTTTTTAGAGCCACCAATTATGTTAACAAGTGTAAAAAATTTAATAAGATGTACAATGAAAGATAATTTTATATAAAACTATTTTGAAATTAAATAAATTTTGTCCTTAGATCCTACTCCGTTTATTCCTGCATCCTACCCAAGGAATTACTGTCATCTTCTCGACACTGTGGCTTCAAACTTCGATAACGAATCTTGACTTGTGTGGCTTACTGTGATATTTGTCTAACCCACTCTGATTCAGTTAGTGACTTAGGTTAGGTTAATTCAATTGGTGAATTAGGTTAGGTTAGACCAGAAGAATATTTCTACCGTCGTCAGGTACGTGACATATAACACGTATCATTATGATCACAGGCTACATTATGTTGGCGGAAGTTAAGGTCTCATCCTATTTATTTAATTCCTTTTCTTCGGGGTACGTTATACGATATCCTTCTATCGTACAATATAAACCAATGAAAAATTCTACTTCCACGTCCGCAACGTGTTTTTGTTACCCTTTTCTGCGAGTGTCTTGTGTTCCTCAATCGTAAACGACACTTTCACTTGATTGAGAATACGATTTTTCGTTATCGGAGCATTCTCACGCGGTTAAAGTCAACCACCGAGAAAAAAATCGGATAGGGAAAGGCTGAAACAACTGTAGCCCAATGAAATTGACGGTGAACGGTGTGGTGTAAGACACATCGTTGGACGATCCTTTCGACGATCACATGACAATTACGACATTCTATTCTGATCGCTGAGATTCTTCATTCTTGGCTTCTCAGAATTTTTGTTGATCCCTTGCACGTTGATCGAACATCCTCTTTTTTTGCTTCCACGAATATCTCTCTTCTTGCGTATGAATTCTTTTCCTCCTCTCTTGCCCGATAAGAATAAAAAATTCAAAAAACAATGGATGACGAGGAGAGAGGTTCGCATGGGTGCACCACCATCTTACTCGACTCTCATTCAAACAATTCCAACTGGGAGCGTGGTGATTTCAATGATTTCAGACAAATGACGTAAATTTATGGCTAGATTGCTCTATTAACCTTTTTGGACCTAACGTTGTTCAAGAAATTTATGAAACAAACGTGCGAGTAGGATTGAATATGCAAAAAGAAACGATCGCGAACGAGAAATGCAATTTTGAAACAAAACGTAAATTATGCAATTGATATAAAAAAATACAAGGCTACTTTCAACATAATTTTACAGGAGGTAAAAGAGATAGATTTTTAAATCTACAGAAGGTAGCAATTTTATTTTTGACAAACCTAATTGATTATTCTAAATATTTTTATTACATACACCTTCAAGTATTTAAGCACGTTCATTTTATTTGGGTGTGAGCGGTTTTCTGTTAATGGGTCCCGCCTGGTTGGTGTTAGTGCGAAGAGAATGACTGATGGGTAAGGGATCTGTAAATTATGGTGGGAGGGTATTTGTTAGAGGTTGGTTGGGTACGTAGGTGATCGGGCTTATTGTGTGGTTCCGTAGGGGTGGCAGGAGACTTTGGGGGTTGGTGGGAGTGGCGGTGGAGGTGGGGGTTGGGTGGTGAATGGTTGTGGTGTTGGGTTTGGGGGAGATATGGAGAGTCTTGGGGGTTTGGGCGTTTGGGAAATGTGGTCAGTTTGGTACATTAGGGCCATGGGGGTGTTGGCGTTTGGCGCTTTGGGTATTTCGGCCTTGGGCATTTTAGAGCTTTGGATGTTTTGTTAATTTGGCAATTGGGGAGGTTGGCCCGTTGGAAGGTTTGTGTCCATGTTGTGGCATTGGGGCTTTTGGGGCTTTTGGAATGTTTGGGAATTTGTCCGTTTGTGATTTGGCGTTTGGGCCTATGGAGTTTTGTGGGCTTTGGCCTAATGTTCTATATGGAGGTCATGTGACATATGTCCGTAATTGGCCTATAGGCCGTTTGGGCCTTATGGACGAATTTTCCTAATTATCACGCCCACTCCCAAATTCCTAAATTACCAAATTACCAAATTCCCAAATTCCCAATTTCCCAAATTCCTAAATTACCAAATTGCCAATTCCCTAAATTCCCAAATTCCCAAGATTTCAAATTTCCCAATCCCGAATCCCTAAAACCACTTCCAAAATTTGTCAACTGATTTCACCCCTAACATCCAATCACATACCTACGTAAGTCGTATATTATAAGACATATATGATACGTCATATATTATAAATCATATATAATATAAATTATAAGTCATATATACATACGTAAGTCATATGACTTATAAATACCTACTTAGCCACCTATATAAATACCTACCTATAAATACCCTATTTACCGGGACAATTTCGATCATAAAGAGTCGTAAACGACTCAGACAACAGAAGAATGCAAAAAATTCAAAAATGTAAAATTGAAAAATGTGAATTGAAATGCGAAATGTGAATTGAAAATTGTCCTACAAAACAATCGGTCTAAGAAGTTCAAGCTTCCGAATTCATCGACCGATCACGATCGTCCAAGCTGATCTTGAAAATGGCTGGCTGCTATTTTTCCTCATTCCATCGGTATCGGGGAAATTATTGACCACTCTCGTTATGAAAAATGGAGGAGACGAGTGGTCGAAAGTTTCACTTGCAGGTGCATGTTGTAAGGAGGACAAGAACGAAGAGGGAAGCAAGGGGATCAGAGTCACGGGACACAGTGAAAGTGTTGTTGAAAGAGAAACAAGAAAGGCGCCAGATGTTTCCTGTCTCTTTTTCATCACATGGTTAACAACGGTGAACGATGATGATGCGACTCTTGCAATAAAAATATATTTGTGAAGGGAGAGACTGAAGTGGAATGCGCTTTATATTTTTTTTATAAATTTTGTTTTATTTTTCTCATTTATTTATTTGTATTTGCATTTTATATTTGGGTTTATATATTGCATTTCGTTTTTGTACTCTTGTTTTGTATTTCTATGTTGTTTTGATTTTGTATTTGCAACTTGTATTTATGTCTTATATTTGCATCTTGTACTTATATCTTGTATTTGTGTCGTATATTTGTATCTTGTATTTGTATTTATGTAATTGTATTTGTAAAATGTTCAAATCTTTAAATTCTTAAATTATCATAGGTTCAAATTCTCAAATTTAAATACTCAAAAACCTAGAAAATTTAAAATTTTTTAAAATTCACAAATTTGCAAACTTGAAATTTGATCATGATAAAAATGACAATCACTCTAATAGGTGTAATGAAACCTAATAATAATAACAACAATAAAATATATTTAGAATAATTTAGAATTATAGCAAATATAATAATTTAATACACGATTATTAATATAGCATTGAAATTGGTTAACACGTAATTTTGTGAAGTATAGTATTTCTGATCAAGAATTACGTAATTGTTTACATAAAATTATTGCTTACACTTCCTTCGAAAAATCGATAAATAATTGAGCAAATAAATGTTTTATTCATCACTGCTTTCGACTTTAATAAACCGAATATAAAAGTAAAAGAAAAAGAGGAAGAAAGATAAAACGAGGAACGTTCACTTCCTAACTTAATTTAAATTTTATGGTCATCTGAAATGCGTTAAAATTTCTCTTTCTGCTTTAATTTCCACCATCTTCGAATTCGAACATTTATTAACAGTTATAAATTATTATAGCAATGATGTAATCACAGTATTTTAGAAAATTATCAGCTTTCTATTTTTTCAGTTTATATCCTTTAAACTTCCTAGTAAATTGTATTGAAATATTTAAACAAAGTAGACGATGTTACAGTATATTTTCATTATAATAGTGCATAAAGACAGGTTATGATACAAAGTGTTCGTTCGCTAGATCTGTCATTCAGAATGAATTTTCTGTGAAAATATAGATTAAAATTTTGTGGAAAGGCTGAATAAAATATTTGCATGCAACATGTGAACTTCTCATGGTAAAGGAAGTTAAAAAGTACTTTAACATTTTAGAATCTGAAGCTTTATTTTCGAGATACAAACGAATAAGAATCAGCTGATCCACCTGCTGGGCGCCATTTTTAAATTGTGACGTGAACGGATGCGATGAAGTAGTTATAGATGGCAGCATTCACACAGAGAAACATATATAGAGTGCCCAATCAAGCTTATGCGTTCATATTTTAATAGCATTTGATTTTATTATTATATTATTTCACTTTGATATTTTCGAGGTTAGATATAAAATGAAAATCAGTTATGTTATTTTTCTGTATTATTTCACTGTTTTATGATTTTATCTTTTTAACATTTTACTGCTTTATTACTTTATTATTTTACCATTTCATTGGTTCGTTTGTCTGTTTGTTTGTCTATACCACGCCACAGGCAATTTTGGGTCTTTTCACTTGAAATTTTTAGGGTAGACTCGTGAGACACCCTAAATTTGCTGTATAGATTTTGGCGGCGATCTGACGACAGGAACCTGTCGTCATCGACGTCGATCTTCGAATCGATAAAAAACCGTTTGGTATCGTTTTCGATAATTTTTTAAACATAAAATCGACTGGAATCACGTTAAAAGCTGTATAACTCATCGTTGACGACAATACTTGGTCGTCATTGACGTCGGTCGTCGCGAAACCAAGGATAATTGTGTTTGGTATCGTTTTCGATAGTCGCAGACACGTTTAATCGTTTGGAACGACTTTAAAATCTCATTCTTATTCTACCTATATGTCTACTGCAGGTACTCGAAATTTGAAATATACATTCGAATTCGCGTGAGGCATCTGGTCTGTAGACCCACTAGTGTATCATCGCATCATAATTACAAAGATCATCAATATCAGTATCAGAGTATGTGATAAAACTAGGTGTAACCATAACCTCAAATGTTAAAAACATCTTCCTATTGAGCATGATTTGTACCTGGAAGAAACACATACTGTTATGGGATATATGTTTACTGTGCTGTGCCTTCATATGTATATGGTATATTAATGCTACATATAGTAAGTATACATAAACTGTGCTACATATAGTACATACCTTCTTGTTCCACCTATATTTACGGTAGTTACTCGAAATTTGAATTGCACATTCGAATTCGCATGTGGCAATTGATCCACTATTTGCAGAACACCCCGTATATGGCCACGTGGAAACTTCTTCGTGTTGTGCCGCGAGTGCAGGTAACCTCGAAAAACCGACCTTTCGAATTTCACTGGGACACCGATGAAATTCCTGTCTCTTTCTCTCTTTTTTTCTCTCTTCTTCTCTCGTTCATCTTCTCTTACTTCTTTTCCCTTCACAGCTGCCAGACAGATCGAATCCGGAAGATCGAGTCATTGCTCTTCTTAGATTTGCAAATTAACCTACAGAGACCGGGAAAAATTTCGACAGAATTCTTCCACCTCCATAAAATATCTACGTAACAAGATTTTTTAATACATAAAGTGTTTTACATTTTGAGTCGTAATATTGAAGCTATCGAATATTATTATCATAACATTATTATAATTTTGTTTAAATGAACCGATTAAATTACATAAATTTTACCATGAATTAAGTGTGGAAAGATGGAGTTTGTGAATATTTACAGAATGGCACCTTCAGGGATTTCGTTTAAAAAATATTATACTGAATAAACATTAAGTAAAAATTTGGAAATTTAGAAATTTGCATATGTAAAAATGTAAAAATGCGGAACTGTAGAGATTTGGGCATATAGATATTTGAAAGTATAGAGATTTACAAATATAGAAATTGGGAAACTTAGAAATTCGGAAATTTAGAGATTGAGGAGCGTAGAAATACGAGAATGTAGAAATTCGAAATGCAGAGATTTGGAAATATACTAATTTACGAGTTAAAAAATTTGCAAATTTAAATAACTATGCTTCACAAATTATTCATATTATACAAATAGATCCAACCACCCTGTAATATCAAACGATAGAACAGTCCCATGTGACACATCAAAGTTCTTCCAATTCTCCTAAATTGTACACGTAATATTTTACAGAGAAACACCCTGTATCTTGCTACTAAATAACATTTCGATAATCGGAAAGTTATATTTCCAGTTGCGTGACTAATAGTCCCGTTTATTTTCACTTTTTAATTAATAAAAATCCAACGCGTTATGCGGATATCAAGGTTAGGATAAGGCTACTGTTCAAGATACGTATTATTTCTTCTTGTTTCGTTGGAGATGTATCCCCACCGCCCGTCTCACGAGAAGCAGTTACCATAAGTCGATTTCTGTGTCAGTGTGTCATACGGGTTCGTATCAACAGCGAGAGTAAGCGCTAGCATTACTCAATAAGCAATTCCGATGTGTGACAAACATACGCGACTACGACGAGTCTTTTCGTCACGTCGCGTCGCGTCGTGTCATTTGATGTCACGTGTTTAGGTTTAGAAAATAAGGTTTAAGAGTCGGAACAATGCAAGTACACGCAATATGCTGTTATACATAGTAAGCTTTGTCAGGGAAAATGTCGATGTAAAAAACGGGAAACATTACTAGTGAATCTACAGACCAAGTGTCTCCGCGAATTCAAATGTGTATTTAAGGTATCAAGTACCTACTGTAAACATACAGGTAGGACAAGAATGAGATGTAGAGATTTCAAAGTCGTTCAAACGGTTAAACGTGCCGAATTCGAGTGTGTGTTTAAAATTTAGAATACTTATTAAGAATAAATAATTCAGCGCGTTTCGATTTCTATTCTTTTTTGTGTTTTGCTGTGTGCCGGGTGATTCGGATGCGGTCGTGCAATTTCGGCGGCACTCGTGCCGAAACGAGTCTGCGTGGTAGCCGGCCGGTTAGTCTCGCGCCATGTCTACACCAGAGAACAACGTGTTAGAACAAATTAATAAATTTCTATCAGTTAATCGTATCCCGGTTATCATTTTCACCCTGTTCACACCCTCCTAGTCAAACAGTACCTACTGCAAAGATGTAGGTACAATAAGAATGAGGTGTAGAGATTTTAAAGTCGTTCCAAACGATTAAACGTGTCTGAAACTATCGAAAACGATACCACTCTTTCTTTGTACAATACTTGAGGAGCGTATAGAACCGGATTTTAAAATAGATTTATATAAAAACATGTAAATCTTTAATTATTAGCACTAAACACTGGTAATTAATAAATGCATCATTTTAATTATTGACGTATAGCTTTATTTAGTAGTATACCTGTTATACATATTATCGGTATTCTTTTACATATAAAAAGCAATAAAACAAAAAGAGGTATAGTCTGATAAAACAGGTGAGACAGGTAACAGCTATAAAGCTGTCACCTTTACAGTTTTGTATACATTTCTAAATTTCTGTTTCTTATTTCCTACATAAATTTTTTGTCTCAGCTGTGAATTCTTTCATTTACATTAAGAGTTAACATCATTATAAGATATTCATGTGAAAATTTAACGTTGTTCTTTAATAACTACTACAAAAATGAACAAAATTGACTATTTTAATTAACTACAAATTTACTTGATAATTGTTGTACAATTTATTTCCATTTTATAAATCAAACCTCAAAAACTTATAACAGTAGGTAAAATAGTAATAGATAAATAGATAAATAAATTTATAACAATGAATAAGTAGACAAATACATAAATTTTAGAATAGTAAATAAATATCTAAATAGGTAAATTTATAACAATAGATAAAGTAACGATAAATAAATAGATGAATTTATAACAATAGGTAAATAGATAACTTTGTAACAGTAGATAAATAGCTAAATAGATTTTATAACAATAAATAAAGAGCTAAATGAATAAATTTATAACAATAAATAAATAAACTTAGAACAGCAGATAATAGATAAACAGATAAAACCATAACAGTTATACATAAATAGATTAAAATACCCTTGCACTTATCTAGAATGCATTTTGCAAAGCGTTTTAAATTATCGTTTAATTACGAAATGCGTAGTTAGCAACATTATTCATTGAATAATAACGATACACGTAATTTAAAAGTGGGTTTCAACGTCATTCAGCACGTAAGTAGCAGTTGCATCACGAAATCGATGTAACGAAATGATAGAACAGCACATTCCAAACTTTTGTCGAACAACGTAAGTCTAACACCGAATACTATCGTAACATTACGTGAAACGTATCCCATTTACAAATTCGATCAGCTGCGTGCATGCGTATAGAGGTCTGTAAGACATCCTTGAACGTGTCTACAAAATGCCCGCCAATGAATGAAGAATTATGGCGTCACCCAGTTTCGTGTCTAACCTAACGTTCGATCGAAATCGGTTCAAGGTTTTTTCATCATCGTTGATTGACTCGCGTAACGTTCGTAAACGGAAGCGAGCTTCGATGATCGACGTGCATTTTAACAATACTTATGACTGACTTTAAAAATAAACTTGACTCACCGTGGACCTCCGGTTTCGATCTTTTTTGTCGAATGGATAATGTAGAAAAAATGTATGCTCTTACAATTAGCGGATTTCTCACAGATTTTCACGTATTAATTTTAGTAGAAATTTTAAAGTCTTGGGATGTAGTAAGCGAATAATTGAGTCCAATGTGGGATTTTTGTAGATAAAGGGAATTATGGGATTTAAAGAGAATTAAAGGAAATTTAGGAGAGATTTTTCCTGATTTCTTACCTAATTATTTCTAAATATTTTTTACATTCGTTTTAGACTGCTTCTGAATTTTACGTCAATTTTTTATGGATTATTTTTTAATTTCCCCTAGATTCCTGCTAGATTATTTTTTAAGTTTCCCTAGATTCCTCCTAGATTATTATTTAACTTTCCCTAGATTCCTCATATGGATCCTTTCCTTTATGGATTATTTTTTAATTTTCCCTAGATTCTGTCTAAGGTTGTTCTAGCTTCTACCAAGATTTCACCTCGATTCTTGCTAGATTCTTTTCAAATTCTTTCAAAATTTTTCTTAGATTTTTTCTAAATTCTTCCTAGATTCTTTCTGAATTTTCCCAAAATTCTTCATAGACCTTTTCTAAATTCTCCATAAACTTTCCATAGATTATTCCCAAATGTTTCCTAAATTCTTCCTAGATTCGTTTCAGATTTTTATAGAATTTTCCTGAGTTCTTAATAAATTCTTCCTAAATATTTTTTTGATTATTCCCAAATTTTCCCTACATTTCTGTCTAATTCTCCATAAAATCTTCCTACATTCTTCGTCATTTCTAAATATTCCTTAAATATTTCTTAAGTGTTCCCTAAATTCTTCTTTAATTTTCTCCAAATTCTTTCTGGAGTCCTAAATTTTTCTTAAATAATTCTTAGATTCTTTCTAAATTCTCCCTAAATTCTTCCAAGACTAATAAATAATCCCAAAATTCTTCCTAAATAATTTCTAACTTGTACCCACAATCTTTATAGATTTCCCCAGTGCATTTAAGGATAAATTAACACGCTACTGAAAATGTACTATAAATGTACAATCCCTGGTCATCGAATTAGGACCACGAGAATTTCACTTTTGTGGCTACAACATTATGTCATATATGCAAAATAGTCTTAGGTCAAGCAAAATTATTACTAAATACATTGGTAACGATATATACATAGCAATTTGTTACTATCGTGATAATAAATTGTGCGGCGAGTGATTAAAGGCCGTGCGTTTACGTTAGGCTCGAGTATCGATGGCGCTAGAGGTGAAATTTGAATGCCATAGAAAATGTCTGCCTACTCAAAAGACTAGTTTACAACTCTCCAACCACATTATCCGAGTTGAAAAGAATTACAGATATTTGGGAAAATAATGAAGATATAAAGCATATGATGTATACAGAGCATGCCGGAACCTGTGACCAAAGCAAAGGGTGGAAATACAAGATATTAACGTGTGTTAATAATGTTATATACAGTAGCAGTGTATCATGGTAGTTAATAAATTATATCATTACAATTTAAACAGGCCTAATTTTACGGGAACCGTGTAAAATTCTGAAAATGTATAGTGGTCATTCAATGGCCAGGGACTGTAAATTCTAAAATATAATGAAAGAATAAGAAGTAGTTGCGGACAAAAATAAACGTCGTAAATGTTTCCGATGCATAACCGCGCAGCACCTGAAGGACTTAATGTTAACATCCTTCCTTCAATTTGTTCAAACAAATCTTGCAAGCCGATTGGAAGTACATTGCACAAACATTTGTCGGCATTTACTGCAGCCTTGAACGTACACTGTTCTTTCGAGTACCTTCATGTACACACCACGTGCACTTGTCTTCGTGTAGAGATTTGGTCATTCATCGTGGTTAAATATGGCTGGTAATATACGCTAAAAACATAACAGCTTTCTCTCGCTTGCGTTACATCTCGTTACGCCAGGATGACTATTCTGAAATGCAGCTGGAAATAACGAGAAATTTGATCGATTTTGCGAGACAATTTCTGTTTTGTATTAATTTGTCCGTTTCTTTCTTGAAGTTTGAGGAATGTCCGCGGAAACTTGAAGAGGTGAAAACAGTCTTCTTTGCCGGGGTTGCTAAATTCGTTTAATCGAATGTTACGGAAGCTGTTGTACTTATTGCGGAGAAAATGATTGGAATGCGAATAAGATATGTATATGCAGCGTATCTTCGGAATGGTGATATAATCGATTATATATAGGGTGAATTTACATGAAGAAATAAGGCAAAAACATAGAATACAAGCTTTTCGTATGTCAATATGGCAATTTGACAATATGACGATTTGACGATTTGACAATTTGACAATTTGCCAATTTCACAATTTGACAGTTTGACGATTTGACAATTTGACAATTTGACGATTTAACGATTTGGCAATTTGACAATTTGAATATTTACCATTATCACAATTTCCCAATTTGATAATATGAAACCTTGACAATTTGACGATTTGACCATTTAAATATTTACCATTTTCACAATTTCCCAATTTGATAATATGAAACCTTGACAATTTCACAGTTTTACAATTTGAAAGTTTGTGTGTTATATTTACCAGAGTTTTCAAAATCAGGGAGAACTGGTGGTCTCTTACCATTTTTTACAATAAATCTAATCCAAAAATATTTGGAATGTGACAAAAGAGTAATGTCATCCATCTTGGACTCTTAAACCTACGTTCACTGAACCTGACCAAAAATACAATATTCATCCAATATGGCTGATGAAACCTTATTACATTATTTATTATAAATTTCGATCAGTTTTAGTATTAGAAGAATAGTTTAAATTTTTAGGAAAATTCAGATATTTCATTCTATCCTATATAGTTACAATAATTATTCTCCATTACGATCCACATTGCAAAACTGTATTTCACGTGTTTTTGCAATAGCAAGTGAACATCAAGATTTCGAGTTTAACATCTTCGAACGAAGTCATTAGTAGGTTGAAATTACTTGAAACGTTATTAATAGTCTTAGTAACCTTGACACACTGACATTGAAACGAATTCTCATTCGCATCCTTGTTTCTGTATTGAAACTCATTTTTTATTAATACATTGCTGCGTTACATAGTTTTGACATAAAAAGAATAGAGTCAGATTATTTCTGGTCGACGTACTAATTTTTAGCTTTTTGAGGTTATGGCGATTATGTTAATCATACATCTAAATACGTAGGTGTAAACATTCTTTTAGTAGGACGTTCACTTATATTACGTTCATAAATTATCAAGATATTTGCACGTTTTATTGCATAAAGCGCTAAAACAGCGTGAAACGAGAGAAAGTTTCAAAAAATTAAATATTCAGGTTAGAATCGTTGTCAGGGTAAATATTTGTTTCTTTAAAAACACTTCTTCTTTTTTGTGCCATTCGAATTTTTTTTCTTGCAAAACTATTTAAAATTCGGCTAATAATTTTGTATTGTTTATAGTTGTTTTCTATTTTTATTTTTATAGTTGTTGTTCGGTTAATTATAATATAAAATGAGCATCAATGGAGTGATAGTCGTTATTTTTATTTTTGGTCATTTTTTGAATTCACTAACATAAGATTGTTAATTTGAAAACATCTTTAAATCTCAAATTTTTGAAATTTCATAAAATTCAGTAGTTTAAAATGTTATATTTGCAAATTCTGAGAATGGTGAGATTTGGAACCTTGAAAATTTGAAAATTTAAAAACTTGAAAGTTCAAAAATTCAATAATTTGGACATTTCAAAATTTGAAAGTAAGAAAATTATTCTAAATTTGAAAATTATTAAATTTGGAAATGTGAAGTGGTTAATTACTAAATTTGATAATTTCCCAATCTGATAATTTCATAATTTGATAATTTCACAAATTGATAATTTGATATTTTTATATTTTTATACTTCTAAACTTTTCAATTACCAAACTTTTTAATATCCTGACTTACAAATCTGAAAATTTGAAATTTTTTTAATCTCTTCGTCCAATTTCCTTATCTCTCGACGAAACGTTACACAATCATTACTTTAAAATATTTCAAGATTTCCTAATTGAAAGACGTTATCAGGATCCACCTCAATATTTTGTATTTAAATACGTACTTAACGTAGTTCGTTAAAAATATTCTTCACGTGTGATATTCGCTTAAAATGTTTGTAACTGGACGACAGTGCGTGTATTTCGCAATAAAATGTCACGCATACTTTATTCAAAATATCCGTCGTTAATTTTTGTAATTTAGATTCGAAGGTTCTGTGAATCCGAGGAAATTAAACGCAGATTACAACATTTATTCTGAAATGCATTATGCAACGTTCGAATTATGAATCTGTTTCCAGGAAGCCGAGAAATTTTTTAAATTAGGAACAATCTGAAGGCCAATAATATTTAGTATAATGAACACTGGTCACCCAAATCGCATCTTTTCATTTACATCATTATTGCTATGTATGAGAACGTAATTAATAACGAAAGAGATTATTTTATGGTAAAAGAAGAAACATTTCTTAAAAAAATTGAGAAATATGTAAATTTCCAAGATATTTATTTGTAATTTTCAAGGCCACTTATGCAAATATCTACTTTCCACAAACTTAGGAACAAAATAGAGTATAAATAATCAACTAGAACGTCCATGTTTTGAAGCCTTCTAATGCTGTTCCACTTAGGGTCATCAAAGTACGACCCAGAGCAAAATGTTACTCGCTAGTTATCATGACGCAGCAAAAAGAAGAATTTTGCTCAAAACTATTGAGCAAATTCACCTAACTATCGCGTGACACAATCTGGAAGACGTTCAAAACACTTAATATTCCTGGTGACAGAATACAAAGCGCAAACATAAGGGAAAACTTTAGTCCAATCAAACGATCGTTGAACGCATCTGCTGGAAATGGAAAGGAGCCAATAACTTCTCGATGGAATTCTATTCCAACGTATCACGAGATTGTGTCGCGCAAGGACGCAGTTTATTTTCAATCGTAAGATCTCTGGACCTCTCGTTCCAGCTGATCACATGTCTCCGCTCGTGAACACGTGGTGCGAAAGGGCACGGCCATTTTTGCACATTCTTACACTCAATTCTTTAATGGATTAATTCGAACACCGGTGTAGGTTAAACTTCGTCTTGGGGCACCACTTTCAACTCAGCATTTTAGTTGGTATTTCTTCGATTTTATGGGTCTATGAAATGGTATCGTCCAAAAAGAGAAAACTTGAAATTATATAATATATAGGGTGCAATACAGAATTAATATAATGGGAATTATGGTACAAGTTAGATGCATTTATACGCAAAATTAGGTCGAATGAAAAGAATATTATCGACAAACATTCTGCTATAGTAAACCAAAATATGCTATACTCCTCCTATAATAAATAACACAAACTATGTTGTATTTCTTCTACAGTGGTCACATCGTTAGTGACCAAGAAGCTTTTCGAAAATAAGCAAAATCCATTAAGGCGTTTTGATAATTGCAAAATTATAAAGAGCCCAAACTCGGAAATACGTGCATCCAGAGAAATGTCATTTGACAAACTGGTTTGTAAGATACATCATAAGACACTTAATAGAACAAGTCCAGTGGTACGATCAGTTTGTATATAATATTCAAATCCGGAGAATTTTTGTAGTAATGCATCGTATATTAACTTAAGCGAAAGGTTCCCAAACCATGTTGTACATAATTCATTAAAGAAATCATCATAAAGTACATTTTTCTTAAAACTTCACTACCAGACCTGCATACTGAAAGTTTTTTGCATACGCCACAAAAACGACAGGAAAATAGTATAAGTTTGTTCAGACACAGATTTATATGGTTTTCGACCGAGATATGCAATCGTTCATCGTTCGGATTATGGCAGGGACGTATCAAGGAGGGTTAAACGTTTTGGGACACTATTTTTCATTGTTTTTGTATAATCTTCTATTATACTATTCTCTACTATTATTGTCTCTATGGTATTCAATAAATTTAGAAGGAATATGGCAATCTTGAACGTTGAGATCTATTGGTTCAAAAGTTATATGTTAAAGTTTGGTAGTTTTAAAGAACATAAGCTTAATGGTAACTAGGGGAATTTTATTACTTACAATTAGTAAAGGACATATTGTCCTTGGATCGCGCCCATTAAAAATACCATTGGGTCAATGTCATTTCGGCGAAAAATTGTTGCCATAAAAATTCGCACTTCGAAGCGTTAATTCAATGTTGCGAAAACGTCCTCGTCCTCTGAGCCAGTCTTTTGCAGGGTACCATGATTCCATTTTTTGATTATACGTACCCCCGCTAGCTAACATTTATTCAATTTTATTTAGTTAAAGTTTCATCGAAATTTCGCAGTAATCTAATTGAAATTCAAAGCAAATTATACTTGTCTACGAACTCTTTACCGTGATTAACACTCTTAGGTACATAGACTTCTGCATTGACTCCTATGTAACTTTTGAAACAGTTCGTGTGAATTTCACTAGCGATATTAACGTGTTCCTTTATAACTGGTAGTATAGTGAACGCCTCACGATTCTCGATTACTATCATACGACAGTCGCTTGAGTCAGTTCGACCTCAACACCCAATGACCGTCTACTGCTCTGACACGATTGTATTTTCTTTTACCAAATTTCGCTTGGTCGATCGTTAAAATTGTGTAAAAATATGAACTGATTTGTGAAACACTCTCGGTACAATTGAATATTTAATCTAACCAATGCTACTTGTATCGTACTATACTTAAATAAATTATGTCATAAACGATTGGAGAACCAGACTTTGAGACTCCTAACAGATTCGGCCATTAAACTGTCGCTGTATTTGTCTATTTGTGTCAAAATTTGATAACAGGAAAGAAGTTAAAGAAAAGAAAGGGTACTCCAAAATGAAGTTTAACCCAGACATTTACTAACATATTTCATAACATGCAATTGAAAGAAGATGTGATCAAATAGAAGAGGTGGTCTCAATACAAGCTAAGTGTTAAATGTGGGCTAGTTAAAGTATAAGGTCCCGTTATGGGTTTCACCCTAGTGGAAATAGTATGGAACTATGAGTCAACAAGATACAATGTCGAGAGATCTAGATACTAGTTTACATTTGTTATTGTTAACGTGTTATCTTATAGAACGTGTAATTTGACTTATTTCAACACTTTAAAAGACCTTAGTACTGTGTTTATTTTATCTTTTTAACTATATGTGTTGAACCAAGAGCTAGATTTTTAAGATCACTATACTGTTGACATTAAAAGATTGTTTTGTTACAAGTTATGTAACAAATTCCATTGTGTAGTAATGACTGTCATTGTACTATTCGTCCCTGAGCAAATGGTCTAAATACTGGCTGCATACTTAGTTCCAGGGATTATCTAATATTTCCAAATTCTTAATTCTTAAATTCTTTGGAATTTTTCCAAAAATTCCAAGATCCCAAAATTTTCAAATTTTGTTATCCCTAAATAGAAAAATTCTCAATCTCCTAATTCCTTAAATATCCAAATTCTCAATTTTCCAAATCCCCAAACTCTCGATGTCCGAACTCTGCAAATTCCCTCCATTCCTTTCCTCATCTTTACACGGTGCATTACGCGGTGTCCGCTTATAAACATTATTTGGCCGGACCCTGCATAGTTGTAATTTGAGCGAGAAGAAGACAGAAGCAAGATGGCCGTCGGTGAAACGATCCAGGAACCAGGCTGAAGACAAACGAACCGTGCACTGACCCGCTTTCCGCCGCAGACATCCTTGTTTGTTTCATAATATCCATACCAAACGACGGTTAGGGGCCGACGTTGTAACCCAGGAGAGATGCATCTTCGTTGCATTAGTCAACGTGTGTTCCTCTAGCTGGAACATCACCGACACAACGGACTCGCGAGACACGTGGTCCGTTGCGTAACATGGCGGCTGCAACTCTGGCGGTAGAAGAGGAGACGCATTCCTGCGATTCCGTAGGATTGGTCCTTAATGATCGCAGACGCGTTGCGCCGTTCTTCGCCGTACGCACCCATTAATGGTAGCGACAGGTACTGTCGCTGCCCATCGAATTAGGATCACTACAAATTTTCAGCATTTTTCACCTTTTCCGTAAAATTAGGCCTGTTTAAATTGTAATGATATAATTTATTAGCACTATGATACACTACTACTGTACATAACATTATTAACACACGTTAATATCTCGTATTTCCACCTTTTGCTTTGGTCACAGGTTCCGGCATGCTCTGTATACATCATATGCTTTATATCTTCATTATTTTCCCAAATATCTGTAATTCTTTTCAACTCGGATAATGTGGTTGGAGAGTTGTAAACTAGTCATTTGAGTAGGCAGACATTTTCTGTGGCATTCAAATTTCACCTCTAGCGCTATCGATACTCGAGCCTAACGTAAACGCACGGCCCTTAATCACTCACCGCACAATTTATTGTCACGATAGTAACAAATTGCTATGTATATATCGTTATCAACGTATTTAGTAATAATTTTGCTTGACCTAAGACTATTTTGCATATATGACATAATGTTGTAGCCACAAAAGTGAAATTCTCGTGGTTCTAATTCGATGACCAAGGATTGTATGTACATTTATAGTACATTTGCAGTAGCGTGTTAAGTCCTTAAATGCATTGGGGAAATCTATAAAGAATGTGGGTACAAGTTAGAAATTATTTAGGAAGAATTTTAGGATTATTTAGAAGTCTGGGAAGAATTTAGGGAGGATTAAAAAAGAGTTAAAGAAGAGTTTGGAGAAGAATTTAGAGCAGATTCTATGGAGAAGAATGTATGGAGAATTTAGAAAGAATCTAAGAATTATTTAAGAACAATTTGAATATTTCTAACTCTAAAAAGTTTGAAATCTCAGTCACAGGAAGGAGATCACTTTCCCTGTCGCATACCTGCACTCATGTGCGTTGATGTTCGAGAGTTCAATCGCGGGCACTTGATGTGCCCATCTCTATTATAGATTATCGCACGGACAAACTTTCACCTGTCAAATGCATCTGAAATAATCTACAATCCCATGATCTACAAGATGTAATAGCACTAATGATACTCATTAATAAAAAATATCAAAAACAATCCTGAAGAATCGAGCAGTTATATAACCCCATAAATGTACCAGAATCTACGATTAACTCTCACGAAAAGTAGTTAATGTATAATAGAAAATACACAAAATCAAAAGTGACAATTCTATATAGAATAATTACAGTAATTATGTACTATGTTTGATTTTTGTATCACAATTTATAAGTTAGTTACGTGGACGGTTCGATTCGAATAAAGTAGTCGGCTTTTCCCTTACAGTAAGAAGTAAGCACAAGCAAATTAAGGTTATATTCTTAAATAAGTTTATTAATCAGCAGGATTCTCTTGTTAGTAAATAAAACCCTGAGGAATTATGATAGTCAATTTCAGAAGTGATCAAAAGTTATTTTGTTACAAACAAATTGTATTCTGTTCAATTTGTTTGCATTTTGTTATTGTACATAAAAAGCCATAAAACTCTCCCATTAAATATTTTCCTGTTCGTTGGTTCTTGAGAGAATCCGAAACTTTAAAGGGTGGTTTCTTAAAATTGCATAAAGGTGGCGATATAACGAAAATCTGCAGTAACTATTATGAATCTTCAATCATTCAGCATCACACAAAGGGTAACAAGAAAATAGACTGATGACTAATGAAATGATATTAATCTTACAAGATGCAGAGTACTAGATTAATCTTACTAGATGTAGTGTCCATTGTGATTCGATAAAAATTGTAATTCAAGATATCACTAGCCATTTATTAGTCGCTTGTGTACAAAAGATTTGTTTATGTTTTTGCTTCGGATTCACAAGAAGTATAAATCAACGATATTTGCGGTTATTCTGCATTGCGAAATTACGAAGAAAAGAATAACGAACTAGTCAAGGACACAGTCTTCTTGCAACAGTTCAATGAACGAAATATTAACAATATTTTCTTGTTACTTTTTTATGCTATATAAATATTGTGACACAGGATTGAGAAACTCGGCAAATTTAAAACCGTGTTGGATTGAATGAGTGACCATTAACACCTCTACCGTGTCATTTGAACTATTAGGTTATGATGATGTAAAATTTTTATAGTTCAAGGTCCGAGTAAAAGTATTTTACAATAAACTTATTAATGCACGCTTATCTTGAAATTAGAAACGATATTGAAAACTTAATAAACTAAATTAAAATCTAAAAGGGGTTGTAATAATTAGGCACACATATATATTTATTTATACACTTGGTTCAGTTTGATTTGGTTTTTATTTCCTTCCAAAATATGGAAGGCGTTTCGAGAGTATGTAGTAACAAACAATGTAGTAAACAGTTAATATTATTACAATTTCTTTTATATTAGACAGTGTAAAATTATAACTAAACACGTTTATCCAGAAAGGTCAAATTTCTACTTTCAGATAAAATAGTAAGAGTGTACAAAAAGCTAATAAATTTTTCTATCACATTTTGATTAGTCTAAACGTCCAAAATACGCGGAAATATTATTGACAAAATTCTCACGAAAATGTTAATTATTGGAACTCGTTTGAGCACTAGGCCATTTACCTTACCTGCAAGTCTGTGGCAAGGAATGCATCAACATGTTATGGTCATTTATTGTTTTGTTTCTATCGTAGCAATCGAAAAGTAATAGCTATAGCGTGCGATCTTAACTCGGTATTCTTCAAAGGATATATTGCAACGAATGTACGGAATAAATTTCACCTTCTGTAAAATATGCGAAGACAAAGACACTCGAAACATCGGACGAACATGGAAAGATGTTGGATCCACTATACCGCATTACGGAAGCTCCGCAAAACATATGGACACTTCAATCGCTAAATTTATATTCAAACGAAAATTTCTAAACCGCACTGATAGAATCCATGCCATTTTTAAAGAAAGGTACATAAAATATCCAAATACCGCAACAGACATAGCTTAAAGTATTTCAGAAATCGGTTTTTAGAGCCACCAATTATGTTAACAAGTGTAAAAAATTTAATGAGATGTACAATGAAAGATAATTTTATATAAAACTATTTTGAAATTGAATAAATTTTGTCCTTAGATCCTACTCCGTTTATTCCTGCATCCTACCCAGAAGAATTACTGTCATCTTCTCGACACTGTGGCTTCAAACTTCGATAACGAATCTTGACTTGTGTGGCTTACTGTGATATTTGTCTAACCCACTCTGATTCAGTTAGTGACTTAGGTTAGGTTAATTCAATTGGTGAATTAGGTTAGGTTAGACCAGAAGAATATTTCTACCGTCGTCAGGTACGTGACATATAACACGTATCATTATGATCACAGGCTACTTTTCTTCGGGGTACGTTATACGATATCCTTCTATCGTACAATATAAACCAATGAAAAATTCTACTTCCACGTCTACGTAGTTATGTTGATACCACCTGTAAAAGCGTAAAAGTGTCAATTGGCAGAACTGAACATAACCTAGGCTCCATACGAGTAAACATGCCGTGTCAAAATATATACCGAGAAAAATGTGTGTTGATAATTTGTAAAATCGTGATAAAATCACTCATTCAAGACTTTTTATCAGCCCCGATAAAAACTGTCAGCTTCTATTACCCTTTTGCACGAGTGTGTCGTGGTGAAACACACAGGGTGTCCCATGAGGACAATTCGACGTCCTCGAGGGTTAAACGCGCACACTGTTGTTATATAGTAAACTATTGACGCAATCGATGTTTTGCAATGATTGTAAGGATTGCAGAAACGCATTCTGGAAAAGACGGTAATAACTGACAAACGATCGGCCGCAAGGACACCGAACTTCTTAACTCGGCTGTGTGTTTTACCCGGCTAAATACTGTGACAAGGCCGCCACTACGTCACGGGTTATTGCTCTGGCGAAAAACCGTCTTACATAAATCATAAAATCGATCTCGCAGACTATCGATTATGCGGGACGATTCTTCCAGTGACCGGTCGCGCAATCGCTTTGCGAAACAGATTTAGATCCATGAACGATTCACTTGTTCCGCGCCATTGGCTTAATTAAAATGAATACTTCGATCGAAATGAAGTATGCGATGCAATCGACTATAAAATATGTAATAATGGTCTTATTGGATAACAAGTGGATAACGAGTACGTTAGAATTGAGAGATAGACGTTTTTGGTTGGGAGATTTATTTGCAGAGGAATGATTAACATTAAATATAATATTTTCAGTAATATTGGACGTTTAGAGAATTGATTAGAGAAGTGGTGAATATTGGAAATGACACTTATTTCTATGAACAAGCTTGTAGTAATTGGCAATATATGCAGAGATTCTTTTATATGCACTGTTTAAATGTTTATATTTGAGAATTTCAAACATTTGCAAGTTTCTAATTTATTTAAAAATTTAAATTGTAAATTCGAAATTTTTTTAAATGTTTAATTTTAAGATTTTTTAATATTTAAATATTTCATTTGAAAATCCCCAACTTTCTCGATTGGAAAATTTGTTCACTCGTATATTTGAAAATTTGTAACTTTAACATTTGAAAAATTTCTAAATTTCACGTAACTTTTTTTTCAAATGAATAGACCATCTAGAAGATCTAAATTAATAATTTATTGTTTTTTATAGAAATAATCATACATTTCTTGTTGCGTTAATAAACCTCATTATTTTGCATAAAGAAGTATGTATGAAATTTATAATTGAATTAATTTTGAAAAACATTTTTACTCAAAATGATTAAAAAATAAAATACTTAAAATAAATGAATAAATTAATTATTCAAAATAGAATACCTAAAACAGAAACTCCTAATCAATTATTTCTTTCGTTCATAATATTTTTCAAAATTCACTAAAAGTTATTAAAACTTTTAAGCTGTTTCTTAAGAGTTTGTTAAAAACAGAAAATCGTATCGCAACGAGAATGGGAAAAAACGGTGTTAAAACCAATTTAGAAGAGACGTTGAAAACACGATGATAATTTAATTACTTGGATAATAGAAAAATCCGGAATGCACGTATAAATTTTCTTGTGATTGAATGCAGTACTCCGCTGAATAATTGCATACCGTAAATCATTTAGATAACGCAAATTCTCTAGCATTATTTCCACGAATAATTGCGACTTTGATTATGATCAATTACTTACTATATCGATGTCCGTTCAGTATCTATTACGTATTGCTTTATTCAAATTTTCCTGTAATTACTATAATGGATTAATTGAATTAATCTTTACTTAACAACTTTGCATACAATGCGTTTACTGATTTTAAACGAGTACGATGCCGAATTAACGATAAGGAGATGAATAATATTAATTATGCAATATACCGACTGAATGTATAACATTGTAATCGATTAAATAAATTTATCATTAATAAACTGTTTGAATTCCACAAAATTTTACCATCCTGATTTTCCTTTATTATAGAACGAAAATAATTAAATTTATGCGCATTTAATATTTGGGTCAGTCATAATTAATAATTTGGACTGATATGAATATCGTTTAATTATTGTTCCATATAAACATTTTCAGATTTAATGAATTTATCGTAAATAAAATATTTTCATACCACAAAATATTACCATCTTGATTTTCTTTTATTAAATAACGAAAATAATTAAATCAATGCTTATTTGATATTCGTAATAATAATAATTATTAACAAGATTGTCACGAATATTTAATTACTGCTTCATACGAACATTTTGAGATTTTAAATAATTTAAACCTTTTTCTTCCACAAATACAAATTCTCATTATTTCATACGAAAGTAATGATTTTGCCTTTGCGAATAAACGTATTTAGTTATAGTTTTACATCGTCTATAAAAGAAGTTGTAATAATCTTAACTGCTTAATCGTTTGACCACTGGTTATACAATTATATGGACAGTTTATTTTGAAAGTGGTGTAAGTCCATTTTTAAAAAAAAGTAAAATACCACGTAATTTGTGCTTAATTTAGTATAAACTCTTTATTTATAACTAGTTAATAGTTGATATCTTGTAAAATGATAGTAACTTGTTCAATTTAAAATTCGTATATAAAAGAAATTGCGTAGCCATTGATTATGAAAGTGGTGTAAATATATATTACATTAGTTAAATTCGTATAAAAGAAATTTGTATAATCAAATTACATATTGACAAATTAGTAGAAACGCTGCCAGACTTGACATAACCAACCTATATTTTTTAATTGACTATGTTAACTTTCAATTTTCTCGAAACTCATTCAAGAAACTTTTCTTGAAGAGCAATTCTCTCTTCAAGCTATTTTTAAATGAATCTTCTATGAGTAAAAGTACTGGTACAATATTCTACCATTTAATTTGCCACCTAATTTACTGAATGCATAATAAATGAACAGTGACATTTGATTTTTATTTTAACACAAAAAAACCAATATGAGTATCCAAGGAATCCATCGAGAAAGTTGGGAGAGAGTCGAATTCGAGTGGACTTTCATGGGTTTTGAGAGTGAATTTTTATTGAATATGCAACGTCAAATTTCGTAGCTCTTCAGAGACAACTTTCGAAAATGTACGGATGTTGCTTATTAATGTATGTTAATCTTATCGTTTCTGATTCGGCAGATGCAGCGAAACAGTCCTAAGATATTCATCAACGTCACTTCAGGATATTTTACATTTTTGGTTTCGTCTTGTGTTTTTACTGCATACGGGAAACTTATGGTCCCATACTTGGCAAGAAAAATATATCATCGCTATCTTCTTGCTTTTTCTGTTCTTCGCGAATTGTAATTGGTAAAAAATTGAGTCCGAAACAGGATAGCGATTCTTTTCCCTTAACTTAACTTTTATTTTATTTTGAATTGGTTAATGAAATTTATTCAGGATAGCCCAGGTAGACACGAAATGAAAAATGTTACTTTTAGTTTTTACTTCACACCAGGTTCGGAATAAGAATTTTAGGGGTCTGAAGCTGTCGAAAATTTAGTGGGATCCTTAAAAAATAAAGAGCGAAAGTAATAAATTGTTCTATTCAAATTTCTCATTAAAATACATATATTATCAAAAATTGAAATTGCCTTCAAATAAAATTAACATTTAATACTAACCACAGATGATGATTTATGAATATTAGAAGGTAAAAGTAATTCTTTACTGCAACACGTCAGATATTATCGTAGCTTATCGTAGTAGCATTGGTTAGACTAAATATTGAGTCACACCGAGAATCTCTCATAAATCAGTTCATATTTTTACACAATTTTAACGATCGACCAAGCGAAATTTGGTAAAAGAAAATACAGTCGTGTCAGAGAAGTAGACGGTCATTGGGGGTTGAGGTCGACACTGACTCAAGCGACTGTCGTACGATAGTAATCGAGAATCGTGAGGCGTTCACTATACTAGCAGTTATAAAGGAACACGTTAATATTGCTAGTGAAATTCACACGGACTGTTTCAAAAGTTACATAGGAGTCAATGCAGAAGGCTATGTACCTAAGAGTGTTAATCACGGTAAAGAGTTCGTAGACACGTATAATTTGCTTTGAATTTCAATTAGATTACTGCGAAATTTCGATGAAACTTTAACTAAATGAAATTGAATTAATGTTAGCCAGCGGGGGTACGTATAATCAAAAAATGGAATCATGGTACCCTGCAAAAGACTGGCTCAGAGGACGAGGACGTTTTCGCAACATTGAATTAACGCTTCGAAGTGCGAATTTTTATGGCAACAATTTTTCGCCGAAATGATATTGACCCAATGGTATTTTTAATGGGCGCGATCCAAGGACAATATGTCCTTTACTAATTGTAAGTAATAAAATTCCCCTAGTTACCATTAAGCTTATGTTCTTTAAAACTACCAAACTTTAACATATAACTTTTGAACCAATAGATCTCAACGTTCAAGATTGCCATATTCCTTCTAAATTTATTGAATACCATAGAGACAATAATAGTAGAGAATAGTATAATAGAAGATTATACAAAAACAATGAAAAATAGTGTCCCAAAACGTTTAACCCTCCTTGATACGTCCCTGCCATAATCCGAACGATGAACGATTGCATATTTCGGTCGAAAACCATATAAATCTGTGTCTGGACAAACTTATACTATTTTCCTGTCGTTTTTGTGGCGTATGCAAAAAACTTTCAGTATGCAGGTCTGGTAGTGAAGTTTTAAGAAAAATGTACTTTATGATGATTTCTTTAATGAATTATGTAGAACATGGTTTGGGAACCTTTCGCTTAAGTTAATATACGATGCATTACTACAAAAATTCTCCGGATTTGAATATTATATACAAACTGATCGTACCACTGGACTTGTTCTATTAAGTGTCTTATGATGTATCTTACAAACCAGTTTGTCAAATGACATTTCTCTGGATGCACGTATTTCCGAGTTTGGGCTCTTTATAATTTTGCAATTATCAAAACGCCTTAATGGATTTTGCTAATTTTCGAAAAGCTTCTTAGTCACTAACGATGTGATCACTGTAAAAGAAATACAACATAGTTCGTGTTATTTACTATAGGAGGAGTATAGCATATTTTGGTTTACTATAGCAGAATGTTTGTCGATAATATTCTTTTCATTTGACCTAATTTTGCGTATAAATGCATCTAGCTTGTATCATTCCCCTTATATTACTCTGTATTTCACCCTGTATATTATATAATTTTAAATTCTTCCTTTTTGGACAATACCATTTTCTAGACCCACAAAATCGATCATTTTCCATGAAACAAATCGAAATATAAAAATGTACATATTTACATAACTGACATACACACGATTTTGCCTATTGATCTGTACTTTTATTTATTAATATGCTCGTCATTGACAATCTGTTACAAATAACAAGCAAGAGGACAAATAATCTATCACAAATAACAAGCAGAAAGTGCAATCTGTATGAACGAAGAAAGTGTGAAAACGTGACAACGCATGGTATCAACTATGAACCAATACTGTCACCTACTAGTTCCTTCACCTTATTAATTTTGCTGTTCAATTTCGTAGGTGTTCACAGTGATTTCCGCATGGGGCTACACTAAGTGTAGTTTGATTATTTTTTAATCCGCGAACTATAATGGTTGCAACGTTACTTTCTCTTACAATGGCTGTACGCTTATATTTATAGAGAATTCGTGAGAGGCGTGTAAAGAAGCTCGCATGGCCAATGTACACGCGTGTATTCGGCGTGTATTTGTGCCTGGAATGCAAGTCTGCAGCGGATTTACCAATCGGCGCACGTATGCCTAGAAAATCCAATTTTTTTTTCTTATGGCGGTCGGTTGCGCAAGAACACGTCCGACGTGGTAGCAATAAATTGCTTTACCTACGAGCCGACATTTTGTTCGAACGGTGTGATTCTTCCGAATTTTTTGATCAGATTGTCTAGAAACCGTTCCGGCGACGAGAAAAACTGGTTTACGGAATATATATCTAACTGCTTCATTTTCACTGTCTATTAAAAAAAGGGGAATATAGTTGTTCTTCAAAAATATATATATTTATCGTCACTTTTATGTACAATTTGTTTAGTAATGAATTACAGTGATATATTAATAGAGTATAACGAATTATTAATAATATGCTATTACAATAAAAATGATAGTTACTAGTTACGATATTATTTATAATAAAATATAAATACTACTATTAGTACTACTGTAAATATTATAATGAATTATAAATAATGTCATACTATAACAGTAATGATAGTTTGTAATAAATAATTATTATTTATTTGTAGTCATATTTTTGCATTTATAAATATACAATTTATAATTTAGGTATCAAATTTTAATTAACAATTTTGTAAAATATCAGTTACGTATTAAAATTAATTATTGACTGTATACATCATTGTTTCAATAATTGCTAGCACACGGAGTAATAATAGTAGAGTATACTCAAGTGTAAATCTAGCTTCCCTGAAGAAAATGACGATAAAACGAAACACAACATTTAAAAACATTTTGGAAGCTTCAGTCTTTTCTGCATTTTAAAATTTAAACTTCCGCGCGATTTTTGTTGAGACTGTAGCTAACTTGTAGGTAAGGTCAATTCCTGTTTTAACTTTGTAGATAAAGTCAATTTGCAATTAATTTTTATAACTTCATAGCAAAATTCTTTTGTTGTAAAATATGATATACTTTTTATAAATAATCAATTAGAGACAAGAATTTATAGTGGAAACATTTAACAATATTTCTTATTAAACTTTTCCATTAATGACATAATTTGAAATTAGAATTTAAAGTTTAAAGTTTGTGTTTAAAAGTTAATTGAACTATTGTTAATAATTAAAAGAAAATAAAATTGTTGATTTAAATACACGCCACAAAATGGAAGAAGTGGCGCCATCTCTCCGGCGAACAGGGTGAACTACACACTTTTGAAACTGTAATTTAAGTACTTCCCGTCTTCCACCGCTAGATAGCGCCACACAAAACCGAAACCGTTCGGCTTACTAGGATAAACCTAAGAAATGGTTAAAAATTGATATTTTGGTAAAGTTAAATCAATTCGAACTTAATTGGTCTTGCACTCCGATGTAATTCGATTAATATTATAGTCAATTAGCTTATAAAATCAGCTATATTAACTGAATTGAACCGAGAACGATACACGTGGCGCCATCTAGCGGCAGTGCGTGGAAACTAACGAAACTCAAGTTTCAAAAGTGTGTAGTTCGTCGGCGAGATGGCGCCACTTGTTACATTTTGTGGCGTGTGTTTAAATAAACAATTTTATCTCCTTTAAACAGAAAAATTACCAACGCAGACACCGAAGAGGTAACTTGGATTCCCTCTGAGTCAATGCTGCTGCTCTTTGGAAGCCCAGTAGTCCTAGAATCTACAATTCAAGCAACAGACATCAATTCTCTATGTGTAATTTGCTTCTTCAGCGACACGAAAGAAATCCTTTTTAAAGAATCTTGTCACTGGAGACGAGACTTGGAAAACGTACTTGGTCTAAGGAAAATAGACCTTCCAATGTTATGAAGGACTTCATGCGAAGAAGATTCTTCTGTGTATTTGGTGAGCCTGGAAAAGTTTAGAGTACTACGAGCTCCTTCCTCAAGGTGAAACGACCAATTCTGCCAAATATTGCATTCAACTGGTTCAATTGAAAGCCGCCGTTGCCAAACTGGATAACCAGACAGGACAGGCTTAATAGTAAGAGTGGCAAAATCGCTATTTTTCTCAGTTGAAAACTTTCCTGGACATCATTCGACCATATCAACGTTGCAGACAACTCCACAGAGTCTCTTACAATCTCAGTACATGGTGCTTTTCAATTTGTCAAACTGAATCATCTGATCCAACAGCCACAACAGGATATTTTAACTTGACGGGTGACTTCAACTGTCATCATGTAGCATGGAATTGCAGTGGCAACTCCAGATCCGGGGAACTACAGTAATTCTTCTCACAGAGCAGCTCCCGTTTCCCTTCCACAGTGGAAGACTTTCCACCGTTCCTTCCATGCAAGTTGACAGATCTCCAGTTCCTAATATAGCAATTTTTTAATTTTAACATTTTAACACGATATAATCTGATATAATTTTTATCTCATTATCTCATAAAAACCTTGACCCCCTGCGCAGTCCTAAACCGTAAGAGACAGACATGCGCAGTACATTTTTTACAAAGAACCTCAATAAAGAAAGGTCAAATCAGGCACAGAGTACTACCTTATACAATTTCCATTAGTAATATCTAACAAATACTTACCATTTATTAAAAAATGAGTTGTTACAATACGGTAATACGTATCCTGCCTTGACGTAGAATGCTTTCCGCCTTCCTCGCCTAAAAAATACGAATTAATTTAGTACAAATAAAATTACTTTATTGAATTTTGAAACAATGTAAATAAAAACATGGGTTTACTAACCATTTATTTAATCTTCTCCGCCTAAGAAAAACAATCTTAGAGAAGTAATTATGTGCTGAATATAGCCTGGTGATCTGGTACCATGAAGAGATAGTTTATCGAGGATGTACGCAAGCTCTTCTGTCTCAGCATCATCAATATCGTACGGCTCATCCTGCAACTCTTCGGTGTCCTCTTCCACTAACTGCGGATTATTTTCAATTTCCTCGCACGCGGATAAAAACGCGGCCATCGATGTCCGTGTACATTCCTCTCCCGTGATTAAACTAATTGCTTCTTGCAAATTTGTTACCATTTCTCGGTTCCTGGTTGCAGCGACTGTTGGTAGCGATGTTTCCTTAATCAGAGCACTCCATGCATTTTTAATATTACTTCTCGTCACTTCTTGCCACGCGGAATATAAAATATCAATGCAATCTTTAATTGTATAACATGTATAAAATTCTTGCACTCCTCCATCATAAGTTAATACCCTCCACAACAGTTTGTGCCGGAAAGATCTTTTTGTTTCTTCAATCACTCCCTGATTCATGGGATGGGATGCGGTATTTGGCAGATACATTATACGGAAATTATCTGTATTTTCAATCTGATATGGAACTTTATGTGCCTCACAGTCATCTACTATTAAAATAACTTTTCCACCTAATCCTCCCTCCTCTTGATATTCTATTACGGATGGTTTAAAATGGTTTTCGAACCACTCTAAGAACAATGACCGACTCATACATGCGTTTCTTTGCGATTTAAATATTACAGGTAGGGTATTTTGGCAGTGTTTTAAGGCACGTGGGTTGTTATATTTATATATAATCATAGGTTTTAATTTATTCGTTCCTAGTGCATTTGCGCAAAATGCAACCGTGATGCGATCTTTGTGGACATCATAACCGGCAACTTCCGCCTCTTCCGCGAGAGTTTTTGTAGGAACGGCTTTCCACGCAAGGCCGCTTTCATCCATACTATATACATTTTCTAAATTAATATTTTCTTCTTCTATTAATTTATTAAAATTTCGCACGAACTCTTTCATCGCATCTACACTAGCATTCGATTTTTTCCCAGGCACCAAGCCTATGTCATGACGAGTTTTAAATTTCGCCAGCCATCCGTAGCTCGCCTTAAAATTTGAGCAAGAGGGCAGAGTGTCTTTAATTTTCGTAGCTTTTTCT
This sequence comes from Megachile lagopoda, assembly GCA_036983795.1. Lineage (NCBI taxonomy): Eukaryota > Metazoa > Arthropoda > Insecta > Hymenoptera > Megachilidae > Megachile > Megachile lagopoda. The sequence continues at coordinate 10,784,191 of CM072797.1, read as the reverse complement.
AAGAGCAAAGCGTCCGTCAAGTATTCGCCAGCTGCTCGTTCTTTATTAAGCCATTGTAATAACTGCCGGTCCAGTTCATCATATAATGGCTCTACAATTTTCCGTCGTTTCTGTTGCCCCTTGCTTTTGTCTGCAAAAGCAGTAATTTTTGTTTCATTTTGGGCAATGCGAATAACGGTCGCCATGCTGATATTATATTTTCTGGCTATGACGCAAGCTGATGCCGAGGATTCGTTTATATCTTTCAGAACCTCCAATCGCTGTTGCATCGTTAATACGACGTTCTTCTTCCGGGCAGACATTTTGAAAAAGTATCACTATCACTGAAGATAAACTTGCAAAGCTAATCTTGCCGAAGCTGCCACCCCTCGTTGCACGCGCAAAATACCTGGATTGAACACATCTCATCAAGATCTTGGCTAACCTCAATCATTTTTAAATGGATATATTGAAAAATACCTCAACAGCGCAGTGAAACTTTGTATTCGTCACCTATGCCTTCTAACCACTGTTGGGCAACACAGAACATTGGTTTGGCTCATATCAAAATCCTTCCCTGGAAGTTTTACATTTATTGAATAAGTACTACATTCTTTGTAGTGAGCCGAACGTAAAAGGATAGCGACACAAAAAAGGAATAAGCTTCGTGACGTTCGGCAAACATGAAAGACTCGTGCGAGTAGTCTTTTAAATTCAAAAATCAAAGTTCTTTATTTCTGGTTTTTTGTGAATGAAACTTTTACCATCGTATTTGTCTCGTTTTTCTGATTAAAATGATACCAAACACGATATAATTGAGATCATAATTACTTGTGTAGCAAGCCGTTAGAAGGAATTCGTATCTCTGCCATAAATGAAAAGTTTGCCGTAAGTGTGAAAATCCGAAACATTTATGGTTTGCTACACAAGTAATTATAATAGTAATTATATCGTGTTTGGTGTCATATTAATCAGAAAAACGAAACGAATACGATGGTACAAGTTTCATGAAAAAATAATAAAAAATAAGAAAATTGCAATCTTTTTCTTTGTTTGCATTAATATGTCTCAGTGATATTCGATCCTTGTTTCGGTAACTGATCATGTTTGACGCTTGACTGATTCCGAGGGGGATCCCCCTAGTAATGGGGATAACGTTTTTACTCTTACGGTAGAGATCTTTTTCACATTTACGGAGAATACTGTATTATCATTTTTATTATTATCTCTACTATTAGTATTATTTCTACAACTATTATTATTACCACTATTGCTATTAATATTTTCATTATTACTATTACAAGCACTAGTGGAACGCCATGTGCTATGCACGGGGAATTAATAAATTAAAATATAAATTTGACGTAGTCCCCCATTCACCCCAAACTACAATTCCATCGTTCTAAAAATTCATCAATTTGATTTGTTCGAAAATTTGAGGCCCAGGATCCGCGATTATCTCATAACAACCTTGACCCCCTGCGCAGTCCTAAACCGTAAAAGATAGACATGCGCAGTAAATTTTTTACAAAGAGGCTTTACCCAGAAAGGTCAAATGGCACACTCTTAATGATGACGTAATTACTTTTTGAATTGGAGCAATTTTGTTTCGTTCGAAAATTTGTTGCCCAGGATCCGCGATTATCTCATGAAAACTGTTTACTGCGCGTGCGCGCTTTTTGCGCATGCGCAATAGGCATGTACGCAATGCGCATGCGTAAGAAGCGCGCATGCGCAATAGATGTGTACGTAATGCGCATGCGTAAGAAGCGCGCATGCGCAATAGATGTGTACGTAATGCGCATGCGTAAGAAGCGCGCATGCGCAATAGATGTGTACGTAATGCGCATGCGTAAGAAGCGCGCATGCGCAATAGGTGTGTACGTAATGCGCATGCGTAAGAAGCACGCATGCGCAATAGGTTTGTACGCAATGCGCATGCGTAAGAAGCGCGCATGCGCAATAGATGTGTACGTAATGCGCATGCGTAAGAAGCACGCATGCGCAGAAGGTATGTACGCAATGCGCATGCGTAAAAAGCGCGCATGCGCAGTACACAGGTATAAAATGCGCATGCGTCAGCGGCATGCAGTGGGCACGAGCATAATACGCCTGCGTGAGCGGTACGCATGCGCAGTAGGTAGTATTAAGAGGTATGCCGAGTAGAAAGTATCCCGCGCAAACAGCGCGCATGCGCAATAGAATTATATAGTAACTCCTTACACACGATGACATGAGTATGAAGAACTATTAATTTTTCATTTTCTGAACACAATTTATGAACTTTTATGTTCGAAGAATGTCCAGTGATCCTTTAGCTACTTTCTCATTAGGCATTTGTTCAGATTTGTATTGTTAATAATTAGATATTAACTAATATCCAACAGCATGTCGGCGCTACACCCCGTACGTATAAGCTAATTTGAAATTGTTAGTTACACATTTTCTACATGTAATTAATACATTTTCATTGTTAAAGAATGTTCAGTGATTCCTTAGCTACTTTTCCATATCATATTTGTTCCGCTCTTTATTGAAAATAATTAGTTATAAACAAATATCCTGAGGCTAGCCACGGCGCCAAGCGGTATGTATGAGCTAATTTAGAACAATTAATTACACGTTTTCTGAATATAGTTTGTACACTTTTATGATTAGACAATGATTAGTGATGTATTATTTAGCTCTAATTGCGCTCTACTGTGCATGCGCGCCGTTTGCGCGGCATACTTCCTATTCCGCAAACTTCCTTTACTTTTCTGTAATCCGGATACTAAAAGTAGCTCGTGGTACCCGGCCGCTAGATGGCGCTAGTGTTCAAAGCCGGAATTTTCGATTGGCGTAGTTCCACTGTCCACCGCTAGATGGCGAGGCTTTTTTAGATCCATAAAATGCATTATTTCACTTATAGGCTACCTCTGCTCAAAGCGCACAAATAAACGAAACGAAACGAAAATGCATTATTTTTTACTTTGCCCACCATCCATCCCAAGCTCCAATTCCATGATATAGTTCTAAAAATGCATCAATTTGATTTGTTCGAAAATTTTATGCCCAGGATCCGCGATTACCTCATAAAAACCTAGACCCCCTGCGCAGTCCAAACCGTAAGAGTTAGAAATGCGCAGTAAATTTTTTACAAAGAGGCTTAACCGAGAAAGGTCAAATTATGCACTTTCAATGATGTCGTAATTAGTTTTTGAATCGGAGCAATTTTGATTTGATGAAAAATTTGTTGCCCAGGATCCGGAATAATTTTTTGAAAACCTTGACCCCCTGCGCAGTCCGAAACCGTTGGAGATAGAAATGCGCAGTAAATTTTTTACAAAGAGGCTTAACCGAGAAAGGTCAAATTATGCACTTTCAATGATGTCGTAATTAGTTTTTGAATCGGAGCAATTTTGATTTGATGAAAAATTTGTTGCCCAGGATCCGGAATAATTTTTTGAAAACCTTGACCCCCTGCGCAGTCCGAAACCGTTGGAGATAGAAATGCGCAGTAAATTTTTTACAAAGAGGCTTAACCGAGAAAGGTCAAATTATGCACTTTCAATGATGTCGTAATTAGTTTTTGAATCGGAGCAATTTTGATTTGATGAAAAATTTGTTGCCCAGGATCCGGAATAATTTTTTGAAAACCTTGACCCCCTGCGCAGTCCGAAACCGTTGGAGATAGAAATGCGCAGTAAATTTTTTACAAAGAGGCTCAACCCAGAAAGGTCAAATGGTGCACTTTTAACGATGACGTAATTAGTTTTCAAATCGGAGCAATTTTGATTTGATGAAAAATTTGTTGCCCAGGATCCGGAATTATGTTTTGAAAACCTTGACCTCCTGCGCAGTCCGAAACCGTTGGAGATAGAAATGCGCAGTAAATTTTTTACAAAGAGGCTTAACCGAGAAAGGTCAAATTATGCACTTTCAATGATGTCGTAATTAGTTTTTGAATCGGAGCAATTTTGATTTGATGAAAAATTTGTTGCCCAGGAACCGGAATTATTTTTTTGAAAACCTTGACCCCCTGCGCAATCCTAAACCGTTGGAGATAGAAGTGCGCAGTAAATTTTTTACAAAGAACCTTAAGAAAGAGATGTCAAATGAGGCACTCTTAATGATGATGTAATTAGTTTACATGTATCCTTTAAAAAGTTAACGCATGCGCACTGTGTACCTGTTTACTGCGCGTGCGTGCTTCTTGCGCATGTGCAATGGGCATGCTCGCAGCGCGCATGCGTAAGGGGTGCGCACGCGCAATAAGCAGGTATAGAATGCGCATGCGTCAACGGCACGCATGCGCCGTCGTCATGCATACAGTACGCATGCGTGAGCGGTGCGCATGCGCAATAGGTAATATTAGGAGCGCAGAAAGTAAACGAGGTATGCCGAGTAGAAGGTATCCCGCGCAAATAGCGCGCATGCGCAATAAAGTTATATAGTAACTCCTTATACACGATGACTTGAGTATGATTGAACTATTAATTTCTCATTTTCTGAACAAAATTTAGAAACTTTTATGTTCGAAGAATGTCGAGTGATCCTTTAGCTACTTTCTCATATGGCATTTGTTAAGATATGTATTGTTAATAATTAGTTATTAACTAATATCCGACAGGATGTCGGCGCTACACCACGTATGTATGAGCGCGCCGTTTGCGCGGGATACCTCTTATTTTGCATACCTCCTCTACTTTTCTGTGAGCCTGATACTAAAAGTAGCTCCTGGTTACCGGCCGCTAGATGGCGCTAGTGTAGAAAGTCGGAATTTTTGATTGGCATAGTTCCGCCGTCCACCGCTAGATGGCTAGGCTTTTTTAGGTCCATAAAATGCATTATGTTTTACTTTGCCCACCATCCATCCCAAGCTCCAATTCCATATCGTTCTAAAAATGCATCAATCTGATTTGTTCGAAAATTTGTTGCCCAGGATCTGCTATTATCTTATGGAAACCTTGACCCCCTGCGCAATCCTACACCGTAAGAGATAGATATGCGCAGTAAATTTTTACAAAGAAAGTAATCAAGGAAAGAGCAGGCGACGCGCCTCGAATGATGACGTAATTAGTTTTCATGTATCCCTTAAAAAGTGTTCCTTAATAAGGGTTTTACTGTACTATCATTATAAAAGTATACATATAATATTTTTCTGCCTTGTTTTCGAGCATGCGTACAACATCTCAGCGTAACTCACGGACATATTTCTGCGTTATGATATGATGCATCAGGTTCATGTACGGTTCCAGAGCTGTTGAGATAAACGCGGACGAGGCAGGGTCGTGGGAAGCTCGACTCTCCCCGAATCTCTCCCCAAATATCGCATTGCACTCCATACATTTCCAGAATGAGAAGCCCTGGTTTGATGAAATTCAGTTACCGAGAAATATTATTATGTGGATCTGTCGAGTGCGAGCTAATCATTACAACCTCGGCGAATCCCTACACAGGATCAAGCTGTCGATCCTGTTCTGCCCTTCCGGCACAAACGCACATAACCAAAACGCAAATACACATTCTATGGCACTGCACACTTTTGGAACAATAAAGGAAGCAACTCACCAGTGATCTCAGTCGCAAGGACTGACAATGCCCTTGGAATATACTTTCCTTTCAAAAGTATTCATTAATGAACTGAAAATAATTAGCCGGTATTCACAGAAGCACAAACCGAGTACAACCAACGCATAATCTCGTATGTATCATAAACACTATGGATTGCGACTCTACCTAAACGCCATCTTCCATGAAATAATCATAAACACTGTAAATGTACCTCACACAACTAGCAAAGTATTCTAAATTTCTTACTCGTCAGAGGCTCAGTTAAATAATAAATTTAAGTCTTTGATTAGATGCGACTAAATCGAAAACTAAATTTTAATTCTTGGTTACAAATTAAAATTAACAATTAATAATTGAAATTTAAAATTAACAATTGAATGGTAATTGTTAACTAAAAGAAATCTACTATTCATACTTTATATTTCATATTAAATTTTGTTAAATGTAAATCCTATTTCTTTCTTCAATTTAGTCAAATATATCTATAATTTGTTAAAATTAAATTTGCAATAATTTACCGTAATCGCGGGAAAAATAGTTATTGAATTCAAACGATCGATGTCGATGTTTTTCTGGAATCGATTCTCGAATGCTTGCAATAACAACGATATTAAGCGATATTCAAAGGATACGTTTATTATTACTGGGTTAAAGGTTATAGTATAGTTTTGAATCTTTAATAAACGATAAAATGAATATTGTTACTAGACAGTGTATACGAATTTTTAAAAATGATATAACATGTCAAAATGTGTATAACATTGGAAGAGCATTTGCATATAAAAGTGCTTTATCCCTTCATAACCTTTACCCTACAAGTAACTTAAACCTGTACACACCAACTTTTGTAAGCTTCTTATTGTTTAATTTATATATTGTAATACTGTATACTATGCATATTGTAAAATATTTAATAATAATTTATTAGTATTTATAAATAGTTCCATTTGCTATATTAAAAATTCTTCATACAAAACTTGTGATTACATTTAATATACTTTGTTAGTTACAAATAAACATGATGAAATAAGTTTTTAAATAACTTTTTACTGATTTCTCTTTAAATATTTTTAGGTTTCTGAAAAGTCAGATTTAAAGTTCAGCGGTTACATACCTTTAAACGAAATTGAAATTAAATATAGTTGCAGCAGTGGTCCTGGAGGACAACATGTAAATACTGTTAAGACTAAAGTAGATGTAAGATTTCATGTAGCAAGTGCTAAGTGGTTATCACAAGAGATTAAAGAAAAGTTGATACCATTGGTTTGTAATTTATACTTTGTGAATGTTATTTACAGAAGGATAGACTATTTATGTTAATACACTTATTACAGCATCGAAATAAATTGACTAAAGATGGCTATTTAATAATAAAATCAGAACTAACAAGATCTCAACAATTAAATCTAGCTGATGCTTTGGCAAAATTAAGAATGCTAATATGGGATTCCATAAAACCCCCACCAGAAGTATCACGCGAGACCATGGAAGTAAAAAGAAAGCAGAAACTCAGTGCAGCAAGAAAAAGACTTTTTGAAAAACGGAAAAGGTCTGAAATTAAACAAGCTAGAAATGAACCTGTGGATTTTTAGTTTTCTTCGTAAATAATATGTTCTTAAAATAAATAAAACCCAATATTAAATGTGTACAAATAAAGTATATCTTTTAAAGGAAGGATTTCAATAACCAAATCTTGATTTCAATAGATTTTTAGAAAACCATAATACATGTATAAGTTCTTCATAATATATCTGAAATAAAAGAAGTAAATGCTCATTAATTTTAAGTATATATGATATAAAATCAGCTCATAATCCTTCACACTTTGGGACTTTGACTTCTATCTATCATATGATATGACACGAAAATTCGTTAAAATCGAAGTTGGGTAATGTTAGGGACCTTCTTTTGAAAACAATTTATCGCTACTAGAATTTCAATCTTTTAAACTGAGTTGTGTAGTTGATATGTATAATGTTTCTCATAATAAAAATAATATACTGCATAAACATAACTTAATACTATAATTATGCAAAAGAAAAATTAATTTAAGTCCCGCTTTCTATGGCTTTTAAAAATGATGGTATCAGTTTGAGTCATCTTAATATGTTACCTTAGCAACATACAGGAAAACAAAGCAAAATTTATCAAGCAGACGATAGAAGAGAACGTGTTATAACTTGTGTCTTATTAATTTTGCACTAAAATGTCATTTCGTGACTTAAGAAGTACGTAAATCAGTATTTTGTATAATAAATTTTATTACATGATTTAATAATTATATTTCCTTGTTAATAGATTTTACCGAAATAATGCAAGTACTCGGTTATCCTAGACTAATTTCTCTCGGAAATTTTCGTTTACCGAATTTTCCACTTGTTGCGGAAATTCTTGTTTGGCTAGTAAAAAGATTTGATCCAGATGCGGATATATCCAGTGAACATAACACTGAAAAAGAACGTATCTCATTAATAAGAACTATTGCTGAATTTATGGTAATAAACTGTAATATCAAATTGATATTTATCTATATATTAATGATTATTTAACATAATTATAAAAATAAATTTTGAAATACTTTCTTTAATATAGGCTTTGAAAGCAAACATAAAATTGAATACAAAGAAATTATATCAAGCTGATGGCTACGCTGTAAAAGAATTATTAAAAATAGCCACATTATTGTACGAGGCTCAAAATAATAGTAACAATAATAATATAATATCTGATGAAAATTTTAGTTTCGCTAACTTTGATATATCTGATAAAATCGAACAACTGAAATCAACCAAACAATTAGCTAGTCAGTTGACAATTACTGGTGCATCGCTATTTGATTTATTAGGACGTGAAGTTGATTTCAGAGAAATTCGTAATGAGAAAGTTTCCAGTGAATTTGATACGTCACAGATTGAAGCAGCTTTACAAAATGTTATTGAGAATACACGCAAAGAGATTGATGATACTAAAAAACAGATTGAAAGTGTGAAGGTAATATGTGTTTCTTTTCTTTTTATTTTTGAATATTCCATATTCTTAATACGTTTGATATATTTTAGGATACAGAACAAAATCTGGATACAAGAATTGAAAGAAGGCGTGCAGAACTTGATAGAAATCAAAAAAGGCTTCAGACTTTAAAAAAAGTACGTCCAGCTTTCATGGAGGAATTTGAAAAGCTTGAAGTTGAATTAAAAGCTTTATATGAAGATTACATACAAAAATTTCGTTACCTTGCATATCTTGAACATTTATATGAAGATGCAGCTAAAGCAGAACAAGAGAGATTTGAAAGACGGTGTGTATTTTGTATTGTCCTTTAAAGGTCAAACATTATTCTCATAAAAGTATTTTAGTATTTTATTATTTTACTAATTTACTGTTCCATATACTATAGTACTGTACAAGTATTCTGTTATTCTACAACTTATTTTTCTTCTTGCTGCATATTAAGTGTGTAGTCATGATTATATGATAATTGAAGTAACAACTAGTACTTAATAACAGGCAAGAAGCAACGCGAAATCAGTTGAAGAAAATGAGAGCAGAGGATGCCAATTTTGAAAGTATGATGGAAGGAAATGATTCTATATTACCCTCAAACCTTCAAGAACCTCCGCCTCCTCTTACCGAAATAGAAAAGCAAAGTACTGAAAAAACAGCTCCAAGCAGTCGATTAAAATCAGGTGAGAACGTGATAAAATTATGAAAAAATTTCGTGCAATGTATTTTTTAAACAAATTTTAATAACGAATGCTTTATAAACGTTTGTATAAAAACAACAGCTGGCCGATCATCGAGAACGCAAATATCACAGCGTCGAATTTATGGTAGTATGTCCGGACGTCGAAGAGGAACGATTCAAGAAACAAATGACAGTGGTGGTTCGCTGGATAGCGACAGTGATTTATTAATTGACGGTGATCTGGACGATGACGATGACGACGATGATGATATTTTAGACTCTGTAGGGAGAACGGACATTGGGAACTTTGATCTGAAGGTCGGGCAAGAAAAACGAGCCGTTAGTAAGATAGATCATTCGGACGAGGATTTTTAACCATTACAAAAAACATTTACAAAAACTTGAAAATATAATACCGTTCGTGTTATTATCGATCAGTATCCGCATATTTTTACAATAAATGTAAATAGATATTAATAAAAAGTAACATATACATATATTTATATATATATATATTAGTTGATTGGGACCAAGATAATTTTGACGGTAGCCAAAAATACTTAAGATATACATATACGACCGTATCGTCGTTAAATAATTTAATAAGTTCATTATTTATATAATTGTACGCGTTGTTCCAGACTTGTGAAATATATTTTCAAGGGAATTAAAATACGTATTGTCATCGTATAATATTTATTAACTTGTCCAACACGAGCCGGCGGCGTGTGTTGATTGTGGTTCAGCACCGATCACATGTATATGTATTTCACCTATCCTACATACTGTGTACGTAAATAACACGTACATGTTTTCTTGTGTATACACATATATACATAAATGTATGTGCGCGTAAAAAATGTGACCTTACGAAAGAAATAGAAATAGTTTGTCGCATTTCATTGTCGTACGCTCAAACATGTAAGTTCCATTTAGTTGATGAAACTGCTCCCTTGATTTTTCTTCATTTTATCACTGTGAATACAATAATTATCATTTCTTTGTAATAACAACATTCATTGAGATTGCTCTGGTGTTATTGGGGGTTCCTTTACAACGAATCAGATCTAAAAATGAACAACTTGGAATGTAACTAATTGGTCAGATCGAAATCACTACGTGTAAACGGCGTTTTTCATTTTCCTTTAAAAACATTACACGTCCTATGCATTTGCTATAGATTAAATACTAGTTGTTCTAGATATACATTATACATACATAAACTACGACTAGGTATTCATCCTATAGATATGCGTACGTTTTCTTTTTATACGTTGTGCGGATTTATAGGTGTCGAAAAGAATGTATCAACAAGACAACAACTGTAATATCAAGTCTCACGTTAGAGCCACCAATATAGACCGGAGCGTAGGCCCTGCATAACAACTTGCGTAAATCTACACCTGGGTGCAACATAGGCTTTCGTTGGTTAAGGGTAAATGTAGGAGGAGGAACCTTCCATTGTTGGCCTTTAGTCTTTGGAGGGCCAGACAAAGCTACAGATAGCCAGAACTTAAAGAACACGGACAACTAAGGCGAGTAGTAGGATACTCCTTCCTCATCACTTCCAATTAACTGAGAGAAGCCTAAATTGCACGCAACTGTACACTCGCATGCATAAAGGATTCTTTTTGGTAAAAAGAAAGTGTAAAAGAAATCTACCAAATGATAGGAGTTTTCTACTATTCCTTTTCTCACTCCTTTCAAAACTATTGAAACAATATGTCACAAAGTAACTTTCAGTATATTCTCTGGAATATATATTCCTAACTTTTCTGTCATAACCAAGGCTTAACTGTTGAGTTGTAAACATACATGTACGACCACACTAAAAGACTTTACATCACATTTCTTATGTGAAACCTACTATGCATGTGAGTGTATCAGACAAGAGTGAAGATTCACTGACGGGTCTTCTTCCGTTTATTCAGCATTTGTGGCTAGTTTGAAATTCAATGAGTATTTTTAGTTGTATTAGTGACTAGCATCATATAATCTGGTGTTAATCTTCACTCTCATCTGCTAGGGCTATATGCCCATGTAGTTGGAACAAAAATAAACTCTTAAGTAAATATATGTATAAAAACATGAATGAAGCACCATATAGCGTAAAACAGGCATGACCAAGTGCCTTCTCATAGACATTTATATGGTTCCCATTACTAGATCAATCAGTCCATATTACTACAAATCAACTTATAAATTGTACCTCCACATTTTCAAATTTTCCGATTTGGAAACTGGGGAGTATGAAATCTGTGAAATTGTTAAGATTTCGGAAATGTAAAAGTTCGAAAATTTGGGAAATTAGGGATTTGGAAATTTAGAAAATTATGAGGTTTGTAAATTTGAAAAGTTCGACATTTTTAATTTTAGTAATTTTGGAATTTATAAATTTCTAAATTAAAAAGTTTGGAAGTTGAACTTTTGCAAAGTTGAAAAATTAGGAATTAGGAGTTTGAAAGTTTTAAAATTTAAGAATTTGATGACAGAAATTTGGGGATATACAAATTTCGAATTTATAGATTTGAGAATTTGCTGATTTAAAATTTATGGAATCTGATCAATTTGGATATATGGAAATTTATCATATTTTAAATTTGATTATTTAAAAAATTAAAAAATGTTTAACAAAACAATTTCGAAATTGTCAAAATGAGATGTATGAGGTGTGTTAAAGTGAAGTAAAAATATTGTCAGACACTTTTCTATATCGCATAGCAAATCAATTACTCTTGCAACTCGAAAATGACATTTCAGAGATAAAATCTTTAAAATAAAAACATTAGAGACAAAGCAGGTATGACAAGAATTGTTTCTTAATTGCTTAACATAGTGAAAAAGTAGAATGTGTCCCACGAGCCATCACTTGGCCATGCCTGGCGAAAGAGATGCAGGATCGATCTGGAAAGTCATTTCCATACTTTCCTGGCCGGTCACGAGTCCATCTCACGTAGAAAAATAGTATTCGTCAGCATTTCGATGAGCAGCCCTCTAGAGTCGCCAGGCACCAGTCTGCGTATTTTCAAAACGAGATTAGGCTTGGAAAAACAGGTATGTCACACCATAAATTCCATAGCACGAGGGCAATTTCTCGCCTAATGGAACATCCATGAAGAAACTATGGACCGCCATAGTTGTAAAAGTAGGTTCTCGCCACTTTCGGCGTACCAGTGAAATTACCAATATCCCATAGAATATCGACGACGGTTTTTCGCTACCTGATCGACTTCAAAACGGGATTCGTTTTTATCCGCGGTGTCATCACCGGTATTGGTTCTAACTTTGGTAACAAACACTCGCTGCTCAGATCCATCCATGTTTTACCGACATTTTCCGCTAACCTATCTCTGTATTTGTAGGCCGTCCTATCGACTACCGACTGAGTCTTTATGCAGTCGTCACCGCCAAACTCGCAAACCCGATAATGGTGTAAAATCGCAGCGTCCGAAGGCACGTTCAATGTTCCGTGACCGGGAATAAACTCCCAGACGAAGTGATTACCAGCCTCGACGACATCCTGAGGCTTGCAAACGTATTTCGAGCGCTGTTTGTGCGGATGCAGCTTCGTCCTGCGCCTCGTTTTCCTCAAAGTGATCAAACCAGCCTCGACAGGTGTTCGACTTGCAGTCACAAATGGATCGTCTGCCCATTGGAGATAGAAGAAAGCATTTTGGAAAGAGTATGCCCCGGTGGATTTAGTATTTATGTGACTGCTCATCCACCTGGAAAATACAAGCGTGGAATATGTGAGATGATATTGTCTATCAAGATACAAGTTTTACACTAAATAAAAAGTTTAAACTAAAATGGTCATATTTTTTCAAGAAAACATTTTTACTTTTTACTATTAACTTCCTATCACTTAATTTGCATTTATATGTTTATGATTACACTGAGATTTTATTTAGATTTAGTATTAACGTGAAATTAATAGTATATAGCTCTTTATTTACGTCATTTCTTTTTAATAATATTTAACTTTCTTAAACAACCTTTTTCAATATATTGAAATTTGCAAAAGGGTACCGTATAAAAATTAAAGTATCAAAACGTTTTTATAAAAATGAAATTTAAACAAATTAAATTAAAAGCATAAGCGTAGGTAATCAAAGAATGTTAAATAAAATCTTTTACAAAAAGAAAATTGGATTTTTATAAGCTAAGGTAGAGGGACAGGGAATAATTGCGAGTTAGATAAAGGGTCCTTACTTTATGAGACCGATGATGGTGTCGTTGTGCCTGGGTATGATAAATTCGTCGAGATCTACCAATGCCACGTACTCGTATTTGTACATTGATCGATAAAGGCAATCGTTCAGGGCAGCAAACAGTCCTTCTGTGCGGATCTCTCGTTGGGAAATCATGTCCAAATGATGCCATGGCAACACGGTTACGATACCTTTGCTTTCGTAGTATTTGAGCGCACATCCGGCTTCGGGACCGACCGTGTCATTGTACAGAGTTACGTGGGAGGCACCTAGTAGTCTGTGTAGCTCGATAAACTCTACCAACTGAAGCACCTGTGAAATTTTCATGAGGTTAGTACTTTCCTCTTTTAAGCCACTCGTTCATACTCTAGTATCGATTTAGAGTGAATTTTCGTGATTGGACAGTATTAACTTTTAAGCTTAGCAATTCTACTGGAACTAATTATTGTTCATTGGAGATTCTCGTTATATTGCCGATTCAGCGACTTTTATATTTATGTATGCAACTTGCGCTCAGTTGAAATTGCAACGGGTGCACAGAAATTGCTGCGATTTCAAAAGAAATCTTTTAATTTTTTATTAAAAAAATTGGAAAATTTTTGAACATTAAAATGTACTATTTTTGAAATTATTAAATCTATAAGCATTTGCATTTTCAATTTTAGAAATTTGGGGATATCAATGGATTTAAAAGAAGGAAATTTGAAAATTTACAAATTTGGAAATTTAGGATCTTGAAATTTGAAAACAAAAATTTAAAGGATTTAGAAAATACGAAATTAAAAATTTAAGGTTCTTGAAATTTCACTGATTTGGAAATTGAAAATATGAAAATAAGAAATTTGAAAATTTAGAAAATTGGAAATTTTGAAATTTCTAGGTCTTAAGAAATTACAAATTTGAACATATTTGCAAATTACGAAATTCGGACTTGAAAGTAGGGATATTTTGAATTTTTTTAATTTAAGAATTTTTAAACTTAGATATTTGGAAATATGAAAATTTGCATAATTAGGAATCTGAGAATACGAAAATTGAGATATTTATTTGAAAATTTTTAAATTTGATTAAAAAATTTTTAAATATTATTATACGACATTATGAAAATGCAAATAAATACATCAGTGTAATTATTTTATTCATTTAAGGTCATTGTATTTCACTATTATATTTATACGACATAAGAAAATTAATGAAAAAAGAAATTATGAAAATCCGCGGGAGCGTCACGCATCGATAAGTTCACCGACATTTTTATGACGAGTTTAATCGAATTATCAATAATTCTGAAACTTACTCTGTTATAATCGTAGTGCAGAGGTTTCACGCAAACAGCCAACAGTTCTTTATCCTTGGTTCTACTTTCTGGTCGATTCTGGACGAGTATGCGATTGGTTGGAGCTGCTTTAAGCCTGGCCACGACACTTACTGTTTCCGGTACTTTGTCAACTGTAGGCGACTCTTTGGGCAACGGGCAAATCACGAAGCAGGCGCTGTACTTCAAGTTCCAATTTTCCCTGATTACCTGTCGATGCAATTACGATCTTTTTATTGAAAAGCACTTACATCTGTGTCAGTAGCTATTTATCGCCCCTGGATTCTTCCGGACATTTTATTGACAACGCAGCGGTATACGTAGATAAAGAAATAAAGTAGAATATAAATAACCGGCACAGCCGGATAAAAGAGCAAAAACAAATCCGATGTGTTATTAAATAATGTGTGTTTTAATAGCTTGTCCAGAATGAAAAGTTTGTGTCAAATTTTAACTTTGTATTTGGAAGGGTTATAAAATGCAAAAAATGAAATACCACATTTTATAGACAATATTTTCCACGTCGGCAAATGTAAAAAATTTTGTAAAAAAGAAGAAATGTTTCAGTTAATGAGGGACATCATATAGAATTTTTTCAGATTTTTGAAGCTTACATTTCCAGGTATCTGATTAAAAAAATGGTGCCAAGTATAATACAGTTTGTCATGTGTCATAAATGATTAGAAATGGAAGATACAAAGAATAATTTTGGTACTATTATATTACATCATTTGTAAAATTTATAACAGCTGATGTATAATTATGAAATTGTTTAAACTTGAAAAAGACACATTTATACAAGTCTCAGTTCAGTTTGTGACACTTTATATTGGAAATATTCCTGTGAATGTTCTAGAAAAGCATAGTTGTAGATGACTAAATGAAGATCCTAAATAATTCTCTTTATACATGAAAAAACAAATAATATATCTTTCTCTGATTTTAAACATATTAATCCCACAATATTAACACTTAGAATATTATATTCCTTCTTAATTTTATCTCCCTTGGAATTTTCATCTGCTATTTGATCACCATACTTTAAATATCAAATCAAAAGCCTTGAAATTGTTCAGCACAAATTTTTTATATATGCTACCTTCAGATTTGATATCTCTTCTTAATATAATAAAGCTTAGGAAGTAAAAGATTTCTTCTGATATTACAAATTACTCAACGGTCACATTTATTACCCAGGTATCCTTGAAAGAATTAATTTTTGTACACCGGTAGGGTTAATCAATCATCCTCCTACATTCTACCTATTAATTTGTACATCAAGATATGGCCACACTGACATTATTACATTCTACCTATTAATTTATATCAAGATATGGTAACATTGATATTATTACCATCGTTAAATCTGGGTTACATAATTGTACATAAAATTAATTTTAGTAACTCTCTTAAATCTTTTAAGAATAACATACTCAACATTCTTCATGATGGATTTATCCATTAATGTATTTTCAGTTAAGTTTATGACTATCACTTTTGTATAATAAACTAGTTCTTCTGCACAAGATAAATAAATAAAAATATAATAGGATTTTAGCTACATATGTTTTGTGATAAAACATCTCCTTAAAAAATGACAAATCTTTTTGGCTACATATTTGGTGAAATTATTTATAATAAAAATGTGAAATGTGAAATGTAAAATGTAAAATGTAAAATGTAAAATGTAAAATGTAAAGTATGAAATGTGAAATGTGAAATGGTTTCCAGGAAAATAAATGATACATATATGTATATCATACGTCTCGCAGAAATGAGAGACACGGCACTGAAAGTGCTAAATAGTATTTGTTATTTAGGTTTTAATTATCGTACCTTCACTTTAGCAGCTACCGTTACAGAAGCAGTAACGTTCTCTCCATTTTCCGTTCGATACCATAGTCTGCACCAAACACGTTCTGGTCCTCTTGTCTTCGTTGCGCTTATTATGCGTACCATACCCTGATTTTTACCTATCGGTGTGCCTGTACCACCGACTCTGTCGTCAAAGTACGCCGAGTATACAAAGAATTTGAATCTGAGAATGAAAACAGATGCAATGCTTTTAGAATTAACCCTTTGATCGTACGGCTGAATGAATAGCTCCGCTTTCATTAACCTTTTACTGCAGGGGTACCATATTTAGGACGTAAAACCCAAGGTAGAATAACGAGACTACTAAACTTCCAGTTCGTCACTTTTGTTCTTAAAATATTCATAGACGTACAGAGAATTGAGTTATATGCGAAAATAATTTGATTTTGGGCACAGACTACGTATATCAAATATGTATATTTAATTAATGAATATATTGTCTTTCAGAAGTTTGCAATTTATGATTTTTATTAGAAGTAACATTTTTGTTATTTTATTATCAAATAAAATTTTATGAATTATTATTATTATCATTTTATAATATTAAATAAAATAAGAAGTATTTTATTATCATTATTAATATTTATTATCATATAACATTATTTAATGTAGAATATTCGCAACGTGATAAAATGAGAAGTTAGAGCACATTCGTCTTTCTAATTTATCTACGGGTTCAAACTTTTTTACGTTGACAGCGTAAATGGAAACAATTTATGACAATCGTTTTTATCACCGTTTTGTAAGATAGTGTTTCACGACACAGATTGCCTTGATGTCCTCATTAATTCATCAACACACCTGGTTTTCGTGACTGGTAGCCATTCGGCGTGCGTGATCCTCAAGCTTTGATCAAGCTGTGGCAGACGAGCTTCCAGGTTCGGTGGTAAGCTCGGTAAACCTCTGGGATCTGGTTGTATCGCGGTCTTCTGCCCTCCATCTTCCCCACGCACCAATAATCCGATATGATCGTCGAAGCTACCCTTCAGTCCGATGTAATCTTCAGCCTGCGAATGTCAACACAACATTGAATCATTCTCCCGTCTTTTCATCGGTTGTATTCATATTTATATCGATGCTGCGATTTTCGATATACATTAGATTCGCGATTATCCACGGCTTTAGGTAACTGCAAAAATCGTTATTTCAAGGTAGGTACAGTAGGATTCCTTTTGAATTAACAAATTTCGAAATTCAAATATTTTGAAGATCTCAAATTTTTTAAATCCTAAATTTTATTGTCTTAATTTCAAATTCTGCAATTTTTTAAATTTAGAAATTTTTTAATTTTTACATTTTTAAATCTCCAAATCTCTAAATTCTCAAATTTCAAAATTCCCAAATCTCTAAGTCCTCAAATTTCTAAATTCTCAAATCCTAAATTCCCAAATTCTTACATTTTTAAATTTCCAAATGTTCAAATGTTCAAATGTTCAAATGTTCAAATTCTTAAATTCCTAAATTCCAAAATTCCAAAATTCCAAAATTCCAAAATTCCAAAATTCCAAAATTCCAAAATTTCCAAATTCTGAAATATCCAAATCCTCAAGTCCCCAAATCGCAAATTCCCAAATTTTCAAATTTCTAAATTTTTAAATTCTTAAATTTCCAAATCCTCAAATTCCTAAATTCCCAAATCTCCAAATCCTCAAATTTCCAAATTTCCAAATTCCCAAATTCTTACATTTCTAAATTTTCAAATCTTTAAATTCTTAAATTTCTAAATTCCTAAATTTCCAAATTCCCAAATATCCAAATCCCCAAGTCCCCAAATTCCCAAATTCCCAAATTTTCAAATTTCTAAATTTCTAAATTTCTAAATTCTCAAATCCCAAATCCCTAAATTTCTAAATTCTGATATCCCCAAATTCCCAAATTCTTATATTCCTAAATTACCAAATCCTCAAATTCCCAAATTCTTATATTCCTAAATCCCCAAATTCTCAAATCCTTAAATTCTCCTTAATACTCAGCTTTCTAAACGTTTTATTCCAAAACTCTTTAATCTTCAAATTTTCAAACTTTTCTATTCCTCTTACAATAGTTCAGCTTCCTCTTCACCCAGTTCGAAAATTCCTGCACTCCACTCTCCCGAGAAATATCTTCCGCCGACCTCGCCAACACTCAACAATATTACAATCTAACCGAATATAATAATCTTAGTTGCACAACTTCATCTTCTTGAATAATTCCAACAACGGCGGGTGAATGCGGTGGTAAGAGAATAACGAAGGATGGTGCAGTTAGGTGGGACACGTTGTATAAAACAGCTTGAGGCGCATTGAGAGTCGCGGAACGACAACGAGACGAGTAAAAGGACGAAATAAAAGAGGGAATAAAAATAGAAGAGCTAGTATAGACTAGAAAAGCAGTGGCAGGGAGAAATCGATGGACCAGGATGGCAAAGTTTCCCGTCTCCACTATTCTTCCGTTTTGTACGAACAAAGAGCAACCGAGTAGAAAGTTGAGCCCTTGCCATTAGTTCGAAAGTCTTTTACCAGTTCCCTTTGCTTCGAACTGGAAACGTTTGAGGATTATCGAGCCCGCGAGCGACATAGAAGTTCGCCAACTGGATGTCTTCTGCTTATTACCGAGGAGTAAAGAAAACGGCGAACAAGAAGAAGGTTCCAGCGGTCAGAAGAATTAACTCGGTGTCACGGATCGCCGCCGGCTATCCAGACGTTTTAATTTCCCCGAGGGTGGGCCGCCATACCGTTTTAGGTCATAATCTGTCCTCCTTTCATTCCTCGTGATTGCGAACTTTATGCCAAAGACTAAAATAGTTTCTGTCCCGTTGGATCCATAGACTTATACAAACGGAACGTGAGAAGCTGTGGAAGTTTGGTACTGTAAATCGGTTAGTTTCGGATGCGTTCGGTTTGTGTCGGCTAACCGTTGCGTGGCCGGTGTCAAGAGCATCAGTAAGCATCGCACGCTTTTTGTATAAACTGTGTTAAAGGCAAGTTAGAAATTCAGTGAAATCATAAGTTTTTGCATCGATGTGATTGCGTAAATCGTAAAAAGAGCAGGAACTATGAACAGTCAGAAAGAGGAAATATGAAAAAGACGATTTCATACCACAGTACAGAATTACACATGTGCAGAATTTTCAATGTATATTCTTTTCTTAAAGGACAGAAGTTTTTCGTGCCTTTTTCTTTTTATTCTATCGTTTATGATTATAATGTTAACCTTTAATCCATTTACATATGTACATCCTTTTCATAATAAACTCCTTTATCCTTTTCGACTGCTTCTGACATGTTGACTTATCGAAGTCTACGACTTCGACTGTCAGTCGTATCACGTGATTATCCGAACAATGTCGAAGAGAAGCGGAGTTAACCGATTTATCAGTACCATCCCCTGACCGCAAATCTACTTCGCTTATGACGGATGTATTTTGAGTCATCCTAGCTTTTCTCACTTATAATTTGAAGTTTATTAAAATATATAGAACAGTATTATAAAAGAATGCATTATGCAGGATACGCCACCCAATTGGAACGAATGTATATTTAGAGTTTGAAGAAACGTTGACTGAAATGACAATGTCTATTTTTCTATGACTTCAGTTTCTTCATGAATAGTTCAATGCACCACAAAATGCAAATGCCCTCTTTTCATGAGACAACATATTTGTTCTTATTTGTATCAACTCTCTAGAACATTCTGTGTCAAAAAGTATAGTCAATACTTCGTATATCTCACATGTTTGGTAATGATAATTTATGACACGAAGTTATGATATGAGTGAATTCGAGTGGTTTTGAAATGGGATTGCATGGTGATGAAATGTTGAGTAGGATGTTAATTAACACTAAATCAACTAATTATCGATTGTCTGATGCGTACTTATTTTGAAATTAAAAATGAAGTTGAAAAATGAAACGAAAGAAAGGTAAAACATAAATTAACGTACTCATTCAATTTTTACCCTCATGGAAAGAATGTAGATTTCAAGAAAATCACCTAACTTAAAATAGAATTTAAAAATAAAAATTTGCAACTTAAAATAAAATTGAAAAACAAAAACTCGTAAGTTAAAATAAAATCTTGTAACATAAAATAAAAAACTTATTAAACAATCATTTTGACCGCTTTAGTAAGTTTTAGTCCTAACGAATGGCAGTGAAAGGGTCCAGATATATTTAATTAACACTAATAAGACTAAAGGTCTGTAAGTTTACTGAAGATGTTTTAAAAGCTAATTATACATGTAACAGCAGCATTGATACCCTTGTCTGCTTAGGTGAAAATGTACCACATTGGCAACCGCAATGCAAACGTGCCTATGCCTACTGTATTACAATTCAATATTCGAAGCACGTGGCAAGGACGTCGTCTGCCACCAAAGTGTTAATCAAGTGGATACAGCTGTTTCTAATTGCGTACTTACTCCGATTTCTCCGTAATCTGGACGATCGGGTGCAGCAGGCAATCGATGTCCGCTTCTGTGACCTCCTAGAGCCCCTGTGCCACCTACACCCACACCACGCCTCTCGTCGATCAGGAATATTTCCGTAAGGACGATCAAGCCGAACACGGCGAAGAACATGACCACAAGCATAAACGACATGTTGGCCCGTTCCTTCAGGACACCAGCGTTCGCCCGACTCCCTCCTGATCCGCTCCTTCGAGAACCCATCTTCGAGAGGCTCTGTTCGAAAACAAAAATATGCAACATTTTTCATCGTGATATTTCCTTCGTTCAATAATAATAATAATGATAGGAGAATTCGTAGACAATTAATAGACTAGATAATAATAGAGATAGTATATGTTAGGGTGTGTTTAAATACTCAAATCCCTACATCTTCGAATTTCTACATTCCCAAATTTCTAGATTACTATATTGCTAAATTCTTAAATCCTCACATTCCCAAATCTCTATATCCCCATAACCTTACATCCCCATATCCTTACATTCCCATATCCGTACATCCCCAAATTCCAACATTATCAAATGTGTACATCCTCAAATTCCTATATCCCCAAATCCCTATATCCCCAAATCCCTATATCCCCAAATCCCTATATCCCCAAATCTCTACATCCCCAAATCCCTATATCCCCAAATCCCTATATCCCCAAATCCCTATATCCCCAAATCCCTACATCCCCAAATCCTGACATCCCCAAATTTCTAGACCCCCAAATCCCTATATCCCCAAATCCCTATATCCCCAAATCCCTATATCCCCAAATCCCTATATCCCCAAATCTCTACATCCCCAAATCCCTATATCCCCAAATCCCTATATCCCCAAATCCCTATATCCCCAAATCCCTATATCCCCAAATCCTGACATCCCCAAATTTCTAGACCCCCAAATCCCTATATCCCCAAATCTCCAGACGCCTTCATCAAACTTTTCAACTAAAAGTTGCAATATACACTTTTAAAAATTGTATCTTCACTTGTCTGTGTTATTGGAATTTTTTAAATCTGTACTACGTAATATTTTAAGTAAAAAAAATATTGGGGCACAGTACTAAATAAATGAACAGTTCACGAAATATTTCAAGCTCTTATGTGAAACATTGTACATTAAAATTTTTAATATCTCACGCAATATTGATCTTTTTTCTATTTTCCACTTCAATACTGTTTTATGTATAAAGTTCCGAAGTATTGATTAACCTAAAAAAAAAAAACGCAGTTTCATTTAAATAAACAGAGTCGACCTCTGTAATTTTTCTGCGTCTCTACCAGTAAAAATGTTATTCTTGCTACGTTATGTTGTGCAATCATATAACTCTTGTATACAGAGTGCTCATACAAAATACATACACGCTTTATGATTATACTGTTGCTAAATTATTATACTCGAACAGTATTGTAAAGTTTCATATTTTATAAGTTTAATGGAAGTGGAACAGATATTTTTGTAGTAATATTATAAAATAGTATACGATATATCATTACAATATATTATTTTCAAAATATACTATATTGTATATTTTGTTACATTGTACATATGCAGTTCCTAGCTATCGAAGGACCACTATAAATTTTTAGCAATTTTCACGTTTTCCGTAAAATTAGGCCAGTTCAAATTGTAATGATATAATTTATTAGCTACTAACATAACTACTACTGTACATAACATTATTAACACATGTTAATATCTTGTATTTCCACCCTGTGCTTTGGTCACAGCTTCCGGCATGCTCTGTATACATCATATGCTTTATATCTTCATTATTTTCCCAAATATCTGTAATTCTTTTCAACTCGGATAATGTGGTTGGAGAGTTGTAAACTAGTCTTTTGAGTAGGCAGACATTTTCTATGGCATTCAAATTTCACCTCTAGCGCTATCAATACTCGAGCCTAACGTAAACGCACGGCCCTTAATCACTCACCACACAATTTATTATCACGATAGTAACAAATTGCTATGTATATATCGTTATCAACGTATTTAATAATAATTTTGCATGACCCAAGACAATTTTCCATATATGACATAATGTTATAACCACAAAAGTGAAATTTTCGTGGTCCTAATTCGATGGCTAGGGACTAGTAACATCGTTCGTCGCGCTGGGACGGCCAGTCCCATAACAGCCTAATTTTTTGTAACCTTTTGAATAACTCTACCTTAAAATATTTTTAGTAAATTAGTTTACTAATGTAACTTTCATTTTGTCCCTAGAAATATATTTTGTATATATATTACACCGTGAACAAATTTTTATAAATAATTAAATAATGTTTAAAATCAATTTCCTTCAAAATAAATCCATATACGAAAAAATGTTATTCCATATTTTTTACTTATTTTTTCGTAATTATTAAATCGTTCATTTTTTAACATAGGTATAGGTCTTTAATGAATCGCTCTATTTTCTGGATATGGCTACTATAATTATCTGTAATTAACCATTTCATCGATTTCGGCATTGCTGGTCGCCCACTACAACCGTGGAATCTGATCAAACAAATACCTAATTTCCGACCGATGTACCTCATTTAATATTCAATATTTACTAACGCTGAATTTACTAAAATTCAACATTTACTTTTGTGACGTTTAATAGACCCTTTTACATTCGAAGTAACTTCTGAACTTTAACACTAAACCTCAAAATGATCGATCCTCGAATTTCTTATTTTAAACTTCATTTTCTTCGTTTACAAAAGAAATATAATGTAGTTGAAGATTTAACATGTTCCGCAGTTTTACAATCACTTAGAAATAAGTTATTAATTAAAAAGAGCGACGAAGAGTATCATTGAATGAATCTTATTAAAAAAAGACGATAAATATTCTTACAAGAAGAAAAGTCGATAGCATTTTTAATATCGAAAGTACTACAAAATGAAAGATTACTGATGTTGAATTGGGCAAAAAGTTATGTCATTTCTATCAGTAGATGACATTCATTTATTTATTTACAGAGTATGTCTCTTTATACAAAAATAAATATAATGCAGATGAAGATGTAATACGTGTTACAATTTTACAATTATTTATAGCAAATCAGGCACAAATTAAATTGAAACAAAAGCAGCGACGAAGAGAAGAAATACAATGTAACAGCGTAAAATATAATACATGTTGCACATCAACATAATTAAAAATTAAAGAAGGTCGGCTAGCGAGTGTTTTAATAATGCTATGTAGTTTCCGAATGTATCAATATTATGTCGAACAGAATTAACATAATTTCCGATTCGATTTATGCAACAGAAATAATCGTAATTAGTGCAAATGTTGTTCAATACTAATTAAAGCGTAGTTTCGTATGCAAGTTGAGGCTACATTCGAAGAGAAAAGCTGGGTCATCATCGAAC
This sequence comes from Megachile lagopoda, assembly GCA_036983795.1. Classification (NCBI taxonomy): domain Eukaryota; kingdom Metazoa; phylum Arthropoda; class Insecta; order Hymenoptera; family Megachilidae; genus Megachile; species Megachile lagopoda. The sequence continues at coordinate 10,759,766 of CM072797.1, read as the reverse complement.
AAGATATCATACCTTTCATTATTTTACAAAAGAATATAACGTTGAGGATTTTTCTTCTATTCTGTAGTTCTGCAATGTTTAAATTTTTTAAAATTAAATCGTAGTTTGAAAATTAAACGACATGGGAAAACTACTATTTGTAGCAAACCTTCATTTGCACTGGACGCATTCAATATCATTAACACGGTAATAATATGATATAAAATTTGTTGCTGCAAAAATAAAGCTGAAATCCTTCCAAATTTGTGCTGAACGCATTCGATATCATTAATGACATTAATACGACATAATTTGTTGTAAAAGTAAAGCTGAAATAATCTTCCAAAATTTGTGCTGAACGCATTCATCGTCAATATGACATTAACCCATTTGTTCCCACGGGTATTTTGTTTGAAGAAAGGGAAAATGCTTGGACAGATATTCAATACAACTTTATTAAGCAAATAAAACCTCTTGTTATAATAAAAATAATATTACATCTCTTCATGTACAAACTTTAGTACTGTACTCATATGAGTTCACTGGGAACACATGTGTACATTTCATGTTTTATGAAAGTCAATGCAGTGTATTCAAATAAGAACACTGGGGCAAAATGGGTTAATACGATATATAATTTGTTGCTGTCAAAATAAAGTTTAACCTGTTAGGCACGATGCGCCACTATAGTGGCTTCCGATATCATCCCTCTGTACGACGGTGCACTATATCCTCGAACTTCATATTTTCACCGTGCTTTGGAGAACCAAAAGTAAGTTTACATCTGTTGGGATTTCCGAATGAACACAATTCTTCCTTTTGATATAACAATTTATTAGCTATTTGCTACACAACTTCACATACCTTCCGAATCTTTCTTATTCACCACGTGCCAACCGCGGATCGACTCTCGCGCCGTAAGTTATTGGCGATTGCCGAATCTTTTCGATTGACTTAGATACGTCTTATCGATGCGTTGTTCCCTTTGAACATTATCTGTTTGTTGAAGATCATTCATGATACTAGAATATCAGTAAAGACGGTCAAATATTACTTCATTCATGTAAGTTACGAATCCACAACCTCTTAGGCACGACGCATCACTATAGTGGCTTTCACGAATCATCCCTCTGTACGACGGCCCACTATAGTGGCTTTCGCAAATGTCATTGTAGATTACATAGCGCCATGGTTCACCCTACTGTCTCACTCACCGTTTCAATCGAATGAGCCTTTTCATATGTTTTGATTCGCACTTTTTTTGCCTTCACTACGTTTTATAAGAGTATTAACAAATCCCACAAAAGTATATTACATGTAAATAAAAGGTAACGCCAAGTTTAGGCACCATGCACCTCTTTGCACTAATACACGATATTGGAAACATTTGGAAATTACATATTTTGTGAATTTTCGAAAAAAGTAAATTATCAAAGTTAAAGTATATGTATCATATCTTTGGGAAAAATTATAATTTAATCATCGAAAACTTCATTCCAATGTACTCGCTAAGAGAACAGCATTGTCACACATTGTAGTGCTGTTTACGCGTAATTCGCGTCGAACTCTGTCGTACAGAGAAGTAGCCGCGTAAAGCTCAGCCGTGGTTAAAAGGTTAATAAACCATGCTGTAGTTCGGAAATGAAATGTAGGAGTGTCTGGTCTTATCATACTTGCCTATATTTCACACAATGATAAGATACACATTCACTTATCGAACGAAAACTCTACTCATAGATTTAGGTATTTGTAAAATTGAGAAAGGGAATTTAGAGGTTTGAGGATTCGGGAATTTTAAATTTAAAAAATTGAGGATTTGAGAATTTAGAAATTTGAGAGCTTGGAAATTTGAAAATTGAGGAATTGGAAATTTGAAAGTTTAATATTGTGAGAATCTTACAATTCTCAAATTTGTGAATTCGAAGTCTTACATTTATACAAAAATTCACTTCATTCTCTACCTACATCCTCAAACACGCTCGAAACTGCCACAAAAAGAGCACCGCTCTTGTTACAACTATAATTTCGTTTCGATAGAACAAATACAATTATCTCGTTACTTACATCGAAGTCTTCCTTTCATTCCCGGTATAAAAATCAGAGACAGAACAGAGCAATAGAAAAGCAAAGCTGCGAGATTTCGTTTATTTTATTTAATAACGTTACGAACAAATATAAAAGAAACTCGATTCGTGATCGATATCAATCCCTTTATATCCCTATTGGTGAAGTAGTGCAGAGTCTGCTCGACGTAAATCAAATTTGTCAGTTATATATATATATATATACTACGATTCTCCAGGTTCCAGGATGAAAAAGAATTTTCTCCAGTATCGAGCTTTTTAGCTTCGCCTGTCTATCGATTCCCTTTTAAAATGCACAAGTGCTCGTATATCGTTCGATAATAAATGCAAGGCGGGAGTGCTTTGAATCGCATCGAGGTCGGCAAAGCGTTCAAGATAGAAGGCAAACAATCTTATTGCCTGAAATTTTAATAGAGGAATTTCCATTACTAGCATACCACGACTCACCTAAAGTGGTCCCAAGGAAGCCACTGCCAAGCATGGGGACGGTAGTTCCTTCTGCAAACAAATTAGAGAAAAGAAATGTTACAAAAGTAAATGAACCCATTATTCGACACGCAACTATGTAATCGTTAACAAATAGTCACTTTTTACCGACATATTTCTCTCTGAAACGATCAATCATTATTGATTCCTTGATCAAACAACTTTTCGAATGTAACAACGATTACTATTATTAGTGACAATTATATTTGGTTTGATGTCCCCTTTATTGACCACCGTCATATTTTATGATTACGTCGAACTTTCTCTTATGGTATATTTTTTTAACTCTGCATAATCTGATGGTATTCGATGAATATAGACGAAATATAACGATTTTGAAAGTCGGAATCTGTTGGTTCAAAAGTTTATATTAAAGTTTGACAGTTTTCAAGAACTGGATAAGTTCAGAACTGTGTAAGATCATTCGGATTATGGCAGGGACGTATCAAGGAGGGTTAAACGTTTTGGGACACTATTTTTCATTGTTTTTGTATAATCTTCTATTATACTATTCTTATACTATTGTCTTTATGGTATTCAATAAATTTAGAAGGAATATGACAATCTTGAACGTTGAAATTTATTGGTTCAAAAGTTACATGTTTAAGTTTGGTAGTTTTAAAGAACATAAGCTTAATGGTAACTGGGGAATTTTATTACTTACAATTAGTAAAGGACATATTGTCCTTGGATCGCGCCCATTAAAAATACCATTGGGTCAATGTCATTTCGGCGAAAAATTGTTGCCATAAAAATTCGCACTTCGAAGCGTTAATTCAATGTTGCGAAAACGTCCTCGTCCTCTGAGTCAGTCTTTTGCAGGGTACCATGATTCCATTTTTTGAGTATGCGTAACTTCGCTGGCTAACATTTATTCAATTTCATGAAGTTAAAGTTTCATCGAAATTTCGCAGTGATCTAATTGAAATTCAAAGTAAATTATACTTGTCTACGAACTCTTTACCGTGATTAACACTCTTAGGTACATAGCCTTTTGCATTGACTGCTGTGTAACTTTTGAAACAGTCCATGTGAATTTCATTAGCGATATTAACGTGTTCCTTTCTAACTGCTAGTATAGTGAACGCCTCACGGTTCTCGATTACTATCATACGACAGTCGCTTGAGTCAGTGTCGACCTCAACACCCAATGACCGTCTACTACTCTGACACGATAGTATTTTCTTTTATCAAATTTCGCTTGGTCGATCTTTAAAATCGTGTAAAAGTCTGAACCGATTTGTGAGGCATTCTCGGTGCTGAATATTTCGCCTAATACTACTTATATTTTTCTATAGCTAAATAAATTATTTACGCCAACGATTAAAGAACCAGAATCAGAGACTCCTAATAGTTTCCGATACTCTCAATTTTTCGATAGTCTCAAAGTCGTTATATTTTGTCTATATTTATTGAATACTATCAGAAAAAAATAGTTATTAAAATGACAAGTTTAGAAATACACATGCATTTAGCGAGTTATCTCATAAAAATTTCCAATTGTACTTGCTAACAAAGTCCTGAATAAAAGAACAATCCTTAAAATAGTAAACAAAATATTTATAGTTGCAATATTTTAATATTTTTACCAACATATCTCTCTAGTTACCATTAATAAAGTGAAATAAACAATGGTCACTAATGGGGACGCGGTCGCTAATGGGGACATTTACCGGATTAAAATTCATTGCTGTTGTTTCAAAAACAATTTATTAATTACACCATAACCCACGCACCGCCTGAAATTTGCTTGAAATGACAAATTAATATTTAATAACTACTTAATAACACACTTTATTAAGTTATACCATATCTCTGTCCACACTGACGCTTTCAGACCCAACCGTGTTATATTACACGTTTTAGGGAGGCAGAGGTCCCTGTATCTGTTACTCTGGGATGGAACGTGCTTAATTTGATAGATATTACGTGTCTGTGTATTTTCATGCAATATTTTGATACGTACATAACACATGAAATATTATACGAGCACTTTTAACAAATATCATAAATTTCAGGGAAATATTAGGTTGTACTGTATTAAATAACCAATTTCAGAAGAGGCAATCTGACACCATTTAATGGCTTCAAAGTAACGCATAATAGCAGTTGCGGCACACCAATTTGCAGTTTAAAGTTTGATGAGAATAATATAGACGTTTCGTCAATATTCTTGATACAAAATGGCTGACACTTCGTCGAAGTGAATAATGAATGTCTATTAATCAGTACCCAGTTTCCAATTTTCAAAGTATGATAAATTTGCAGGATGTTTCGAAATGTATACAAATTGCAAATTCTTTATACAATAAGAAATCGATAAATCCATTACCATTTTTGGATATAAGCTACTGAAAATTAAATATTACGTACCGAATTATATTAACTGCAAACTGTAAATTAGTTAGTTCAGTGTTTGTTGTAATTAAGCTACTTTGTATTCGGAATATTGATGATAAGTTTACATACTAATGTTTCATAAATTTTATCCTTTAAATTAACATGCTACAAGCAATATTTTGTGATACGTTCATGTCATGCAATTAGACTTTTTTGTTCGAAATTAATTATTTCATATGAGATAAAATTCAATTGCTTACTACTATCGATAGTTATTTACCTTGTATTAAAAATATTTAATATTACTTATTTTACAAAATATTTAATATTACGTATTACTTATTTTTGTCGACCTTCTATTTACCACTACTAACAAAATGGAATAAACAATTGGTTACTAATGGGACGTGATCGATAGCGAGTATATTTACGTTAATAATTGATTGGAGAGGTTTTTTTTGCAGAAACAACATCGCATTATAGGGAAGTTTTATCTCTAAGGAAAACATCTTGCTGCTGTCGAGTGCTCTAGGTTACTTTCTTAATGGTGCATGTCGGTAATGGGCAAAGAAAATGCTGATCGAAAAGTTCACAGACACCAATATGATAATAAGATCCAAATATATTAAAGATCCATAAAAATGTCAAATTTCTAAATTCAGGAAGCCAGAAATTTAGTAATTTGAGAATTTGGGGATTAGAACCATTCTAAACGTGGAAATTTTTTATTTGAAAATTTCCTAAGTTGCTAATTTGGTCATTTGTAGATTTGATAATTTTGTGATTTGAAAATTACAGAATTCTGGACATCTGGATTTAAATATATGAATATAAAATTAAATATATGGGAAATTTGATAATTTGTAAATTTAAATGTTTGGCAATTTTGAGAATTTGTAAATTTATAAATTGTGAGTTTACACATTCAGAAATTGTGGATATACAAATTTAGTAATTAGGGAATTTGGATTTTCGTGAATTTCAAAACTTCAGACTTTTGAAAAATAGAAGAACAAACGATAAAACGTAAATTAATAAACTCACTAATTCCTTATCTGAAATCAACACAGATGTCAATAAAAGCATCTTAACAGATTTTGTAATTTAAAAAAGAGAAGTGAATCATATACACTCGTTTGGTACTTTCAGTGTTAAAATCAGCGACAATATCCTTCTAAGTAATGAGACGTTTCTTTCCGTGCATCGACTTTTCCCCTAGGGAAAGTTGCTCGTCAACGCACCCCGTATAATCCTAATTGAAGCTCAATGTAAACTCGTAGCAGAGAAATCAGCTCATTCAGAGTCACTTTCTGTAAATCAGGAGCATGTCATAATCTGACAGTATACTTTTTTCAGCGCGTTATTCTTATTCATTCAGTTGTAGATGATAATTATGCTCGATAAGAAAGCGAGGGTTGTGGCTTTATAGTGTTCAGTCACGATAAGTCAACGTAAATCGATACAGGGTATAAACGAAGCGAATAAAAGAAAAAAAGCGACTGGCTTAAATGTCGCTGGTGTTGACCAGCTAAAAATTTCATGGGTGCTACTGCTATTTGAATTTTATAGCGTTGGAAATCGTGGACATCGTAATGATTCTATAATAAGGGGTGACTCTACAATAGAAAGGAAGATATTTTCGCTGGGACTCTATTTTCGAAAGAATTTTAATACAATTTCTACCAAGAGACCTATTACTAACATCTGTAATACGTCGGCTATTTCACATATCACTTCCTGGAACACCCGGCGTTAGGCATACGTGGGCTAGTCTCCACGTCTTGACCTTCCTGTGACACCCGTTAGCCATACGTCGGCTAGTTCACCATAGCCAACATCCTGGAACACCCGGCGTTAGCTTCCACGTCTAAATCCTTTGGCGCTCAGGTTAATTAACACACCTGAGTTAGCCGACTAACAAATACCATATATACAGCCTCCAGCCTTGCGGCTGTCCCCCTCCGGCTCGTACCACTACATACTGTTTGTTGTCTATTGCACTACCGTTGTTATCTCTGCCTCAGGCAGTTTTACAAATTTACATTGATAATGGTGAAAGCGATACAAAGTGTTTCTACTGATTACTCGTTTTTTATTCTTTATAATACTAGCCGGTATACCCGCTTCAGAGGGTTAAAAATAAATATTCGATAAAGGGATAAGATATTCATTCGCGTGCTTTATTTTTGAAGAGATAATATCAATAATCAGATTTTGTAATGTTTGGAATATTACAAAAACTGTTGTCCAAATTAGAATACTAGAAACGGTGAAATTTTACAGTCAATTAATTCATGAAGTCTGGGTGCTTGAATAATTTGTAACACATTTACTTTCGACGACGAAATCTTCTCATTAATCTTGAGACCTTTTGACAAATTCTCTGTTGAAAATAGGTCTTCTTTCCCGATTAATGTAATTAATACACGGTTTTCTTTTTGCTGTTCGACCATTATACCCATTGTTTCTCATTATTCTACGCACGATTTCAGCACTGATTCCCATTTTCACGATAAACCTCTGAAGCTAATTGTACAGAACTACAATGCGGATTTTTTAAACTCTTTGTATTAATTTTCTTTCTTCTCTTCTATTCAGAATTCATGTTCCTTTTGTTAAATTCGCTACGATCTTCCTTGTACCGTTTAATGTCCGCTACTGTCTTTATTACTAACTGTGCTATTTCTTTTACCTTTCGATCTATGGTAAATTACAAGTTGTCTCCTATAAAAGTATCTTTCCTTTTCGTTGCATGGTAAATTTTACATGTTTACTTCGAAATACAACCTTCTACTGAAGCAGAATTACATTTCAGACGTTTGCATACAAAACAAAGCTATCCCGCAGTTCCAATGGCTTTTATCGCTAGCTTGTAGAAAGTGCACCAGTGCCCGAATATTAATGAGACATGAAAATTCAATATTTTGTTCAAAACGATTTGTTCAACTAAATATTAAAGCAAAAGGAAATTTGTATTTTTAATCTGAAACGGTTCATCTATCTGTAAAATAAGTAATATAGTACCTAAATTAATTCTTCGTATGCAAAACAACAAACGCAGAAATAGTACTGTGTTCGAATATTAATGTACGTAGTTATATAAAAAAAAACAAGTTTATAAAGATATTACAAATGTTACACATTTGAAATAAAAAATTGTTGAGGAATTTGAAAATTTAAAGCACGACATCTTACACTCTGTTCATATACTACATTGTGGTATATAATACTGCAATATATACATTACATACAGTATTTTAACGTCACTGAAACTAGGTTTAGGTGGTGACTGCGTTAGCGAGATAGAAGAACGATTTCCAGCTGACTGAGCAACTGGTATCAAACTTTATTCTAGGGATACAAGGGTTCGTGCGATGGGTGTTAAGCAGTGAAATCCACCGATTAATTCTTTCAAACGAAGAAATTTATTCAACTAAATATAGGAAGAGATAGGATTACAATTAACAATAATTTGTAAGAACATGAAACGTATTTATTATAAATTCAGAGAATTGAGTTGTATAATAATAATGCGATGAGACGGAGTCCCTAAACCGATATTCGCCACAACCTCAAATTCGTTACAAACTCCAGATGTGAAGCGAGTGTCGTCACTGAAACAATTACCTATTCTACTTTTATTCAAATATTTACCACAAGCGGCGTTTAGAACAAAATCGTCGTATTTCGCAAAAGCTGGGTTATCTCGAGATAATTAGTAAATAGAAGATATTCTTTGTAACAACCTGTATTTACTGCTATGTGGTAATCTGTATAACACCCTGTATAGTGCTATGCTTTATATATGTACGTTTATACCGTATATATATAGCAAAACAATTAGTACAGAGCCCGTATATGCATTCAAGCATTAAGTTTCTGCATGCCAAATGGTGGGTTTTGAAATGTAGAAGTTTGACAGTTAGACAATGCAAAATAGCAGTTATGACATATTCATATGAAGCTTGCGGATTTATGACGGCAACTATTAAAACATTTCGTCAATACTTTTCACAGCTCTACGTCATTCTAAAATGTTTAAATATAACGTTATGGACGACGTAGTTCTATTTAAAAAATTCTCAGCTTACCTCTTTACGGTAACCGGTATAATACTCGCTCAAAGTAATGATCACACATTTTGTGTTAAGAATTACAACGATATCTCTATGTAGCTATTTTCGTGACACTGTAAGCGTTAAATTAATGTACCATATGTATCATTTTGCAATGCTTTTATGTCATCAAATTGTGTTAGACGTAAATGAACGTAATACGGTATTATTCATTACGATAATTGATCCATTGTTTACTGCAGCTGTTAATAAACCATTTAATATTAAGAGTATTAATAAAACGTTAATGTGATTACACTTATTAAGCTTTAAACTGCAAATTAATATATCGTAATTGATATTATGCAATACTTTTATGCCATCAAATTATATGTTTTATATGTTCTGAAATCGACTATTGCTATAATTGACAGCCAAACATTTTGCATTACAAATATTAATAAACCTTCTATACAGTAATTTTCATTAATCTTCACGATTAAATTCAATATGACATAGATGGCATTTAGAGATACTTTAATGTCATGAATTTATGTTGGACATTAAGCAATCTAATAAAATACATCTGATTTATGGTAATTGATTCAGTGTTGATTATGAATTGTAATTAGTTGCTACATATCCGAAATATTAATAAAACGTTTATGTAGACATTTTCAGAAAAGAGCATATTTCAAATTCATATAAAATAAATCAATACCTAACATGAACAACAGTGTAACTACGTTATGTTTATGGTAAAGTTCCAATATTATTCGCACCAGTTACCGAAATGCAATCTCGTGAGTCGCTTATATCATCAAATGGCGTTAAACTATCGATGTTTCGAAATGGGCCACTACTTTACAATATTAGTGAGATCTTTGTATCGTCATTTTCATGAGTGCAATTTTGTACTACCTGTGTCGTCGAATCATGCCAAACTTTGCACGTATGTATATTTCGAAATCTGCTATTCGTTACAAAACAACCTAATAATGATATAATATTTCGATAGCATACTCTCAGGTTATAAAGCAAAATAGAAATAAGAAAATTAGTGGTATACTTTACAAAGACATTAAAGTTCAATTTGAGGATACTGTTTTGTTTGTATCGGAAAACTTCTGGCTAAATAAGATAGCAATATATCTCGACGAGGAGACGCTCGAGACTTATTTTTCTTCTACCGAAAGTTTCCTGTTTCAAAGCACCGGCTACGAAAATTAAGCGCATCAAACTTTTCTTTCGACGGATAAACCCAACTTGTTAACCGTATATCTCGTGGTACTGGTCAAACTTCTCTAATATCAAGGGAATCCGATGATTTCGAGTTTACACTCTGAAATTCCACAAGAATTTAAAAGAATAAAACCGGAAGACGCAAACTGGTGCTGTTAGTGACATTCTTTCTACAGTGACACGTTTGTTCAATATCTCATTATCCGACACTGGAAAACGTAATCGCTAAAAACTAATATTTTCCGAATATATGTAGCATTTTCTATAAAACAACGATCATTCAATATTAGTACCTCTAAGTTTCTAAGTAACGGTCCTTAAGTTTAGCATTAAATATTTAATTGTATGACTTGTGTTAACTTTAATAAACCATTGTATAGATTCAGATATTTCTGTTATTAAATTGTCAAGTTTAGATATCCACGTGCAAGCAGTAAGTGATCTCATAATAGTAATTATACTTGCTAAGAAACTCCTTAATAAAAGAACAATCCTTGAAATAGTAAATATAATATTTACAGTTGCAATATTTTAATATTTTTACCAACATATCTCTCCAGTTACCATTAATAAAGTGAAATAAACAATGGTCACTAATGGGAACGCGGTCGCTAGCGGGGACATTTACCGGATTAAAATTCATTGCTGTTGTTTCAAAAACAATTTATTAATTACATCATAACCCACGCACCGCCTGAAATTTGCTTGAAATAACAAATTAATATTTAATAACTACTTAATAACACACTTTATTAAGTTGTACCATATCTCCGTCCACACTGACGCTTTCAGACCCAACCGTGTTATATTACACGTTTTAGGTAGGCGGAGGTCCCTGTATCTGTTACTCTGGGATGGAACGTGCTTAATTTGATAGATATTACGTGTCTGTGTATTTTCATGCAATATTTTGATACGTACATAACACATGAAATATTATACGAGCACTTTTAACAAATATCATAAATTTCAGGGAAATATTAGGTTGTACTGTATTAAATAACCAATTTCAGAAGAGGCAATCTGACACCATTTAATGGCTTCAAAGTAACGCATAATAGCAGTCCCGGCACACCAATTTGCAGTTTAAAGTTTGATGAGAATAATATAGACGTTTCGTCAATATTCTTGATACAAAATTGCTGACACTTCGTCGAAGTGAATAATGAATGTCTATTAATCAGTATCCAGTTTCCAATTTTCAAAGTATATTAAATTTGCAGGATGTTTCGAAATGTATACAAATTGCAAATTCTTTATACAATAAGAAATCATTGTCGTTCATTATCAAAATTAATAATCATTTCGGATAAATACAAATTTTTAATAAGACATAAAACATTGAATTTAATTACTTGAAAACATAACACAATATCAAAATTTTCCTGTACATGGCTAAGTAACATTCTTTAATAAAATTTAATTTTTTATTTAACTTGTAAGATTAAATAAACGTTTTTGTAGAAGTAATCAGTATTCTTTATATAAACAATATTAATGAAACGTTTATTAATAACGTATTAAAAATGAAACTTGCTCCGTATAAATATTACTCTTTAATATACAGAATATGGTACCTAAATATCACGAGAAAATTGAAAAAGTTCTTTCTAATTCGACAGAAAAACTGTTTCAAACGAAAGCTCGTTCACCTCTTTTTACCGTCCCCAGAAACATGAAAACTGTTTTTAATAATTTTAATGGAACTCTTGTAGCGTGATTAACGCAAAGGGTAAAATGTTTAATTGTACAGGAAAATGTTCAAATACACGTTCGTTCAATTGAAAATATGTAATGTAAATATAATTTCAATTTTGTGTAAGATTATGACGATATTTTTATGGATCAAAGAGAACCATGGGACGAAGTATAATAGTACATACTCTACATAATATGTAATACTATCGTATACACCATAAACTATAATATCCAGTGTAATTCTACTGTTACATATTCAATAAAGATATAACATTCTATATAACTGCACTGTTATACACACTGTAAACTGTAACACCTTGTATAATAATATTATTATATATATTGTATAATTATAAGCAATCTGTTAGAAAGGAACTTTGAAGAGGACAACTGTATGTCTGTGGCAGGACGTACTTAAGCTAATCGGAACGATTCGGCAATCTTCGATAATTTACGGCGCGCGAGCCGGTTGCATATCCACGTCGATTGACACATGACGGTTAGAATATATTTAGAAGACGAATAGCAAAGACGTGTAGTGTAATAAATCATTAAATTAAAGGAGAGTGTCGTGAAGTTCGAAATCCCAAAAATTAACATTGCATAACTCTAAAAATGAACAGTTCACAAATAACATAGACAAATAACTGATAGAATACTATAGTGTCTCAATATAAATAAAAGTCACTGTAGTATGCAATTACAGTAGCACTGTGACGTATCAAAGCAACCCGTGTCACAAAGCATTTTTGGACTGAAAAGATCCATCTTCCTTTTCAATCTCCTGAATTGTTCACGAAATTAATTACAGGATCGCTGCTATTGCTAAAGTAACCAACGATAAATTATTGACCTCTCGTCTCTCGTGGTTAGAAACGATCTAACGAACCACAATTTCTCAGCTAACTATAACGCAACGGTGAATAGATCCTTGCATGGTTAACCACGCACGAATCACTCGTATAACTTCTGGCTCGTGCTTTTTGCCCGAGCTTTGTCCATCTTCCCCTTTTGCACGCATTGAAAGACCAGAAAGAAAAAGAGCCTCGTTTCGCTTCAATTCTGCCGGCTCATAGAAAAAGAAAAGGATAAAGTGGCAAAAGGACTGGGGGATCTGTTAATGACCCGTGTCGACTACTCGTCAATTCAATTTTTGTATCGTCAGTCCATTTCAAAGGCCTTCGCACATTTTTCTGTTAAGCATATAAATCTGTGGTGGTAAAACTTTTTCCCGGACGTGAACAAAGTTTGCGGATAATATTTGTTAAGGTAATAGTGGGTTTTATAAAAAATTAGTTATGTAACTTTATCACGAGTTTGTTGTTTGGGTATTTTCGAGTAAAACCAAAGTTTGTACATTTTAAAATTTAAATATTGTTATGTCTACATTAATAAATGTACAAATGTCAAAATTCATCAATTTAAAAATCAACATAATTGTGAATTTTGGTTTATAAATTTTTTAACTTGATAATTTAAAGATTTCAATTTTTAAATATAAAAATTATTAAGTTTTTATAAGTAAATTTGAAATTTTCTATATTTGAAAATATTAGAACTAAACAATTTTTAAATTGATAAAAAATTTGTTATTGTAAAGTTTTTTTCAGATGTGTTTAAAATAGAATTCAATATTGATGAACTCATAACTTGATATCCATCTTGACGTATTTGACACGATACCTATTGCTTATTAACGAAACGCGTGTTTTATGATGGATACTAAATGCTTTATATCATTTTCATATTTTATTACCTTTACTAATATTCATGTTAAATTAATTTCATTGATTTCTCACGGCGGACATTTTCTCGATCAGTTAACGAAATACGTATTCAACTAATGCGAGAATAAATTGCATTTGTAGGACAGTTCTTTCTGTATACAATAAAATTTTATTTCTACGTGTTTTTAATGTAATAATTCAGCAAAATTTCAATAACTTGTAATAAAATAAATTATAATTATACAATCTATAATAAAACAGATTATAACTGGACAATCCCTAATAAAACAAATTATAATTATAAACTATTTGCAATAACAAAATTTGACTGATTTAAATAACTCTTAAATTTTCAAGCTGCAAATTTCTAACTTAATAAATACAAAACTTTGTAAGTATATAAATTTGAAAATTGAAAAATTGCAAAAAAAAAATTGTTTTAAATGACTACCAATTTTTTTTGTAAATATTATTTTTATGAAAAGAATTAAATAATAGATTAAACAAAATTTGTTAAATTAAATGTAGTTATTAACGAATGATATTCAAAATAACAAACAATTTTACTGTACTAGAATATTGTAAATATTTGTTGAATAATGCGCATCACGCTTTCAATAATTTTATCAAAAGTTTTAAAACAGAACCTTAAAAAAACGCTTGCTAAACTGTTTCATCTGAATAATAAACGGTATTGTATAAAATTCATATTACATCTTAAAATGCAGTAAAAAAGGAATAAAATCAACACCTACAAACCTTTTTGTTCTTATTTTCGAGTAAACTCTGTAATATCGCGGGATTTTCAAGCTTGTCCGTAATACCGAGTCTCTAAGCGGATATTCGCCATAACCTCAAATTCATTATAATCTCCAAACGTGAGGTATGAGTCTTGATAACCTTTACCTTTCTCTATACGATAAATTACAATTTGTCTTTTATCAAAACTGGTATCTTTCCTTTTCGTAGTATGGTAAATTTTACTTGTTTACTTCGAAATACAACCTTATACTGAAGCAGAATTACATTTCAGACGTTTGCATACAAAACAAAGCTATCCCGCAGTTCAAATGGCTTGTATCGCTAGCTTGTAGAAAGTGCACCAGTGCCCGAATATTAATGAGACATGAAAATTCAATATTTTGTTCAAAACGATTTGTTCGACTAAATATTAAAGCAAAAGGAAATTTGTATTTTTAATGTGAAACGTTTCATCTATCTGTAAAATAAGTAATATAGTACCTAAATTAATTCTTCTTATGCAAAACAACAAACGCAAAAATAGTACTGTGTCCGAATATTAATGTACGTAGTTATATAAAAAAAAACAAGTTTATAAAGATATTACAAATGTTACACATTTGAAATAAAAAATTGTTGAGGAATTTGAAAATTTAAAGCACGACATCTTACACTCTGTTCATATACTACATTGTGGTATATAATACTGCAATATATACATTACATACAGTATTTTAACGTCACTGAAACTAGGTTTAGGTGGTGACTGCGTTAGCGAGATAGAAGAACGATTTCCAGCTGACTGAGCAATTGGTATCAAACTTTATTCTAGGGATACAAGGGTTCGTGCAATGGGTGTTAAGCAGTGAAATCCACCTATTAATTCTTTCAAACGAAGAAATTTATTCAACTAAATATAGGAAGAGATAGGATTACAATTAACAATAATTTGTAAGAACATGAAACGTATTTATTATAAATTCAGAGAATTGAGTTGTATAATAATAATGCGATGAGACGGAGCCCCTAAGCCGATATTCGCCACAACCTCAAATTCGTTACAAACTCCAGATGTGAAGCGAGTGTCGTCACCCAAACAATTACCTATTCTACTTTAATTCAAATATTCACCACAAACGGTGTTTAGAACAAAATCGTCGTATTTCGCAAAAGCTAGGTTAGAACGACATTCAAAGACACCGTAATTAGAGGGTACTGAAACGTAAACAGACCACGAAATTGAGGACAACGAAATGCATCTGCAACAACTGAAAGGGCTCCGCGATACAGACAAACATATCTGCTCTCATTTCATTGAATACATTATCATTATTTTATTTCTTTTGCTTAACAAGATTGCTTTACAAAAAGAAATTGCTTAATAACAGATATTGATTTTATGAATATTATATTCATGTAACTGTTCTTTTTAATCAATATATGACTCTGCAAATTGCTTTAAAGCCTCCGTAATGAGGACACAAATCTTTAATCTTGATGTATTTAATAAAATTATTTATCAGCAGGTATACCAGAATTTCCGTAGAAAAATGGTTGATTAAGTTAAAGTTAATTCATTCGTGACTCAAATAAGAAAATTTGCGAATTTTGCAATATCCAAATTCCGAAATTCCAAAATTCATAGATCTGCAAATTTCAAATTTTCAAATTCCGAGATTCTCAAATCCCCAAATTTCCAAATTCTGAGATTCCCAAATCCCCAAACTTTCAAATTACAAATTCTCAAATCCCTAAATTTCCAAATTCCGAGATTCCTAAATCCCCAAATTTTCAAATTACAAATTTCCAAATCTCGAAATTCCAAAAATCCCCAAATTTTCAATTCCCCAAATTCTCAAATTCCGAGATTCTCAAATTCCCAAATTCTCAAATTCCGAGATTCCCAAATCCCCAAATGTCCAAATTACAAACTCCCAAATACCCAAGTTCTCAAATTTCCAAAATTGCAGTTGTTCAAATTTCTAAATTTCTAAATTCCCAAATTTCCAAATATCCAATCCCCGAATTCTAAAATGAAGAATATTGAATGCTCTGCTTTAAAAATATAACACTCACGCTTCCACACATTTCAATTAATACAAACTCTGCCTACCTTCAAGTCCCCGTAATTGGAACACGCAGTCATATCAGATTTTAAGCTAAAAATACGGAGTAAAAAAGCACGGCATTTCATGCGTTAACGGAAGATTACTGTATCGAAAGGTCAGTTCTAACCTTCCGTAAGGTATTTGAGGTGGGTCGATCCGGTGCAACAGGCGGAAGGAAGTAATATCTAGCACATCACACAGTTTCTGTCGCACGACTTCCTTTCTTCCAGGACGATGTATAACCATGGCAGGTTGTGCACAGAGGGAATTCGGTCTCCACGGCGGTCGTGGAAAATCAATGCTGCCTTCTCGTTCGAGTGAGAAAGACGGCGAAAAAAAAAAAAATGCTTCGGTCGTACACGTTCGATCGAAATAACGTTGCTTGACACTTGGACAGATTACCTGTCGCCGTACACGTTTATCGTTTTCGAATAAAGTGACGTGTTATTGATTCATACGTTACCACCGCTATCGAGTTCACAGTTTTATGTGCAATATCGACCCGGTCTTCGGAGGTGAATTTATACAGAGAATCTCGTAAAATGCAATGCACGTATTAACACGTTGCACTTAGCGCGTGCGTCACACTTTAAGAATCTCATGCGTTGAGCGCGTGAGCCGCAGCCAACGTGTTAGCGTTAGCTTTTGAGGAAGAAAATGTTACGCTGTTTTTTGTCGAACGTAGTGAGGCTCTTGGGACGACTCGATCTTTCGTTGGTCTGTATAGGGGTCGGCAACCTTTCTAGTGCCATTTTTATCCCGATGTGATAAATTCTTTTTTTAAAGAGCCAAATATAAGTACATACATCGGTATGTATTAGAAAAAATAATATCATATCTACTGTGAAACATGTATTGATCATGAAATCAAAACATTCTATTTTGCGTAGTAACAGTACATATAAGTGAACGTATTAAAGAAAACGGAAACACTTTTTGGTTTTGAGTGTGGCGTCGGTGAGTGTGGAGAGCAAGGTTAGCTAAAGCTAAGTTTACATGCATGCGATCTGCCGCGCATTTTGATGTGTGCGCAGGATTATTATATTTGTTTGGCAATTGCAATATTGCAGTTGATTTTTTAATATGTACTATTAAACTACTCAGAAGCCACAAGTATGATTCTACTCAGCCGCAGATTGCCGACCCTTCGTATAGAGCTACAATTAGTTATAGTAAAGTTATACGGACAAAACTGGAACACCCTTTATGTAATATAGAACAAACCAGCCCATTATCGTTTCATATTTTTCATAACTTTTTAATAAAGTGTTTGAAACTCTCTGTTGAAACATTCTTTTTTCATTTTTACGAATAGCATGTGTTAATAAACGCGTTAAAAAACCGGGACACATGTAATTTACATATTCGTGTAATCTCACTCTACATATGTCGTATTAAGAACTTGTATAATCCTTGAATATTCGTGTACAATCGTGGAAAATCCGTGTACATATGTATGTATCCTCAACGAACGTTTTAATGAACAAGAGTTTAGAACGAATTCGTTTGTTATAGGATATCCTATTTTACTGCTTCATCGCAGAATCTGTTATCTTGCATTTAGAGTACATATTAATCAAATATAGCTACTGCAGATATCCTTTTGTTTCAGCGAATACAAAATACTTTATCCGATAGCCACTTCGAAATATTGGACAAGATATGAAAATCGTTGATGAATTCATTTCAGCAAATGGCTAAACTCTTGCTCGAGCAGGAACTTATAACTTGGCCGAAAAATGGGGTCAAATATTACAGGAGAACGGCGATTACATTAAAAGCAGAACAGAAATCTGATTTCGTTAAAAGTACAGCACACTCTCATTATATTACCACGCAAGGGACTGAATAAGCAGGAAATTCTTGCAGTTCTAAATATACTGTGTTGAACAGGAAGTTCCTTTTGGAAACGTTAAATTGGTTGTACTTGTAAATCCGGAAATTTGAAAATTTTTAAATATATTGATTCGTTGCATACATTTGAAAATATATTTGTACATTTTTTTATAAAATAAGATTTGATAACTTTAAATTTATAATCTGTAACATTTGAAAATTTTTAAATACAAACATTTTTTAATAAAAAATTTAAAAATAAGAAGATTTGAAGGTATTCAAATTTACGAACTAAAAAATTTCTCAAATTAAAAATGTGAAAATTTGAAAGTTTGAGATATATGAATTTGCAAATCTGAAAGCTGATTACTCCAAAATTTAAGAAATATGAATTTGCAAATCTGAAAGTTGATAAATTTCGAAATTTGAGAAACGTGAAAATTTGCGTTTGATACTTAATTTTGAATATTTGAGAAGTATGAAAATTTTCAAGCTTAAAAGTTGATATATTTCAAAATTTGAGTAATATGAAAATTTAGAAATTTGGAAATTGTTGAATTTTAAATTTTGTGTAAAAATAGCAATATAGTTTATCATACTTCTGTTCTAAGATTAAAACGTTGTTTAATAACAATAACAAAACTCAATGAAAACGAAATTTCAATTTAACTTGATAATTTATGATTATCAAGATTACACGACATCGAGAAGTATAATAAATTCAAACTTCATAGTGTACTATCGTTAATTACACTGTAACGAGTTCTTCTGAAAGCTCTCGCTTTGATAGGCAAGTATTTTCCTGCAATTTAACCCAAGCAACGTTATCATTATAGTAGTTGATATATCTCTCTACGATATACCGGGTGTTCCCGAAATATTAATCCAACTTTAAAACGGACGAATTTACATGAAAATTAAGTGAAAAATATACAATAAAATTTCTTTCATGCGACTACATTTTTAACTAAATTGAATTTCATTATTTTCCATAATTTGTAAGAAAGTTTATTTGCAACTATTTTAGTATATTCCAATTACTATGCAGTGACAGACAAATTTTGTTATATTTTGTGGTGTTAGACGATATATTATCAAATACTGATTAAAGTGATGGCTAAACAATATAAAGATTGTATTATGCCCTAGTGGATTTGCTTCACTTTCAAAATAAGCATTTTTCCATTTGAAATTCAACTCCGAACGCAATTCCGCGCTCTTTTCTCCTAACCGTGACCGCGCATGCGCGAGAGGTACTGCGCGCTCGAGAATGCGCGAGAAGCGCTGCGCACTCGGAACTGCGCAGGCAGCGATACCAATGAAAAAAGCCGTGTATTAAAGAATGCTATTTATTTAAAAAATTGTTACATTTGTCATTTTATGTATCCTGAACAAATTATATTATAAATTTATTTTACAAATCGTGAATAAATTATTTTAAAACTGTGAAACATCAGTTTTATCGAAAATGAAGGTGCATAAGATATATTTTTGCCTTACTTTATTACCGTAGAGTCATCCTTTTTTCGATTGTACAATCACTTACGAAACACCCTGTAGTTTTGTAGATTCGAATCGAAACACGAATAGGTAGCTTGATATCGTTTACGAGAGATCTACATTTTGTAGAAAGCGATATTGATCACAGGGTCACACCACGAGAGGGTGAGTACAAGAGTAGCACCCACCCTTAAATTATTCACCTAATCCCAACCACCCTACGGAACATTACCTCGTTCGTCAAACTGTTGCCAAGACCAGGGACTGGTTTTCACTTTACTTAGTCGGCGGAGTCATGTTTTTATCACTCTTTTTATGAACTTTCTCGTTACTCATTGGCAATTTAGTATCATGAAGTGACAACAGAGTACGTACCTCATCAACGCTTATGAGATGCTTTAAATACACACGGTGTGAAAGATATTCTTAACTCGACAAGTTTAAAGATATTTTCAAATTTATGAAATTGTGATTTTTCGAATTTATGTAATTGTAAGTCTTCAAAATAAAATTGTAAGTTCTTGAATTTATGAGAGTGGGAAACCTTTCGTTGATATAACATTCCTTTTCTATTTCAGCAAACAGAATGTGTTAAAATGCGGGACACCCAGTATATAAACAGTGGAGAAATATAAATTTTTCATAGCCATTTCATCGCTTCTAATATGTCGTGTACATCTCAAAGGGAAATCATAATGAAATATGACGACCCTGTTTTAGAAAAAAAGTGCGCAACGCGTGACTCCGTAACTTGTCGTTCCCTTTGTACGTTTTGACTAAACTAAATGCTGCCACTCTTTGAAAAGTAGCGACCAGACAGAGCAATTAGGTGAACGATAAATTTCTGTCCACGTTGCAAGCTTTATTGTTTCCCGCCGCGTGACAAATGATCCCAGAGTGTCTTCCACGATTCGTCGTTCGTATTCTGTGCAACGGACAACGAGTTCTCCACTTGATCCTCAAGAACGAACGTTGTGAGGACCATTTAAACGCGATCTAATCCAAAAATAATGAGACTGCTGTTTTTATGCATTCAAACCCTGTATCTATGAATAACGCCGGCTCGAAAAAAAGGACGGGATAGAAATTTCTTAAGTCTGTACTCGACCAACTGATATTTTTTTACAGTTGAATTTATGAACATATTTATTATGAATATTTAATAATGAGTATTAAAATTTTTCTTGTCATTATTTCTTAAATAATTTAA
Source organism: Megachile lagopoda (assembly GCA_036983795.1). Lineage (NCBI taxonomy): Eukaryota > Metazoa > Arthropoda > Insecta > Hymenoptera > Megachilidae > Megachile > Megachile lagopoda. Next base: position 10,738,760 of record CM072797.1, on the reverse strand, counting down.
TTTTTTATTTCGTTTTGTATTCGGTAATTTTTAGTTAATTTGACTTTGCATTAGTTAACTTTTAGTTCATTTAATTTTGAATTAATTAATTCATAGTTAATTTGATTTTTAACGAATTCATTTTTCAATTAGTCAATTGTTAGTTGATTCAATTTTTAATTAACTAATTTTTTGTTAGTTTGATTTTTAAGTAGTATACATTTTTAGTTAATTTAACTTTAAATTATTAATTTTTAGAGTTATATATTTGCAAAATGCCATTAAAATAATTTGTGCATTACTGTAGAGAGAATCTGCATTTAAGGTAACTACCCATAACACGGTGTAGGGAAATTTAATTTAAACTTTGCAGGATTCTAAGGACCATCAAGGGTAACAGTTTTGTAAAAATACAGTATGCATTTCTCCAAGATAAGAGAGGATTTTAGGTATGAAGTTCTTGTAATTTGTATTTAATTGTCTGAGAAGAGTACTAAATCAAGAATGTATTGTGGCTTGAAGGAAAGGTACTAGCTTTATTAAAGAAAGGGATGCGAGTTTAAAACTCGTAAACATTAATTAATTTTTCTCTTACTTTTTTAATCCGCTTTTACTAAAGCTAATAAAAAATAAGTACTACTTTAAAGTCTAACGGGAAAACTTTTTGTTTGCTGAAATTTTGTATTAAATAAAAGCGAACTACTAGGAACTATTTTTTCACCTCACCACTTTTCCCTATTTTTACATCTTTCAGCATAATTTCAAGAAACTTAAATTTTTGCATAGTCAAATTTGCATTAGAATACTAACTATTAATTTCATCATATTCTATCATCACTTATGTTAAAAAGAAAGTATATCTTTATTTCTGGTAAACTTCCATTAGATATTCCATATTAGTTTCAATTACACATTATGACTGGGAATAATACATATTTGCTTCAAGGAATACAAAATGATATAAATGAACGAAAATAAGTAGGTAGAATTACGGAGAAATAAAATATAAGAACTATACATTTTGAACCGCACAAATACAAAATTAAACTTTGATCGCGAAGATCAACATTTCCTTCTTGTCGCGTGGTCGCTTCTCACAAGATTGCCACCGGAAACGAGAGTGGCGCCGCCGCTAGTTTTCTGTACACATTAGAAACTCGCCTTAACCTTCCTTTAGACGCGCCTCTACAGTCCCTGGCCGTCGAATTACCACTATAAATTTTCTGCATTTTTCACGTTTCCCGTAAAATTAGGTCTGTTCAAATTGTAACGATATAATTTATTAGCTACTAACATAACTACTACTGTACATAACATTATTAACACATGTTAATATCTTGTATTTCCATCCTTTGCTTTGGTCACAGCTTCCGGTATGCTCTGTATACATCATATGCTTTATATCTTCATTATTTTCCCAAATATCTGTAATTCTTTTCAACTCGGATAATGTGGTTGGAGAGTTGTAAACTAGTCTTTTGAATAGGCAGACATTTTCTATGGCACTCAAATTTCACCTCTAGCGCTATACTCGAGTCTAACGTAAACGCACGGCCCTTAATCACTCACCACACAATTTATTATCACGATAGTAACAAATTGCTATGTATATATCGCTATCAACGTATTTAGTAATAATTCTGCATGACCCAAGACAATTTTCCATATATGACATAATGTTATAGCCACAAAAGTGAAATTTTCGTGGTCCTAATTCGATGGCCAGAGACTGTAATATCATTCGTCGCGCTGGGACTGCCAGTCCCATAACAACCTAATTTTTTATAACCTTTTGAATAACTCTGACTTAAAATGTTTTTAGTAAATTAGTTTACTAATGTAACTTAAATTTTGTCCCAAGAAATATATTTAAATTGCACTTTTTTAGAAACACACATCAGTATGTACATAATTTATCATTTTTATTTCATTGTCTAAACAAGAGTTTTTCTTGCTTGATTATGGATTTATTTTTTAAATTATAAATTTTGTAACACTTGTGACTTTACGCAATTTATATGAAAATATTTTGGGAACAGAAATGCAAGTAATAACTTGAATCAGATTTATAATTTGAAAAAAATATGTGGACACAGTTTCTTCGCATGAAACTCCGGCAACAGTTTGTAGAATATTACTTTGAAGCATTAAAACTCACGACGTTGTAGCTATAATTGTTGTTATTTAACCACGAAAATGATAAACCGTGAGCCAGTCTCGTGGACGACAGAGGATTAAATTTATTAGACTTACATTACAAAGTCACTATAAGTTTACTATAAGAATCCTATTCTAACAATAAGTATCCTACTTTACCCTAATTAAAGTCGTTTAATCCTATTACATTCCGTACATAATAACGCTGCTCGAAATTAAAGTACTTGTGAAACGAGTACAATCGCAGGAAATGAAATTATTATCGTCAACGGAAATTATATTTCGTGCGAAACCTGTAAGGCGACGAAAGGTAAGCAAACGAATAACCGAAGCGCCATGTTTTAAATTTTGAACAAATTCGAGGTATTGTTTATTTTATAACGGTTAATAAAGAACGTTCGCGTGTATATATTTAAAATTCAAATTTCTATGTTGTTATGTAGCGAAATTTCAATACATGCTTCTCGCGATCACGTTTCTATAAAAATTCAAATGTATAGGTCGCCGCAAAGTTGATTACACAAATTGGAATGCAAATTACTCATTAGCATAAACAGATCGTTCGATAATAACCAACGTCAAAATTGTATAGAATATATTTACATTTTTTATGGAAATAAATTAGATTTTGAAATCTTAATACAAATTACTTTGTGTGGAGTACATTTCTTTTGTGGTTCAAAACAAATAACTCGAATTTCACGTGGATATATGAGTTAGTTTTTAAAATTCGAGAATTTGGAAAATTCAGCTTTGCAGGAATTTGGGAATTTGAGGATTTAAGAATTTGACAATTCGAAAATTTAAAAATTTAGAAATCTGAGAATTTTTGAAGTTGAAACTTTGGATATTAGAGAATTTTTTAATTTGGGAATTCGGAAGTTTGTGCATTTGGATATGTGAGAATTTGGAAATTTGAGAATTAGGGAATTTGAGAAGTTGAAAATTTGCGAATTTGGAAATTTGAGAAGTTGGAAATTTGCGAATTTGGAAATTTGAGAATTGGGGAATTTGACAATTTAGTAATTTGAGAGATTGAAAATTTGAGAGTTTGGAAGTTTGAGAATTTGCAAATTTGAAAACGTGGAAATTTGAGTATTTGAAAATTGAAAGATTTAGAAATTTGGGATTTTAAAAATGTACAGATTTGGGGATTTGAAAATTTAAAAATTCTGAAATATAAAAATTTATATAATGTATAAAAAACAGAAGAAGTTTAATTTTTCAATTTTATGTAGTGTAATTAATAATATCAGTAATAATTACTATATTCCAATATTATATTTACACTGATTTTATTAATGAAAGTCGAATTTTAAAGCGATCGAATGTCAAAATACATAACACGTAAATATTATATTCATAACAGTTAATACTAATTACACAATAATTCCAATAATAATACAAGCTCAAACTGTAATAATTGCGTATATTATTAACTGTAGTAATTACGTCTCTTTGTCCCCGATTTTGAAGGAATGCTGCAGTTTGCTTCGATAAACGATGTTACATCTGTTTTTTATTATTTTACCCAGAAAGGTATCACAACATATTTCGTAATATACATTTTAACCGATATATGATTATGCACCACATACTGCTCGATTATCACGCTATCACGGACTATTAATAAACCATGTGGCGGGATGACAAATTAATTCTCAAATTACTGCTATTGAGGTTATTAACAGGACCGGCCACAGAGAAATATGGCGGGTGCAAAATATCTGGGCGGATTACACAAAGGCTTCAAAAAAAGAAAAGAACGATAAAAAATAAAATGAATAAATAGTGACGATAGAAAATAAAGAACTGCAGGATATCTTGGATACTAATTTGGTTAGGACAAATAAAAAATTATAAAGAGTAACAAATAAGACTGCATATTTTAGGAAAATTAATAACTTTTATATTTCAAACTGTCAGTAATGTTTGACAAAAATGTTTGTACTAATCTTTGATACAAATTGAAAAATATTAAATGCAACCCTAACAAAGTTGTTACTTTCTTCACAGGTTTTTCAAATTAAATTCACGCTTCTGCAAATGAAATTAACTTTTCTGCAAATCAAGTACTTTTACATGTATATTATATTTAAAAAATATATCAAATAACGTGAATTACTTAGAAATCAAAAATTTTATTATAATTCATACAATTACATAAATATACATGGGGATGAAGTATGAAAACTGTGTGCAAATAATTCAATAACTCAATAGTAATAATTTAAGGAGAACCGTTAATAGACGGTTAAAATAACCTAGTTAATATAACCTAGTAAAGGTTATACACATATATAGTTACTTCATCATTTCATCACGTTTTTTTAAATATTTAAGTACATGATTTGCAAAAGGGTGAATTTATAAAAGGATTAATTTGCGAAAGAAAGAATTTAGTTCGAAAAACCTATATATACCCAGTCAAACATAAACTAGAACTTGTATAATTTTTTGTTCCAGCGAAACTTTTTAAGGGAAAGAACAAATGATTTACGTTACGTATATTCTGTCTATTCATACACTTTTTTCACCGAATTGCCGGCTTTTTTATTCCACTTATGAAGAGAGTTATGTACACATCCACTTGTACACGAATTTTTTACATCTTCGTTGCTATTGAATCTCTGTTTTAATTCCTCTGTCGGCAATACAAATCGATAATAATCACATGGTGATAAAACTGGGCCGTAGGGAGGCTGATCAATCATTTTCATTTTTTCCGTGTTCGAACGATGGAACTCATCTAACCGTGATTTTTCAAAATTTCAATTCATTTCGAATAACGGAAACTGTACTTGCACTAATGTTAACACTTTACGGCCCTTTTACGTACCAATTCCGCAATTTACAAAATAAATCAAGAAAGGTGCACTCTTGAGACAAATAAGAGCAGTTTCTCTTACACGCCATTTTCTGTAAAGGTGTTCTCGATAAAATGTATTGCTACAGTGCGAAGTACGTAACAAATTTTTCATTTACTATAAGTAGTAAATAAGTAAAAATTATATTTAGTATTTATCTGAATTATTTATAAGATTCAAGAGAAATGTCGAGCACAGTCGACAGGAGTGCATAGGGTTAACTTCCGAACTTTCATCGATTTTCATGCGTCGATCATGCTGGAAGTTTTCGAACCTGTGTGTTTCGTGACGTCACACTTGTCGGATATCGCGGGTGCAACGCGTTCTCGACGTATTCGTCCACTACAAAGCGATTTCCACCGATCAAACACTCAAATCCTTGACAACGTCTCATCCCCAACTGTAAACGCGCTGTGCAAAATTTCATAGGCTCTGCGAGATTGTTTTATTGAGGACGGGGCATAAAAATGTGCGAGCGACATCTGGACGAGCGAGTAGGAAGTAAAAGACAAACGAGTAAAATTGTGCTTACTGGAAAGAGACGCGTGCGTTGTGAGCAACTGTCTTTTATATTTAAATATTTATTAATATTCGACACTATATACGCGAGAAAAGTGTTTTTCTATTTCCCAATACCACTGTGCCTTCGACATCTTCAACATGTTCATTCGACACAGAATCAATATCTGGTTAAAAACTTAATAGTAGGTTGTGCGACAGAAGATCCTGACTTTTGATTTATCGTGTTATTTCGACGAAACGAAAAGCAGAGTAGTGAAGTGGAATATTCGTGAGACACCCTTATAACTGCCACCAGATAAGGGTCGTTGGTCCCTTCGAGATAAGGTGTGCAGATATAGTAAATATTTCGGTTTATATTTGCCCGAGTACAATGATCAAAGTTTTTGTCATTCACATTACACAAGTTACAGCTCCACTCAAATATTAAAAGTAGTTTGCACATAAGAAGATTATGATCGCTAAAAATTATTGTAATTGGACAAACTTTTATCTGAAATAATTTTTCATGAACAGGTAGAGAAGTTACAAAGTTCCTCGGCCATAATTAATTCGAAGCGTAAACTTTGTTGAACATAACTACACAACATTTTCACTAACGTTTAGACAAAATGGCGGTTATCAATTACAGCGAGCCACGAATTATAGCGAAATTGGTGCGCTGTTCCTTTACGAATTTCCAATCAGGACATTCTAAAGCGACAGCTAGTAATTACTAGTACAATTCAATATATCGTTTAGCGAAATTACAGCTAATGAACGTACAGCGTGGCCTTAGTTTGACAAATTTCGATCAAAAGATACGAACATTCAAAGGGAACCGTATAGGCTGTTTGAATTGCAATCAACTATTAGATTATTGCATATCAATTAACTGATTTGGAAATTTAACCTTTCTCCATCCAATCAGAACCAATTTTGACCTAAAGTTATAACATAGAGTGTCTGAAGTTGAGGTTATAGATTATAATTTGTATATTACAGGTTATTATTTTTAATAGGTTATAAATTTTTGTATTAACAGGTTATTATTTTTAATAGGTTATAATTTAATTATTGTTAGCATAATCTTATAAAAACTTTATGTTTAATTTATTAATGGTTAATATATTATATTATTTGTTATCATATATATAGATATTTTATTTACAATTATTTGTTATCATATATATAGGGATTTTATTTAAAAATTGTATTATAAATGTTCAAAGTAGTATTTTTAATTAATTTTAATTAGTTTTAACTATTTTAATACTTAATTTTAACTATGTTTAATTCTGAATTAATTTGACCTAATTTGATTTTGAATGAGTTAATTAATTTTAATAATATGCTTGTAAAAAAAGGAGAAAGATCATTTGCTCATTATTCTATATATTTCTTCAAATTCGAATAAGCTACGTTAAACGTTAAAACATTTATGCGTAAAGTCGTGAAGAGTCTTGCTAAATTAAATTTTATCCTGGATGCACTTGTCATTCATTAAGCGGATTACACGTACATTTTCGTTCGTAAATATCTAGATGCTTTCCTGTTTTTACAAGTATTTCGCTATTCTTCCAGATGTATAAAATACCTTTATTAATACAGCATGTATATTATTTAAACTACAATGCATATTGATAAATAAACTATTCAAGAGTACTGTTTTCATAACTATATTTAATTTACCCCCTTATATTTTCTTTGTAATAAACATTTTAAAATATGAAAAATATATTTAAAAATGTTCATAACAATCTTGAACGTTAAAACTGTATATTTATATATAAATATATATGATTATATATATATATATATAAATAATAAGCGGACGAATCGATAATTTGATACTTTTATTAAATTTCTAATATATTTATTAACAAAAAGGATCTTGCCTTATATTTTTGAATATACTTATAAATAAGACTTCATTTATACAAATATTTATTAGAAGCTCATAGAAAATATTGTGTACTTTATTATGTTTAAATTTAATTTTAAATAAAATTTAGTTCCTTAAGGAATTTATAAAAAATATTAAATCTATTATTTATTCATATAAAGATATGAGTTATGAATATTATTTATTTGTATTTGAATTATTTACAAATAATAATTATTTTACAAATAAGAATTCATTAAAAATATTAAATATTTTCTCTGTCCTCTTATTTAAAAATGTAGTTAAAAATAATATTTTTTACAATATTATTAAAGATATTAAATTCATTATTTTCCAAATACTGTATAAAAGTACAACAAAATTATAAGATTTCTTTTCAAGAAAATTTGCCAGAAATTTCCTTCATTTTTCTTACTTATTTATAAATAAGAATTTACTAAAAATACAAAATTTAATTTACTGACTTGAACAATAAATATTTGTCAGAAGTTTATTGAGAATCAAATTTGTAATTTGCCTTCTTATTATTTATAAATATAATCATAGATGAGTTTTATAACCATAGTTAGTAATGGTTATAAAAATAATCTTTGGAAATTTATTCTGTTATACCCTACTTGCCAACTTTCCGGATACTTAAAAGCGATAATGTACGTCGGCGAGACTTCCGCTACAATATTAATTAAAAATTAGTATCAAAATCAACTCCGTACAGTTTAAACGACAAAAGATTCTTATCACCTGTTACGTGTTTAATTACCCTACATTTCACACCCGTGATTAGATGAAGTAACATTTGTTATCATACAACCAGTTATTTCAACAATACCGAGCGTGTACCCATTAAATATATCATTGGAATCGTACAGAAAAATTCCGTTTGAGTCTCGATTAAATTTATTTTATTCTCTTTGTGCTAGAAGTACTCTGCAAATTGTGGAATAATAAAATGCTGATATATTTGCATAGTAATGTAGTGGAAAATTAAAACAGGGAAGAAGTAAAATAATTGAATAATAAAATAGTAAAATGAAAAGAGAAGTAGACTAGTAAAATAATAAAATAGCAAAGTAGAACAAATAGTATAATTATAGTATACTAGAATAGTACAATAGTTGTATAATTATTGATGTTAATAGTAACATAATAAAACAGTAATGTAAAAACAATAAAATAATGAAACAAAAAAAAGTAAAACAGTAGAATAATAATGTACTAAAATAGTAGAATAATAGTATAGTAGAATGGTGGAATGATAAAGTAGTATAGAACAATAAAATAGTAAAATATAAAAAATGGTAAAATAGAATAATAACAGATTAACAAAATGGTATAGTAGTAAAATTGTAAAATCGTGAATTCATAAAATGGTAAGAATGGTAAGACAATAATATAAATTGGTAAAGTAAAAAAACGATAAAATAGAAAAATATTAAATGAGTGCAGTAGTAAAATAGTAAAATATCAAAATGACAAAAATGGTAAAGTGGTATAGTAGTGAAATAGTAAAATCACAACATAATAGAATAATAAAATATCAAAAGGGTAAAATAATAAAACAGTAAATTAGTAAAATAATACAATAGTACAGTAGTAAAGTGGTAAAATAGTAAAATCGCGTATTGATCAAACAGTAAAAACATTAAAATGCTAAAACATAACTAGTAGAATAATAAAACGGTAAAACAATAAAATATTCCTATAAGAATAACGCTTGTCCGTTGAAAATATGTATGCAGACACTGTTCACCTAAATAGATAAAATAGCAAGACAAGATATCGGTATATAATTTTATATTAATAATTCACTTGCACAGCTATATTATTCAATCATATTAATTTTCAAAGCGACATATTTAATATTTCACGCGTAATCGTATCGAACGAATTTTAATTAACAGTCCTATATACATAACCTAATTAAATCTCTCTTCCCACTCCAGCAAAAATCCTCGTGAACAATTCAAATATAAATCAAGGTTACAAAAGAATTCAACTTCAAAACGGAATCGAATGACACGCAACTCCACTAAAGTGAAATAAAAAGAATCTAATAATCGGATTACTGCAACATGCAGATAACAAAACAGACATTTCTCCCGTACATCAGATAATCACAATTGAAATTGAACAACTGTCAAGTACACTGACCTCCATAAGAAAGCTGTACGAGTCAAAGTGCGCCCCCATGGTTATATTTCGAAACGAAAGAACAAGTGACAGGCAAAATTACTTACGATTACGAGGCGACGGTGTCCAGCTGGCCCGCATTTCCCGTGTTTAAGTGATGTACCGGCATCTTTTTGACAGTTGCTGTCTTTGGTGTTCGTCTGCTTCATTCTTTCATCGCGAACGAGTTGACGATCGCTGGTTGTAAACAAAAAACGTAACAACACCGACGATCGATAAGTACCCGTAGCTACCTGTTTCGTTTTTCTTGCGAATTAAATGCAACAGCCTGCGCGAAATAACACGACCGTACGGGCCTTCTGGAATGGCACCGACGAGTTGGTGGCCGTTCACGGCACCGCGACACTTAACGCGTTGGAAACGGTCGCTCACTGGCGCACACTCGAAGGGTGAATGCATCGATCGAAGCACCCTCTACTACCCGGCTTTTCTCATTGGTTGATTATCGCTGCGCGCGCATTCTCGAGCGTACAACACCTCTCGCGCATGCGCGCTCACGCTTTGGAAAAAAGAGCGCGGAACTGCTTTCGAAGTTGTATTTCAAATTGAAACATTTCGAAACTAACTGTTTCGAACTGTTATATGAGCCATTTATATTGAAAGCGGGACAAATTTACTTTTGGAAAAATAAAGATAATGATGTCAACTTAATGATACATTTATCTGTAAGCTAACTGTAATAAAAGTTATTGAAATTCTTTAATATTAAGGTGATGAAAGTTTGACTGATTAACGGCATTGGAAAAATTATTTTGAAAGTGCTGCAACCTTGAAATTATTTTTATTGGAATATATTACGGTATTTAGCTCTGGTAAATTTTAGTAATGCCATGTGAAACTACAAAGTAGTATTGGTGTAGGTAACCTTAATATAAGTGAGGATGTGCTATGATTGCTGATTCTATTATCAGCTTGCAAGTATGTTACAGTTTATAATAAACACTCAACAAAGTCAACACGGTACTTGTTTTAGTATCGGTGCACAAAACCCCTCCAAAGTTTCACGATTATTTCTAAATTAATTATATATTGACGTTTAAAAAAATATTCAGATTAACAAAAAGTATTCATATTCAGTGGATATTATTTGTAGAGGTAAATACTATCGCTATGTACCAGTGTAATGGTAGATACACTGTTCGTATCATGTGACAATGTATTGCTTAAGATTTGAACAGTTGTGGAGAACCGAAAACGTATCATAACTATTATTAGCAATACCGCTTTTGACTTATATTGGTTATGGTTTCGCTTGTTTTAGAATCAACGTTACATCGGTTCTATGACCGTTACTTTTCGGTCGTATATTTTGCTGCTGCATTTTGGTTATCGTTCTGTTTTACGTCATAAATACATATAAATTATTGCACAATATATGTAATTTATAGCTGGTATATTTTCGTTTTGGGACTATAAACATAAAATGTATAATATGTATATATACCGGGTGTCTCAGTTTTCTGCCAAACTTTACCAACTTGTTCCATACGCAAAAATAAATAAAGATGTTACATTAACACAGTGTTTTAAACGCTTTATTAAAAAGTTATAATAAAAATGCAAAACAACTTTAGACTGTTTTGTTTTTCGATGCCGTATACAGTGTATCTGTAAAAAGCTGAATAAAAACTCGTTTATTTTCACGAGATACAAAAATGAATACCCTACAGAAATTTTGTTCTTTTCTCGATAAAGGATAGACATAAAAGCAGAAAGGAGGTAGATGGAAATGTCAATAAAAGTTGAAAAATAAAAAACTACGTAGGTGTTTATTTGTGCATATAAAAAGATCCCTGGTCTGTCAGGGACATGGGTGTCATAAACTGACACGGTACGTTCAGCGTTCACGTGACTTTGTTAGATCACCAGCTGAAAAGTCCCTATCTGTTGAAAGATCTCTGGCTTCCTTGTGTCCGTTGGATTTAGAATTTCATACCAAGCGTGGCACGTGTGACGACGTGATTCCGTCTGAAAATACTTGAGCTATGCTGCCAGAAGTTCTGAAGGACATCGTCAGAGAAGCGTCGTAGCTTATTAAAGTCCTCCTCGCTTCCTCGCACCAGTTCCAGAAGATGAGCTTCTGGTCCCTTGCCTTCAGGTCCGTCAAAAGCAAAGCGAGGTTCTTCGCGACGGTTGCATCGATTCTGAGCACGTGACGACCTTCCACTATCACTGGAATCGTTTCTGATCTCCTGGCGCACCTAAGGAACAATAATGTTACGTTACTGCTAAACAAAATGGACGGCACGAGTTGCAAGCTCAGATTTATGGCCCGATCGCAACGGAAAAACGCCTTTATTGAATCGCTGCGAATAAAGTCGTTTATTCATGAATTTATTAACTATAGTAGAGTCACGATATAGGCGATAATGATCTGCACGATATAAACAAAAACATAATCCCTAACACTGTGGGCAGGATCTTCGAGAAACAAGAAGCTCGCTCGCCGAGAAATGTAACGTGATCCAGGTTCAGGTGTATCCATGAAACAATACCAATGTAACTATGAAACTTCTTTATTTTTCATTCTTTTGTTATGAAAATTTTACCAATAGATTCTTCACATTTTTCTGATTAAAATGAAACCAAACACGATATAATTTGGCCTATATTTATTGGTTTAATTGACGATAATCTGTTTAGGACGCAGAGGAGGATAGCGAGTGAGAAAGAGAGACGATTGTGGCAGTCGACGAAGATCGAAAGCTTCTTACATTATTTACAATGCTAATGCATTGCTAACTCTTTTATTTTTAGTTCTTTTTTATACAACTTTTATCAACATATCTGTGGCATTTTCCTCATTAAAACTGGACCAAATACGACGTAACTCGAGACATATTTACTACAATTTTTCTTAACAATACTAACCATTTTCAATGATAGGAATTAATTGTAATATAATGCAATATAGCAGAAGACCTCTTTGTCTCTCAAGCAGGATTCTTTCAAAACTGAAGGTGGTTAGATTTGAATATTATTTAAATGTTGGGTATAGATTTTAAAATATACAACTTTGTGAATTAGTAAAATTTACATTTTGAATTTTTGAAATTGTAATTTTGTGAATCTGTGAATTTGTAAATTTGTAAACTTGTGATGTACATTTATAAATCTGTAAGTCTGTAAATCTGCAAATTTGTACGTTTGTGAATTTATAAACTTGTAACTTTGTAAATTTGTGAATTTATGAATGTATACATTCAAATATTTTTAAACGTCCCAATTTGAAAATGGATTATTCGTTCATTAAAATTACAGTTAATCTCCGTGAACTTTTATAATCTACATTATACGCTATAGTGTGAAAATGATGTAATTTAGCAGGCAATATATCGGTAGTCTACTGTACTTACCAGGACATTACTCGTTCCCGTAGATATTCAGCAGCCGGATAGCTCAACGATTGTTTCGGGGATACGAACAGGATCTTCAAGCCATCGATAACGCGTTCTTCTATCAGTAATCCGGGTCTGGCCGCGAAATAGAGCAGCAGAATTAGATTTACCGCGATTCCAGCAATCATCCCATATTCTGGACCGATTGCCAAACAGCTGAACAAAGTCACCGTCAAAGGTATCAAATCAATCTCTGCAAATAGAAATGGATTCTCTATTACTAGCATTCCACGATTCTCTATTCTCACAGAAACTGTCGTTAGAGCAGATCTAAGAAATTAATTCGCAAATGGAGTTTCTAACCTTCTGAATCTTCAAAGTTCGAAATACAGAAAACTTCACATTTTGAAATATTCATAATTTAAGAATTTAGTTTTTTATGATTAAATTATAATTTTTCCTAACGATATGATACATATACTTTAACTTTGATAATTTACTTGTTTAGAAAATTCACAAAATATGTAATTTCCAGATGTTTCCAATATCGTGTATTAGTGCAAAGAGGTGCCCCATGGTGCCTAAACTTGGCATTACCTTTTATTTACATGTAATGTACTTTTGAAGGATTTGTTAGTACTCTTATAAAACGTGGTGAAGGCAAAAAAGTGCGAATCAAACATATGAAAAGGCTCATTCGATTGAAACGGTGAGTGAGACAGTAGGGTGAGCCATGGCGCTATGTAATCTACAATGACATTTGCGAAAGCCACTATAGTGGGCCGTCGTACAGAGAGATGATTCGTGAAAGCCACTATAGTGGCGCGTCGTGCCTAAGAGGTTGTGGATTCGTAACTTACATGAATGAAATAATATTTGACCGTCTTTACTGATATTCTAGCATCATGAATGATCTTCAACAAACAGATAATGTTAAAAGGGAACAACGCATCGATAAGATGTATCTAAACCAATCGGAAAGATTCGGCAATCGCCGATAATTTACGGCGCACAAGTCGATCCGCGGTTGGCACGTGGCGAATAAAAAAGATTCGGAAGGTATGTGAAGTTGTGAAGTGTAAATAAATTGTTACATCAAAAGGAAGAATTGTGGAGTTCATTTGGAAATCCCAACAGATGATGTAAACTCACTTTTGGTCCTCCAAAGCACGGTGAAAATATGAAGTTCGAGCATATAGTACATGGCAACTATGATGACCGCAGCGAGAGTTGCTTTCGGAATGTATTCGAATGTCGAGGTCAGAAGGCCGCTGGCTAAAAGCACCAGGCATCCAGTAATTACACCGCCCATCGGTGTTTTTACACCCGAAGCGTTGTTTACAGCAGTTCTTGTGAAGCTCCCAGTGCTCGGCATTGATCGTGAAAAGCTTCCGAAAATATTACAAAGTCCCAAAGCCAGCATCTCCTGATTAGCGTCGACCGTTTTTCCTTTAGCTAAAAATACATTGAACATGCTTAAATATTGTTGACTAGGAAATATGTAAAAATGCATTGTAAATTCTGTAATCCATTTAACTAATAGTCATTAAGATTATAACAAAGTAGTAAATAATGTAATAAATATGATATTTAGCGATTAAGATTGTAACAGAATGTTAAATGAAATATATACGTGTTGCAATTATTCATCGTTGTAATAGAGGTTGCAATAAAATATTAAATAAAATAATAAATACACTACATTTTTCATAAATTAAGATATAATTAATATGACATTTATCTACAATAACAATACAGTTAATATAATATTTTCCTTGAAAACGTACCAAAAGCTTTGGCAATAGCAATGCTCTCCAAAATGGCGATCAGTGGGACGGAAATGGTGGTGCTCCCTAATTCCTCAATGAGGTCCTCAAAGTAGTATGTTTTATTTCCACTCACAGTTGAAAATGGCGGTGGTGCGAACGACGGCAATCCTTCCGTAATATTTCCAGTAATTTTGAAAGGTTTAATATTGTAAGAATACAACGAATAACTCAATATTATTCCGATGACGACGATCACAGCGTTCCTGGCCAATGACGTTACCCACATCGCTTTCTGAAACGCTGTCCCATCTTTCTTTCCACGTAAATTCTGTTTTCCCATATTCAAATTAAATAATGTAGTACTGCAAGTATTTTTAGATTTCTACCTAACATTTAGCTACATTAAATACAAATTTTAATCCTTGTACATTGAAATACGATTTGGGCAAACCGCCGATCACTTCGTATTGACAATTGATACAATTAAATTGAACATAGTAAACTGAAACAACGGCGAAATTTAATATTTGAACGGTCAATAACTGAATGTAAAACGAATAAAAAAATAAATTCTCGTTCAACGCTTTAAAGCAGACATGGGTGTAAAAATTCAGTAACTCAATAGATCCATCACGCTTCGTGTTGTTCCCAATAAAAGGCGTTCCTAACAAGAGGCGTTCTTAACAAGGGGCGTTCCTAATATTGGGCGTTTCTAAGCAGAGACGTTGCTAATAGGGAGCGTTCCTAATTGGCGGCGTTGCCAATTGAAGACGTTCCTAACACGATGGTTTCCGAATATCGAGCGTTATTAGGAGAAAATGTTCCTAATAAGGGGAATTCCTAAAATAGGACATTAATAAGGGGCGTTCCTAACAAGCAATGTTGCTAGTACAAGATATTTCTAACACGGAACATTCCTGATAGGACCACCCATGAGAGGAAGAGGTCCTAATAATAAATGTCCTTCACAATGGGCGTTCCTGACAGGAAAGATTGCTAATATGGGATGTTCCTAACAAACGGCGTCGTTAATAGAAGATGTTTCTAACAGACGGCGTAGCTAATAAAAGACGTTCCTAACACGAAGCGTTTCTAATAAAAGGCGTCTATAGGATGAAATGTCCTTAACAAAGGACGTCCTTACCAATAGGCGTTTCCAAACAGGGACGTAACTAATAGGCGGTGCTTCTAACATAGGGCGTTCTTATTATGGAGCATTTGTAAAAGGAGGCGTTCTAAATAATGAAAGCATGATAGGCGCAAGACAAGGTATCGGGAAGACATTATGTTACATGTTTTTATGTTATTCCGAACGGGAAGCTTTGAAATGTAGATGTGTTTCTACCAGAGAATATTCCAATTTGATGGTGATACTATTAAAGCTTGTTTCTTTCTTGAGACGTTCCTTATAGGGAATCTTACTAATAAAAGATGTTTGTATTAGTGGACGTTTTTTAAAAAGGCGTTCCTGTCAGGGGGAGCTCCTCTTAGTGGGCGTTCCTATTATAGAGCGTTTCCGTTAGTGGGTATTTCTATTAGGAACCGTTACTGTCAAGGAATGTAATAAGAAGTAGTTCTTATTAGTAAATGTTCCTATTAGTAAACATTTCTATTAGAAACCATTCCTGTTGGTGGGTGTTTCTTTTAGGAGTCGTTCTGATCAGGGGGCGTTTCTATCAGGAGGCGTTACCATTATAGTGAGTTCCTTTCAGGAGGCGCCCTCATTACAAGACGTTTCTCTTAATAAGCGTTTCCATCAGAGGACCTCCAAAAGAAACTTTTAATCAGAAGTGTTTCTGATGAATAGGGTTATTCACAAGAAATTATTGTACTGATAAGACAACTTAGTGAAAACATATTAATGGGAACACAGTGAGATGGTAAGAAAGAACACATGATAATATGCCATAAAGCGTAAAGTGGGTGTACCTTCCCCGTTTCTGAGGCTTATCTATGTTCACCTTTGAACTAGCTCCATTTACCACCTAGTGCCCATGCCTGTGCTAAAGCCTCAGATCCTTTGATCTTTACATGCTAAAACTCAAAAGTAATTCTCTTTTCACTTGGTTCTTTCACATTTTCCGTCGAGATTAAGGGACCTTAATTAAAATTAGTACTCCGTGCTGCTTCCAAGACCTATCAAATTTTTAATTCCACTTTTATTCTCAGAAATAATTAACCATAATATTGAACAGATACAGGGTGAGTTAATTGAAACGGTTGCCCAGAAGAACTTTTGGAAAAGGATTTGAGACAAACTACATTGTATTCAAAGGTACGTATTAAGGGAAAGAAGTTTATATTCTATAAGAACTATTCCAAACTATAATTTAAATTTTGACTCTACAAATATTAATGTTTTTATTGAAAAAAGAAGGTATTGGAAATATTGAAGTTATTAATAGTTCTAGAACTAAGTAATATAATTTATAATACTCACTTTAAGACAGATAAGTAGAATCATAGAACAGACTCCCAGTAGTGTGTCCCACAATTTCACCTCGTTCAGGTGATCAGCAACTTTAACAACGGCGTCAATGAAGGAGTCGCTTCTACCACTCAGACCAAGAAGCGTTCCCAACTGAGATGTTCCAATTATTATCGCAGCTGCGTTCGTGAATCCCGAAATCACTGGCAGACTAACAAATTCAACAAGAAATCCCAGATGAAGCAATCCCATGATCGTGATTATGCAACCTGATAAGAAACAGAGGAGTACCTGAACACAGAATAACATCAGTTATAACCTTCGCATTTCTAATTCTAACATTCCTACTGACGTTTCTAACGGGGAGCGTTTCCAACGGGGAGTTGTTGGAAAGGGGCGTTTTTAGCAGGGAGTGTCTTTAAGAAGGGGCGTTTCTAACGTAGGGTTTTTAAAAAGAAATAGGAATTTCCAACACAGAGCGTTCCCAATGAAGGGCATCATTAACGGAGAATATAACCAACACAAGGTGTTATTAGTAGAGGGTGTTCCTGACAGAGAGCGTTGCAAATAGAGGGCGTTTTCAATAGAGGGTGATTCCAACAGAGGGCGGTTCTAACAAGGGGTGTTCCTAAGAGAGGACGTCCACAAGAGAGTGGTTCTAATAAGGGGCGTTCCTAAGAGGGGACGTCCCCAATAGAGGGCGTGGTCAACACAAGATATTCTTAACAGAGGACGTCCCCAATAGAGTGGTGTTTGCAACAGAATTCATTCCCAACAACAGGCGTTTTTAACAGTGTGTATATCAAATAAAGAGCGTTCCCAATAGAGCACATTCGCAATAAAGGACTAACAAGTCCTTTATTTATTAATTATCATAGAACTTGCATTGATCATTTCTGCTGTAACTAATTTGACATAATAAATTACATTTTCCATTGGCTAAATGGAATCAGACATCTCAGTTTTATGAGTGTTTTTGTTCTTCCAAAATAACGCGCTCCACTCTAAAGTTAATAGAAACATATATCTCCACCTCTACAGGAAATAAATATTTTTCAAAGTGAAAAATCAGACACCAGGGACAAGACACCAGAAAATTTCAAGATAAATATGAAAAATGTTTGAAGTTGCACTTACCGCAATATCAGCTCCAAGTCTTATAACATGCTGTTGCGACAGTAAAGCCATTATTGCTGTTGGTCCCACTGTGATGTCTTTACAGCTACCGAACACCACGTAGACGAAGCATCCCATGAAACTGCTGTACAGGCCATACTGAAGTTTTCAAAAGTTCACCTAACGAGAACCAGTTCTTCCACTATTGTCAATTTCATGCAACTGCTCGCTTTTAGCAGTCGTTTCTAATGGCGTGGGTAGGGTTTTCGTTTGGGAAGAAGATAAGAACCTTATCTTTGCGTAAAGTATACAAATGTAATAATTTTCAAGTTTACAAATGTCTAAGTTTCTAAATCCCTCAATTTTCAAATTTTTTAGTTTTCTAATTATCTAATTTTTTAATTCTCAAATTTGTGAATTTCTAAAAACCAAAATTTTCATATTTGAAATTTTCTAAATCTCCAAAGTAAAGAATTTCAAAATCTTCAAAAACACCAAAACCTCGATCTTTCAAATTTAAAACCACAAATCTCTACATTCCCAAATTTTCAAATTCCCTATCCACTAAATTGCCGAATTCCCACCTTTTCAAATTAAAAAATCCCAAATCTATGAATCTGAAATTTTTCAAATTTACTAATTACTAAATCCCTAAATTGACCAATTCCCAAACCTCTAAATCCCCAAATTCTCAAGTTTCCGAATTTCTCAATTTTTCAAATTTAAAATTCCCAAATTTCTGAGTTTTCAAATTTCTAATTTCCTAAATTGACCAATTCCCAAATCTTTTATCTTCTTTGTCGCTACTCAGGAAGCTTAAGTGACGTTAAATAAACAGGAACGAATTTACTAAACATGACAGTGAAAAATTGATTTCAATTATCCTTTAAACCACGTACATTTTTAAACGCGAATAAGCAAAATATGCGAAACGATGAAACTACATTCGGAAGTTTTTAAAAACAAAGTTTCATTGCGGGTCGCGATTTATTATAAAATTTTCGCTAAAATATGCACTTGCATAAACATCAGCGGGCTAGTTAGAAAGAACGAAAACTTTTTTCATTTACAAGCTCATTTAAACTTGGCGAAATAAATTGGAAACTTTATAAAAGAAGTATGTATACACACCTGCGCTGGTAGTCCAGCTACAATTGCGTAAGCTATACCCTGCGGTATAACGGTCAAACCGACGGTCAATCCCGCCAAAAAGTCCTGCAGGAATCTCGGGAAACTGTATCGTGGCAGCCATTCTAGGATCGGTATCCTTCGTTTGATGTACCGCTTTAAATTGAACCCTGAAGTTACCTCACCCCCTGAAATAAATAAATCATAATGAATCGTCGGTACAATAAATCATGGTAAAAGTACTGGTAGTTAACAAGTTTTTAGAAAATATAAAAAAATAATAATAAAAATAATAAAAATGATAGTTTGGAATGGTGTAAATTTGAAAAGGCGAAATTTTGAAGATTTACGTTTGCGAATTCAGGTACTTCTCAATTTGCAATGTTGTCGATTAAAAAATCCCTTTATGTGAAGATTTGAAAGTGATTAAATAAAAAATTTCCACTATTACAAATGTCGAAATATGATAATTGTTATATTTGTGAATTTTTTAATTGAATTTCTAGATTTGAAAATTGTTAAATTCCTAAACTTGAACATTGTTAAATTCCTAATCTTGAAAATTGTTAAATCTCCAGATGTGAAAATTGTTAAATTTCTAAATGTTAAAATTGTTAAAATCCCAAATATCAAAATTGTCAAATTTCTAAATTTGAAAATTGTTAAATTCCTAATCTTGAAAATTGTTAAATTCCTACATTTAAAAATTGTTAAATCTCCAGATGTGAAAATTGTTAAATTACTAACTGTTAAAATTGTTAAAATCCCAAATATCAAAATTGTTAAATTTCTAAATATGAAAATTGTTAAATTCCTAATCTTGAAAATTGTTAAATTCCTACATTTAAAAATTGTTAAATCTCCAGATCTGAAAATTGTTAAATTTCTAACTGTTAAAATTGTTAAAATCCCAAATATCAAAATTGTTAAATTTCTAAATATGAAAATTGTTAAATTCCTAATCTTGACAATTGTTAAATTCACACATTTAAAAATTGTTAAATCTCCAGATGTGAAAAGTTGTTAAATTTCTAAATTTGGAAATTGTGAAATTTCTAATCTTGAAAATTGTTCAATTCCTACATTTAAAAATTGTTAAATCTCCAGATGTGAAAAGTTGTTAAATTTCTAAATGTTAAAATTGTTAAAATCCCAAATATCAATATTGTTAAATTTCTAAATTTGGAAATTGTGAAATTTCTAAATGTGAAAATAGCTTAATTCCTACATTTAAAAATTGTGAAATCTCCAGATGCGAAAATTGTTAAATATCTAAATTTAAAATTTGTAAAATTCTTAAACTTAAGAATTGTTAAATTCTTAATATTATAGATTTTATTTCCAAATTCTGTAATTTTATATTAAACAATATTGTCTATATCCCAACAGTGCAGTTCCAATAACATGCACTAAAATCTACTTAAAAGTATAACGAAACTTTCACATATTCCTATGTTCCTTCCGAATATACTGAATCCTGAACATCAAAATTAAAGACAAATTTTCAAAGTCAACAATAAATCAACAATAAACACTTTCATAATGAACTTTCAGCGAAATGATGAAAATACATTTTTAAAATGCTGTAAACGAGTTCTTTGGACTCAACTAGCCTTTCGACTGCTGAATGACAAGTCATTCATTAGATATACATATGAACTTATTCTTTTCAAGGAAACAAATTAATTACCAAATAAATATCGTATTCTTACCGGTTGAAATTACAGTGTACATCGTACCAGACATTCTCACAAATTATTTCACGCTAAAACTTTAAGAATAAGATTCTGTTGCTAATGGTGTCTCTGTATCACTGTTTGAAACTGTACACAATACACGCTGGATGAAAAACGAGAAGTTACATTATGTAAGTTGATGGTAAGGACACTTTGCAATTTACTCATTACCCATTGAGTATAATGTTTAATTCATTCGCAGCCTCGTAACGCTTTTGTATTTCAATAAATTACTGTAATAATAAAGTTATGACAGTATTATTACTTTGTTTCACTTTTAAAGAGAATAAACTTCTGGAAAAATGTATAAACTTTAAACCAAAAATGTTTAAACCTTTAACTAGCTAAATGTGTACGTTTAAAAAAGAACTATGCGTAATGTAATGTATATATATGTATAATACCTAGATAAATGTCACATTGTTCATTGGTTGCAAAATTGAAAAGGTAATCATTAGTGATAAAGTTGATTGTTAGAATAATAACGCGGGTATTGATATGATAAAAAACAGCTGAGTGTATAGCAAAAATAAGCATAGTGAGCAATAATATTTCAAACTGTAAATAAATATACTGAAATATTTAAATGATGTAATATAACTTGTTTTAATGCAATAAAAAGAATAATAATTTATTATATAGTAATAACAATGAATATAATGTAAAATTGCATTATATTTTATCGTAAATAAATATACTGGACTAACGAAATTACGTTTCACACTGTATTTTAATGTGTAAATTTATAATCAATAAGATGGATGCACGTAATCCCATTATATTGTAATTCCATATCATTAAACAGTATAGTATCAGTATTATTGGATCAACGGCGATAAATTTTCCAATCGATAATGATGTAATAATAATAAATTTAAATATGAGAACACAATGTAGGCTGAAATTGCCAAATATCTATAAACGTAAATATGAAATGCATTTTAAAATAGAATCTGTCATTTTAAAATGCAATTTAAAATGCAAGAATAATATTTGCTAAACATGCATTATACGTATACATATGTAGAATATGCAATATAATGTATAGAAATTTATTGATCGGAAAGTTTAAATGGCAAAACAATATATAATGTGAAATTTCAATACTATAATAAAATACAATGTTTTATTTGCTCATGATGGTATTATTATAAATGAATTATTTATTACTGATTCTGTATCAGAAATGCTCGTTGACGCCTATCACAATTTTTATGTACTTTGTATTCAGATAATAAAAAAAAGAAATCAGTGTTAAGTAAACAGTACTTAATAATAATGAGTATTATGAAAACAACTTTTGTTCTTAGAAAAATTGAGGGTTATACAACTCGAGTTTTTCAAGAGCTATCATATAATTTTCTTTCATCGCGTTCTGTTCGATATATGCCACTTTTATTCACACGGCAGAGAAAGTGAAGCATATTTGGAATACTATTAGCAATTTCCAATGCTGAAGTATCTAAGAACACGCTAAAGTTATCCAATTTGTAACACCGCAAATAATAGGAACGAATAATCGATTGATTAATGAAATTTGTGAACGAACCGTAATTTTTAGTTCTTCGGCTCAATCCGCAGAGAAGTAAAAGGTTCGTTTGGAAAATTCTTTCAACACGTACTCAAACATTGCGATCGTGATTAAAATACGTAAAAACTTGAAAGTAATTCATTTAATCTACTCGTTTGCATGTTAATTCTACAGTTTCGTGCCAATTTCGCGAACATTTCCAGAATACAAAAGATGACACGAAATTATTTGGTTTCGATGCCGTGATGCTAATTCAGAATATCGAAGATTAATGCAATTTGTAATATTTCAAAGCGTACCAATGCTTCTGTTTCATCGATAACAGCTAAAATCGAAAGAGGAGAGTAGCGAATGCAATATTTCGTGTGTGGAATATGAATACACCATGAATGTGCTGTTTATGACTTCGGATGTTACACCTGTGACTACTGCAAGTCAATTTTTAGATCCAGAATTGATATTTACCTAAGATGATTGCACTCATGCTGTGATTGTTATGCCTAGCTTGATCATAAGAGAAAATAATTTTATTATCTACTTGCTTTACAATTTTGTAAAACGAAGTCAATTCTGAATACCGCTATTCCGAATTAGCTGCACCGTAACAAAATTGTTACTTCATTTTCTGTTACATTAATCAATTAGATGCAATAGAGTATTCAATTACTCAAATTTCTAAATTCCAAGATTTCCAACTACCCGATTCCACAAATTTTCAAATTTACAAATTTCTTACTCATATATTCAAATTTCTTCATTTTTTAACTTTCGAAGTCTTA
The DNA here is from genome assembly GCA_036983795.1 of Megachile lagopoda. NCBI lineage: Eukaryota > Metazoa > Arthropoda > Insecta > Hymenoptera > Megachilidae > Megachile > Megachile lagopoda. The sequence goes on along the minus strand of CM072797.1, from coordinate 10,715,338 downwards.
AATTTCAAAATCTTAAATTAGCAAAATATTCAAATCCGCAGAGAAGTAAAACGTTCATTTGCTAAATTCTTTCAACTCGTATTCAAGCGTTGCGATCGTGATTGAAATACGTAAAAACTGTAGAGTAAATTTACTGATTTACATATTAATTGTACAGCTTCGTGTAAAATTTTGCGAACATTTCGGGCATACAAAATGTGACGCGATATTTCAGGATTCGATGACGTGCTGTTGATTCGAAATACCGGAGATTAATGTAATTTGGAATATTCCGAAGCGCACCGATGCGTTTGTTCCATTGATAACAGAAATTTCTAATTACTGCGTTAAGAATTGATTAATTAAATTATAGTCGATAATTAAATACATCCCAATTAAGAATTCAATAGTAATTACCGACTGAACGATTTCATAATTGAAAATGAATGGTTAATACGCTATTCCCATAATTAAAGTGAAAGTAGAGACTAACGGTTAATTTTAATTTAGGACTCGCTTAATTAACCTTTAGTCGGTAAGTAATTATGAATAACAATTTAATTTTTAATTGAATCGTGTTTAATCAGAAATTAAATTTATTTTTAATTCAATCTTGTTATGTAAACATTAATTTTGAATCTTAATTATAAATTATTTAAAGCGATAATTGGAATTTAATTTTTAATAATTGTAAAAGTAATTAACTAATATTAATTACTGTATTAATACAGTAATCATTCGATATAAGCAAAAATGTCCTCAACGATATAATCAAAAATCTTCTGGCGCACCTAAGGAACAATAATGTTACGATACTGCTAAACAAAATGGACGACACAAGTTGCGAGCTCAGATTTATGGACCGATCGCAACGGAAAAACGCCTTTATTGAATCGCTGCGAATAAAGTCGTTTATTCATGAATCTACTAGCTACACTAAAGTCACGATATAGGCGATAATGATCTGCACGATATAAACAAAAACATAATCCCTAACACTGCGGGCAGGATCTTCGAGAAACAAGAAGCTCGCTCGCCGAGAAATGTAACGTGATCCAGGTTCAGGAGTATCCATGAAACAATACCAATGTAACTATGAAACTTCTTTATTTTTCGTTCTTTTGTTATGAAAATTTTACCAATAGATTCTTCACATTTTTCTGATTAAAATGAAACCAAACACGATATAATTTGGTCTATATTTATTGGTTTAATTGACGATAATCTGTTTAGGACGTAGGGGAGGATAGCGAGTGAGAAAGAGAGACGATTGTGGCAGTCGACGAAGATCGAAAGTTTCTTATATTGTTTACAATGCTAATGCATTGCTAACTCTTTTATTTTTAGTTCTTTTTTATACAACTTTTACCAGCATATTGATGACGTTTTCTTGATTAAGATGAGACCAAACAGGACATAATTCGAGACATATTTAATTGCAATAACTTATTCGAGTAAAGTCCTCCGTGTAAGCGTAGCGTTTAGAATTACAAATAAATATGTTCGGATTTACTTCGTGTTTGGTCTCGTTTTAATCAGAAAAATGTCACAAATATGTTAATAAACATTTTATAAAAAAAGAAAATCAAAAATAAAGAAGTTTTATTGTTGTATTAGGATATAAATATCTTTTTACTTTGCAAATGTAGATGTTAAATTCGTAAATGTGAAAATTGTAAAATTTCTAAATATGACAAATGTTAAATTTCTAAATTTGTAAATTGTTCAATTTCTATTTTACCAAAAATACTGTAACACCATATACAATATATGTATACCTACACAGCATCATTTTCCTCAAACCTCTCCTTTTGTTCAACGCAACGACGCAGCTGATCAACAACTACCAAAATGATTAAAATTGCACTATTTCTTAAAGTTCCATCCACACTAAATTCATGGTGCTGTCGACATTCACTTCTAGAACCATACTAACAGAAGAAGCTGAAATCACGTTAATCGACAGACAAGGGGACTAATTTTTCGGTTTATAAGATCAGTGCAAATACAGATAACAACGCATGATTACGAAGGTATTGGTGGTGAATGAAGAAAACTTCTTTCTTTGTAACACATTTATCGAGTCGTGCCGGTTAATATCGCTTGATAACAAATCACATGATTAATAACAACAATAGAATTGTCATTAAGTCGACGAAATATTTCAAATATTTTTTAATCATACTCTGTATTCGTTAGTATTAACACTAAACCTGCCAATAAATGCACACTTTCCACGAAATTGAAAATGACGTTAAATAATAAATAAACAAACGATAAAGTAGATTAATAACTTCAGTTCTTTATTTCGATGAAAATTATCGTAGATTTCAAGAAAATCAAATTGTGTAACTTACAATAAGAAACTTGTGAACTTGATTGCTTTGACAGTTTAGTATTTCCGACGTAAACTGTGTATCGACTGTTTAAAGAATTATGGACATTGAGAGAGGTTAGCCTATTTATTCATACACTTAACATTATTTAATTATGATAACATAGTATACTTAAAAAAGGACAATTACTAAAAAGATAACCGCGTATTAAGACCGCGTGCGGGGTAATAACTTTATTTGGAGGTTACGCGGGAAACTGTCTACTAAAGACAGGAAATGAAAAAAATTACACTAGGAGGCGCCAATCATTCGCACTAATAAGAGCGGGAAATAGAAAAATTCTTTATGCATCATGACAAATGTGAAATGCAAAAGGGAACGAAAAGTACTGTGTCATTTTGCGATCTGGAGCTTTGATGAAGAGACATGAGTGATTCAATATTGATTGTTTGATTTACGGTTCGTTATGTTTGAACTTTATGTGATGATCTTATGATCAGGAGGAAGCGTAAGAATATATAGACATACACTGTAAACACTATCAAACGAAAACAGATTTTCTGCTATTCATTCTAGAATTTCTGAGAGACGTGATATTTAATAATGAGGGGAGATCGATGTTTTCTTTACACTTTTAATGTAGAAGTATTATTATTATATTATAAAATATTATATTAAAATGAATAAATAAATTAAAATAATGTATATATATATATATTGCTATATATATTGTAATATAAGCAAAGTAATATAATTTGATATAATTGTATTACATTAAATATAATATTATACCTTTATATTCTCTTTTATTATATTGTATTTTAAATGATATTACTGCACTCATCTATTCTGATCATATTAAATGAAATATAATATAATTTTTTGAATGAAATATCATTTTGTCAGAATGTTCTATACTTTCCAGAGTAAATGATATACAGTGCATACTTTGAAAAATTAAAAACTTAGAAATTTGAAGATTCAGAAAATTTAGAGAATTTGAAAATTGAGGAAATTCGAAAGATTTGAAAAATGTTGAAAATGTAAAAAATTGTGGAAAAGAAAATTTAGGAGACTTAAAAGATTTGGATAATTTAAAAAGTTTAGAAAATGTTTTTCGGAAATTTAGAAAATTGAAAACTTGAGTACTTGGATCTTAGGGACTTTAAAAATTTTTTTAATATTCGAGTTTGGTCTGCAGCACTAGATGAATGTTAGATATTTATCTTTTAGTAAATGTAAATATCTACAGAAATTCGAGCCATTGTTCTTTCTAAAGTTTAAAGATGGCGCCACAGAAGTCAAACAGCTAATCTATAATTCCTCATACATCATGATTCAAATACAAAACATAAAATACTGAAATTAAAGCTTTCGTATTTTTCATATCATATAGATTTTGTAATCTTTAGAATTATGGATCTTTTTTAAAGCACTTTGTATAATAAATAAATAGAAATATAATATATAATCTTAAGTAGGTGTTACTAAGTTAATAAACATTTCATTTTTTGTTAAGTGTTGATTTAACAATTTTTATAAAATTTATTAAATCTTAAATTCTTGTTTTACATAAACTTAATAATTTTATATATTTTTACTTGGGAGTGTATAATTATAGTTGAGTATTAATAAATAAATATGTGTATATATAAAATAATTAAAATAAAATATTGACATTTTATGTAGTTTTCTGATGTTTAGTTTATCTTTTGCTACCAAGAATCAATTAATAGATACGTAAGTGAAGTAATAAGGTTTGCGATTTGAAGCGATGAAACGATATAAGAAAGCAGAAAACGATATAATAATTGCAACGCTTTATCTTTGTATCAACCGTTTAGCGGAACTCTTGGATATTATCAAATTGACGTATACGTCAAGTTTATTATACATTCCAAAGATAATGATGAGTATTTCAACGGGATTTTTAACAAGGTTACAAATTGTCGCTTTTTTTTGTTAAATATTACGTGGAACGGAAAATATATAAAAATATATAAACTTTATATGAAATTATAAAATTATAAAAATACAAAAATATAAAAATGCAGAAATATGAAGATATAAAAATATAAAAATATTAAAGTATATAAAAATATGCTTAAATAATTACTATTACAAAAAATCCGTACATTATTATTCAAAAATTGGTTAGATAGTTTCTTTACAAATTACTTATATGTAATTCAGAGTAAAATATAGAAATAATATATCACAGATCGTAAAAAATTAAGTGGATAATAAATATACATTAATTAAGCACATAAATATGCGATAAAACTTCTACTGGATTAAAAAAGATAAATCCGATTGTATAAAATAAAATAGATAATAAATGTACACGAAGGAAATGTAAAAATATGCAATAACATTTATATTAGTCTAATAAAAAATTAATCCTATTGTATAAAATTAAATACATAATAAATATAATTAAACAAAGCATATAAATATGGTATAAAAACTTATATTAAGTTAAAAAAAAATTAATGCCACTTTTATCCGCAGTCGGTAGGACTCGAACCTACGCTCCCAGAGGGAATCTGATTTCTAGTCAGACGCCTTAACCACTCGGCCACGACTGCTTGTTTCAACTTGCTTTTTTAGCAGTATAAATACGTATCGTACATTAAATTAAATGTAAATACAAATTTATAATTCAAATACAAAATATCATAACATTTCTTGAAACGTTAAATGATATAACAATCTTTTACGTTATCAAAATATCAAATGGATATAAATGTCGTCTGAAATGAAGCGTTGCAGATACACGTAATAAAAAACGTCCATAACAGAACAAAGAACCATTATTATTTATATGAAATATGAAAAGCGTACAGAACGAATGAATTTGATTATGATTTTATAAATAGAATTATGGACACCGTTGATATTAAAAATTAACTTACCTAGAAGCGGTGTTATTTCGTCAATGTTTCTTCTCTCATATGCCATTTTTGCATAATCGAATACAGTATCAAGTTTACTAGTCTGCGCCTATGTCACATACAAGGTCTCAAATACTTCGACTAATGCACGATCTAATAAACTAGTAATGTCGATAAAGTAGGATACCATTATAACACTTGATTGTAATGTAGTGCTGACTACGAGAAGCTACTCAGCAAATTATAACATGAATATCACATACTCATTCCTGCGATAATATTCTGCGAAAATGGCGCGAAACTTGAAATATTTTGTATTCACGATAGCTAGTGGTTGTCGTAAATATTTATTTTATCTGAACCAGAAAAGGATATGAAAGTATAAATTCCTTATAAATATTTAATTTTGTCTAATAAGTTATTAAATTTTTTACGAAATTTTTTAATGAACAAAAATTATGAGATTGTAACAAGGTTAGTTTTTAAAAGACTTAATCAGCACGTTACAAATGAGTTATCTGTTAAAAATGTAAATGTTTGAGATACGTATAAAAAGTTTAGAAGTCGTTTTATTTGGAAAAATATTATATGGTGTTGAACAGTGTTGCTTGACGAAACCAAACAATTTTCTACTATATTTATTTTTATAAATAATTATGCTGATAAGTATAAATAAATTATGTTAGCAAATTGCTCTTTTTGCTTTATTAACGCACTATAAGTCTTGTATTATTTGTTGCATTTTCAGTTTCACATATATATTTGAAAAAATAAACTAAATAATGCAGGAGACAGAATAAATAAAACGTCTTGTGTAATAATTTTTTTTCAATGATAAATAGTTTCATAACATTCACGTAACAAACTCACAACATGACTAACTTTATTATCTAAACAAATTCTTGTATCGAATAATTTATTAATGTCATTTCTCAGGTATTGTTTCTTCATGGCTTTTTTTATACTGTATTTTTAGATGTAAATATACCAAGTAAGCTCTAACAATTTATAAAAATATCCATTTATTAACATTGTGAATAAACGTAATTTTTATTAATTTTGATTAATTATTATAATTAGTATTATTTATTAATATTATTTACAATTATTAATTATTGTTATATTTATTATTTATTAATTTTAAGTATTTAACATTTGAAACTTTCTGAATCCTTTTTAATTATTTCGGGGACAACCAAATTATTTGCACATTATAATTGTAATTATATTTGTAACTGTTTACCTAAACAAAAGTAATATACTAGTAGGAAAAGATGAAAATAAAAATTGATCAAAATTATCTTAATAATCTTTTCAATTTAATTTGAGCACTACAACAATTTGTTATTGTATATATGTACACATTAATTATACATTGAAAATTATAGCAAAATATGTTGATAAGTAGATTGAAAATTATAGTAAAAATTAAAATAATTTCAATTATAGTTAAGTATCTTGAAAGTACACACTTGAAAAAGTTATATAAATCTGTTTAAACTTTTTGAATTAACTTTTCGTTTTTACTTTTCAGTTCCAAATTTTTTAATCATAACATTTCTTGTAAGGGTGGATCTTATTTAAAATGAAAAAAAAAACAAAAAACGAAATTCGACGAGGATGGGATTCGAACCCACGCGTGCAGAGCACATTGGATTAGCAGTCCAACGCCTTAACCACTCGGCCACCTCGTCCCGTGTGAAGGCACGCTCTTCTGAATATATTTTAGTCTCATCCCAGTTTCACGATTTTTATAGATATATATTTTAAATTTTTTTTACATAATATCGTCAATTTTATCTCTACCACTATCTAAGTATTCTCAAATTTATAATTAACACAGCAATACGACGATGTAATCGTAATTATGCAGGATATCATTGTAATTATTCAGAATATTTTCGTTTCACTTTTTAAAATAAAATTTTCAGCTGATACCCCGGGTAATTGAAACTTATCTGATACTAGTATATCTAATGGACTCATACATGATTTTTATTCGTTAAATTACGAATGTAATCTGTTTAATTATGAATGTAATTTATTAGATAATTTTTCAAACAGTAATGAGAATTTGTGATTTATTCTAGAAACGGACTGACCTATTCATTAAGATCATGTGTGAGTGCCGATATATTACAATCTAAATGTCTGTTTACTTTAAAAAATGATCCAGATAAGAGTTAATACAATGTTCATGCCGTTTAAAATTATCTTCAATAACTGTAATTCTTCATTTTCTAATTTATATATTTCAACTGTTATCTTGTAGAATTAATACGATGTTTATACCATTAAAAATTATCTTTGACAATTGCAATCTTTTCAGTTTGTAATTTAATTTTTTCAACCGTTATCTTACATAGTAAAAACAGTACTAATTTAAATTATCTTTAACAACTGTAATTTTGCATGCGTCTGTTTAAATCTTTCAATTATTGTCTTGTACAATTACCAATAAATATTACTTAAAATTTTTTTGGTAATTGCAATTATTCAAGATACAATCTCTTCATTTTTTAATTTAAACTTTTCAATTACTACCTCACATAATTAATATCATATGAAAATTATTAAAAATTGTACTATCTTATATAATTAATATATGATTTTAATACTCTTCAGGGCTTTTCTTAACTTTTTATCAATTATTCAGTTGCATTAAATACACGATACCGGTTCCCGACAGTAAATGCATCAAATTCTTGCAACTGAGTAAATAAATACAATCACAGCGATCAAATAGATTCTTAAATAATGTTACGTGAATCTGACATAATCCTTTAATTATATAATAAGTCGTATCTATTCGATTCGACAGAGTTTCAGCGTATAAAACTATTTCTGTTACAATGAGACATGCAATATTCATATTAAGCGCTTTCGAAAAATTCCTGAAAAAGTTGGCGGAATTGCACATTTAACTTTAAGGTTATTTTTCTTCCTGTTAAATAGTCTTAAAAACTCGATTATTTTCAGAAATATTTTTATATAAATTATTAAGTGAAAAGTTTCAATTTCAGAAAACACATATATCTTTATTTTTCAATCTTTCTTAATTAAAAATGTTATACAATACTAAATTCTTTATAAAGTAGATGTATTATATCAGTAATACTTAACTGTATCACACCCTTACTTTTTAGTAAATCTTGCAATTTTTATGAATCATAAATATGTACTAAAAAATTTCAGAATTTTACATCGTCCCGTTCAAAAAATTTCAAATAAATATGTCTAATCAGTAAATAAATGAAACAGACATTGTATAACAATAGAATTCATAAATATTCATTACAGAAATTTAAAAAAAGAAACGTGGTAGGTAATCCGACGTAAATAAATAGTAAAATCTATGACTTACCTTGATGTTGCATTCTTGCAAGCTATTCATTAACCAAACAATAATTACAACTGACGGCCAGTGTTTCTGCGAAAAAAGGTATCTTGTTGATAATAACGGTCCGAAAAACATAATCTGAAAGCATCGTACGACTAATACGTATTCATTATTGAGCAAATTTGTAGCAAAACTACCAAACAATTACATCCTAATGCATTTCAAAACAATATACAAGATGGATTGTTTGTTTTTACCTTTTTATTCATTGATGTCCCATAAAAGCTTTTAAATAGAAAATTTAAGCGGTTAGGAAGTTAAAGTAATGTACAGGATGGTCCATAATAGAAAAACTAGGGTAATATTATAACCTTTTTATTTTTTAATATTTTGTCAAGATTTTTAAACAGAAAATTAGGAATTTAAATTAAGCAATTTTTTTATTTAATCAAGTTTTCCTAAAATTGTCTATTTAATTAAGTCAAGATGATTAAATAGAAAATTTAAGAGATTAAACGTTAAAGTTCCGCTGAGAACGTACTTCCGCTATATCGCCATTTTACCTGAAGAAATTTACTGTTCTATTTACTATACTCATCTTTCCTTATAACGAAGCGTGTTTTCAAGTGTCTATCCTTCTCGAAACATAATATCGTACTCCTTATACACTGACTTTCCTCATAATTTTGTAATACTGTTTTTCCATCCGAACTTTCTCATTCCAATTACAAAATCTTATATCACAAACATTTTCCTTCGCATTTCATATTCCTGTCATAACCTCGTAAACAAATCTCTTGAATTCTCTCCGTTATTTTATAACGGCTGTACACAATGTACACGATATTTTCGTCTACATGATATGCACGATATATAAACGTAGTATTTTTGTTTACAGGACACACTGAAACTTCTGCATAACCTGTGATACGTTCAAGTTAAACGATGAACGTTGTATGACTTTTGAACGCGAATGTATGTATTTCAAAGTGTAGGTATACGCGACAGAACACGGATATGGCAGAAAAGGTGTGTTACGTAATTAGAATTAGCAATTCAGAAATGGTGGAAAGAAAAGGTAATAAGTGAGCAGTAAAGTAACGGAATCGAACATCGGTATGGTTAACAAGAATTTACGAGGAATGCAACTGATTGCCACTCAGAGACAATGCTCAGTTCGATCCTAGATAACGGGAAATCACGTGCGTCGGAGTTTACGTATGTATCGACCGAGAAATTCACTATTCCTTGAATCACGTGATTACCGCTTGAGCCAACGCACTCCGATTTCCATGAACCTCACGTTTTAACGGAACGCTTTCTAACCACCTTTGAATTCGCGAACCACTGTAAAACATTCGTTCCGTGTTTCAAAATTCGTTTGCTCGTCGAATACGTCAGACGTAGAAAGTATTCGGATACTTATCCTGGTACAAACTGTACTGCTCTCTGAATAATTATCGACGGGATAAACTTCTCTAATATGACACCACGATACTTAATTTGACAAAAGAGTAAGGTTAATTTGTAGTACACAATGAGGTTAAGCAAGGTTAATATATGATATATTATATATACAGTTTGTGTATAATATACATGATATTATATACAATTGATAACCAATTATTTGTTTTATGTCGACAAAATAATAGATACAATTCACTCGAATGAACTTTTATATAATCTTGAAGTAAATATATGTTATTTACGAGGTATGTTGTTTACGAGGTATGTCTGATAATCGGATAATTTATTTGATACTAATAGATATAAATAAATTACTTTAACAAACTGTTTTTTTTACTTGTAAATTTTCTAGTATTGTCCTTCAATATATTCGAGAAAAGTAGAAAACATACAAAACAGAATAGTAAAATATTTTATACTCCAATTATTTTTAATGACAGATAGTTTCGTTTATGTAACAAACTAATTATATTGCATCATTATCTAACAAAAATTTATTACTGAGTAGTTTATTAATGTAAGTCCACTTATATTGTTCAATGAGCTTAGTACTAACTGTTTTTTAACGGTTTTTTTAATGTTGGCATGTAGTAATATCTTTTTAAATGTTCCATTTAATATTTTTTATCCCAATATTGCCGACATGTAGCAATATATGCGAAAATTGTTGAAAAATGTAAACAAAGCTTTTTATATTGAATTATGTATCTGGATATTCAACAGATATCTAGATATTTTAATCTAGATTATTTTGTTCTTTTTATAACTTTTATAATTTAAAGAAGAAAATCATTTCTATCAATCGAACATAATTCGAACTGAAAAGGATTAAATGTAGCAAGTAAATACACGGTTTAAATGAGATTTGTAATCTAATACAAAGTATAGAAAAACGATTCGAATTTCGTAATAAAATAAAAAAAAAAGAGTTATACAAATATAAAATATATAAAAACCAGCCATACCACATTTCAATGATTTTAAATATTGGATTTCGTCAGCAACCGTCGTATTCTAGTTACAGTAGAATCTCGATATTTTCCTGCGTCAGGGGCTTCAGAAATGAAACTAGATACAATGTTTTTACAAATAGTAAACTGCATATCCCATTGCATGCATAATACAATAGTATTTATAAAAATAATGAAACGTATACCATTTTAGAGGTATTTGTGATTTAATCGAACTTTCAACAACGTATTTCACAAATATGTGCGTACTTCGGATGCTTAATTGATTTTAAAGCCAATGTGCGGAGAAAACAACAAATACATGATTACGAATGAAACAATATCGCTATGACATTGAAGAGTTCTGTAATGGAGATAAGCTGAGGTCTTGTATTAATATTCTTATATTAGACAACTTTACTCAGTGTTTTTGTATTTAGTAATAAGAAATAATTTTCTAAATAAAAATACATATAAAAATTTTAAGTAAACGTGTTGAAGAAAAGAAAGTTATTCAAAAAATTAATTCATCCAACAAATAATTGTTTGTTATTTTTACAATAGACGATAATAAAAATAACGAAACTGTAAAATGATAAAATGATAGAAATAGTAGAATAGTAAAATAATAAAGTACAAGGATAAAATAGTAAGATGTTCATACAAAATTATCATTTAAAAAAAAATACATGTTTTGTTACATTCTAAATTTACTGTCTATTGTTTCTACTTATGTCATTATTCTTGTAACGTAACTCGAATCTAATCTTGATATGTGACAATTATAGCCGGTATTAACCATTACGTACTAACGATATTCGTAGTCAATTTACGATTATTATTTCTGTTATATGGTGTTTTAATTATCCCCTTTCCGGGAAAAGAATTAGGAACAACAATCTGTGTAAAACCGACAAAAAGAGGAGTAATAAAAACTGCGAACTAATATGAACTTTTTATTCAATATCAAACATTTCCGATAAATGTAACATAATTTTATAAAAAGACATTTTCTGTATATATCTTATCTTTTTTGCTTCATATTAGTTACTTTCGGCAATAATAACGTATTTTAATCTTTTGATTGATGAATACATTTCGTATTGACAGTGACGCAGTATAAAGATGTATAGGTAGACGAGAATTTATGACTTGTGAGTAAAAATACTGTAAGGCTTTTGTGCTACCGAGTATAACGTTACTTAGGGAAATTGACATATGTATGGATACTCGAAAAGTGCAAAATATCTTGTTCGTAATCAAATATGTAAACTTGAAGTATTAAAACACCCAAATTTTTTAATTTTATATTCCCTTTCTCAAATCTAGCGTCTTAAGATTTTCTAGGTTCTAAATACGTAAATTCTCAAAATTCTTAAATTTTTATATCTAGAGATTTTAAAAATTTTTAATTATTAATTTATCAGTTTTCACATTCGAAAATTATCGAGTGTACAAATTCTCACGTTCTCAAATTATCAAGTGTACAAATTCACAAATTCCCAAATTACCAAGTGTACAAATTGTTAAATTCCCAAATTCTCACATTTCCAAATTATCAAGTGTACAAATTCCCAAATTACCAAGTGCATAAGTTCTCAAATTACCAAATTACCAAGTGTACAAATTCCCCAATTCTCACATTCCCAAATTACCAAGTGCATAAATTCCCAAATCCCCAAATTCTCACATTCCCAAATTACCAAGTGCATAAATTCCCAAATTCCCCAATTCTCACATTCCCAAATTACCAAGTGCATAAATTCCCCAATTCTCACATTCCCAAATTGCCAAGTGCATAAATTCCCAAATTCCTCAATTCTCACATTCCCAAATTACCAGGTGCATAAATTCCCAAATTCGCCAATTCTCACATTCCCAAATTACCAAGTGCATAAATTCCCAAATTCGCCAATTCTCACATTCCCAAATTACCAAGTGCATAAATTCCCAAATCCCCAAATTCTCAAATACCCAAATTCCTAAATTCTCTAAATTTCCTATTCCCTAAATCCTCAAATACCCATATCCCTTAGTTCCCAAATTCCTAAATCCTTAACTCACTAAATTTTCAAATCTCTAAATTTCCAAATTTCCAAATTCCCAAATTCCTCAAATCTCATATCCCCAAATTACCTACATTTCCAAATTCCCAAATCCTGAAATCCTCGAATCTTCAAATCCTCAAATGCCAAAATCCCTAATTTCCCACATTCCAAATTTCGACATCTTCATGTCCTTAAATTCCCAAATGTCCCAAATTCTATAGTCTTAAATCAAAATTTCTACTGACCGCAAACGATTAACGAGACTGTTTTCTCCTACGCCTTCAGTTCCCTGAAGAAACCGGTCTTCCGTAAAACGATGTTCCTAAAATGCAACATAGATAAATAATACTACGCTCATAAATATAAAGAATACTAATACATACTATTAATGTTTTGCAAAAAAATAAAAGTTTCGGAAATAAAGTGCTGTATCTCTACTGCTTTCTTAAAACGATGCGCCATGTTATCATTATTTACGCAGTTGTCAAAAGAATTCGAAAGAAACGATCTCGATCAAAATTCTCAACCACGTCATAATTTTCAAAATTCTGCTTTATGATAATAATTATCTGTAAGATACAATCATTACTTAACTAAAGACTTAAGTAAGATAAATCGTTACTTAATTAGAATTATGTTCGGTAACGAAGATGTTCAAATTATTGGCAAGGATCTTCTTGCTCTATTAAAATATTTCAAATGTATATTTAAAAAAAAGTAGGGTACATTTCCTAATTAGTAACTGTATAAGATTTAAATAAATAATTATTATAGTTATTTATTGTAAATATTTTTATTTTTAATAGTTATATATAATATTTTTATAGTTATATATTGTAATTTAGTAGCCTATACTTCTAGTTTCTTTGCAATAAAATAAATATTCTTTCTTTCCGATTGTGTTACTTGACTGTAGTAATTACAAAAAATATATACAGTTTTTTTCCTATCCTGTCCTATCCTAAAACATTGTTTTACCCGTGTTTTTCTTTAATAATTCAAAAATGAAGCTTCAATCCCCATTTTTGCAAAGGGAAAACTTTGTCAGAATCACGTCAGCTCCCCCCCCTTCAGGGACCTACACTAATTGTGAGACACTGTATATTTGTACCAGTTTTTGACTATTCAATTCTTATTTATTTTTATTAACCTCTTTAGGATTGTCGACAAAGAATGTTCACAAAATGTACAAGTACAAAATACAGTTTACCTCTAAGATTTTTCAAAAGCAAATGTAATAATTAAATATTTGCAAAAAAGTTAGATTAAACAAACTGTACTATAATACATACATTTTTATTAATTCAAAAATCAGTTTTCCATTTCATGCAAATTGATCTAACTTGTTTAAAAATAATTGAAATACCGCGAAACAGAGCAATAACACGTTATTCATGTTTACACAAAATGAAACAATGACGTACCTCTTGAGAATATTAAGTACTCATATCGAAGTTATTATTGGTCCCTATAATTATTATAAAATTAAAATTCGAAATAATTTTCACAACTATTTATCTCGAAGATACATCTAAAATTCAGATATTCTTAAAGTCAATATCTTTTGTGCCTAACACAAGAGGTGTATTAATTTCATCGTACATTACGATAAAAATCGACAAAAACCATCACGCAATACTTCGCGTATTCGCGAATCAGAAAAAAGATTCTGACACAAAAGTGTCTTAAATAAAAAGTATCAATAATTAGGATCCATTAACTCATTCACCTTACGAGATCTTCTAAGTCTGATAATAATCTAACCACCGTTAAAAGATTTGTAAATTACTGCACGAACGAAAGTAGAATTTTCTAAAGACTCTTTTACCGAGGATATCATTAATTACTGTTTACCAGTTACAACGTTATGTAATTGAACGTGCAGTCGTGTGGATTGTTAAAGATCAGCTCACTTGTCTTCTTTACGAGTGCTGAGATTTTTTTTCACGTGCCAGCTTGCTATCTTGCATTTTGTTTCCGTTTTCATTACATCACAGTCGATGCATACTGGCGCACATTTGCCACAAATGGAATTCATGTGAATTCATACCTATTGTTAAAGGTAATCAAACCGGAAAATAGTATCGCTGTTGAATCCCCTCGTAAATTGCACGGATGAACAGAAGTCGTTTTACGATTATTCACAAATTTCATGGGGAATTTACCTTTCGACAGATTATACCTGGAGTTTCCTAATCATTCTTCGATCTGACGACACGATTGACAGGAATATACGAAAGGAAAATATTACGATATCTGGTAATTTCCTATAATGTTTCACGTCAATTATACAAGGATTACCAAATCCGCTTAATTTATTCTAATGTTAATGATACTACGTTGATAAAATTCCAAGAAACTAAGGAGAAATGTGATAAAAATGATCAAAAATATATTTTAATCTTATGCTCGTAAATTAATAAGCAACATCAATTTATTACTTATTACGACAAGGTGATCGATGAAACTGGTAAGAGTTATTTATAGCACTGAACATTTATAAGCTACATGTACTTCAATACAACAATGCTACTTTTTAAATTCATTTATCCAAAAGTAAATTCTGACAACATATTCTGAGTTTCAAAACGTCACTCATTTTCTAAATACTCTTCGAAACTTTCATATTTTTATATAATTAAAGGCCATTTGCTTGTAAGTCAACACTTACAGAAAATACAAGATTTTACTATATTCCAAAATTCGTACCCTAAAAATGAATAGAAACAGTGAGATAAAACAAGCAACTCTTCTTTGCATGGGTTCAAAGTTACACGTAAAAAAAATGAAAGATTTATATCAGAGTTAATTTTTAAAGGTATTTTTAAAAGTACTCAAACAGTTAATTTTTAGAAGTAGTTTTCAAAGTATTCCGAATAAAAATTGAAAGTATTTTTTCCAAAAATATTGCATGTGATAAAATGTTAAAGATATGTTTCTTTATACGTACTTATCGTTTAATAAAAAGTTGAACTTTGTACTAAAATAATTGTGAAATATTTCAATTTTACAGAATCCATCATTCAAAAATTACGATTTTGAGATCGTTGGTTTAATTAAAATGTGTCATTTTTGTCAAAATACTGAATTAAAATTTCAAATTAGTAGGGTATGATGCTGTTGAAGTACTTTACACTGTCCAGAATGAGAATCTTCACTATAAGGAAAAAGATACTATAAGGAAAGGGAACTCCATCTTCTAATCTGGAAATACCTAAGGGGAATCCCATCAATTTTATTGTACCTTTCTTTCTCAAAGAGAAATCAGGTTATTCCCCCTTTACAGATTAAACGATTTCTACATTGCAAACTTTTAAATTTCCGAATTTGCAAATTTACAAATTTGCAAATTTTCAAGTTCAAAAACTTTCAAATTCCCCAATTTCCAAATTGAAAAATTCTCGAATTCCCTAATTTCCAAATTGAAAAATTCCCACGTTTTCAAATCTTAAATTATTCCATTCTTAACTTCCTAAATTTCCGAATCCACAAATTTCTAAATTGAAAAGTTTCCAATTTAAAAGTTCCCCAATTCTCAAATCTTCAAATTCATAAATTATCAAATATTGAAATGAACTAATCATAAAGAACATCCGGAGATTGTTATCATGTTACTCTCTCTTCGATCAATAAATGAAATAAATAAATTATAAAAAGTAGAACTTTGAAATATGCATAGTATTTTCGAAACGTGTTTCAAGATAGAATGATTTTCATTTAAATTTTGTGGGACGACTCTTGTCGCTCTTTGTAAATACATTTGAATAACATTAATTTTTTGTTGTAATCAAACAACTTTAATCGTTTTTGTAACTCGTTCATTTGTCAAGGTGATCAAGTTCATGAAACAAAAGCACTGCTTATAGGCTTTGTTTAATTATACATGTAATGAAGTTCTTTAACACTAAAATTACAAAGAAAAATCCAGAAGCAATCTATCTCGCTGTTCTGTTGTGCTCTCTGTGCAGCTGTATAAAGAAGACAAATTATAAATTACTAAAAATTCTTGCACATTTAATATTGTACAAGAATTTTTATTTATGAACGTCATAAAAGACTTGTATCCTCTATATGTCATATTAAACCACATTTTGATTGACTAACGTCATTTGAAAGAGATACACGTTACTGTTATGACTAACGTGAAATCATGGCTAACATATGTACATATGAAACAAAATATTTATATTTTGATAATCGGTTATATCCAGTTCATATTTTACAAATATCATACTGTAACAATGTATAACCCCACCTAGTAAGATTCAATTTTTACGCTAAAAAATTCAGTAGTTGACATCTTTTGAACTTCGTTTTTTTAAATGAGAAACAGAATAAAATTTATCTCTCGCTAAAATCACCATGTCTGTTAAAATAATGATAATTTAAAATATTTCAAATATTTCTCACGGTTAAAATATTTGTAGAAGAAAAGAAAAAAGGTAAAGTAGTATTCCTTTTTGAATAGGAACACGTGCGACGCATGCGCGGGGTACACAAACGCGCACCACGTATCTTAATTCAAGAACATAATATTTTACGTTTCTCTACAATACCTTAATTTTAGTAACATTTTATGCTGCAACAATCAGAAGTAGACATATCAATTTTTGAACTTCGAGAAATTTAAAATAACTAGTATTTGAAGAAATATGTATGGTAATTTCAATATGTTACAAAAGTTCTTTATTATATTCCTTTTTTCTTACAAACGAAATTTAGATAATTTAAATCGACTATGTAACCGAATCAAAAGCTAATAAAATACGTCGATTATTATTTTTGTTGGCGTGAAAATTGCATTTCCGCAACCTGTTTTAACCTCACGTGACATTAATGTGTTTTCACATTTATAAACTGCGACAAAGTTTCAGCGCCTTTCGAGGAGTATGTACTTTCGAATTACGCCGATCTTGCCCGATTTTTTCCGAATGCGACCCGAAGTTTGAATGTACTCGATACAACGAGCTACCTGCATATTCCTGTAGAACATTAATTTGTCGGTAAATTTCGTCCATGGCAATCCTGATCTAACGTTTGACACTATTATGAATGAACCTTTATTTTCCTGGCTACCAGGTGCAGGGTAAACACACTGTATATTGGTATACTGTACAGGTTCGTAACCTGACTCAGAAGCACGTGACGATTTTTTAGGAGAGATGGGTAGTAATGCGCAGACGCATCAGCGCACCGCGCAAAGGCAAATTCTCGACTGTCAAGTTTTAGCATCGGTGAGCGTTACACGCAGTGAGTTACACGCACGGTGACGTTTGCAACGTTCAAACGTTTATAAAGCTTTCTGTTCGATTCGCATTGAACGAAGAATTCAGCAAAAGCACGTAGGTGTTACTTTCTCACGTACGGATCGTAACCTGAATTCGCAAATAAAAATGAACCATTCGAACACATAACCTGGAAAGAGATACGCGTACACATACGATTTTTCTTTCACACGTGGTGAGACTTTGTTGGTTCAATTCGTTTTATACTGTCAAGTCAAAGAATAGTATCTAGACAGATTGACTGCAATAGATTGGCTGAGTGTTCGTGGGTGTGCCTTTGAAACTGACGAGAAAAAAAGGAGCGTTCCTGCTGCTCGTAGGAAAAAATAACTAGCCGGAAGACGCGCTTGCTGGACACGATGGCTTCAGGAATTATGTACGATGTGCTTCGTTAGTGTTGTGATGTCTACTGTTACAAGGTATTTATTCACGTAATTCATATTTCTACAGTTTATTCAATCGATGAAAGTAAAATATGTTAAGTACCTTAACAGGTTGAAAATTTGTACAAGAAAGATACGTTTAAAAAATGGAACACTTTGTATATTGATAATCGGTTTTTATGCGCATGTGTAATATATTTAGGTGTAAATTTACATTTAAATTTAAATTGAATTCTTTCAACTTTTATGAATCACGTTAACCTATTAAACTGCGTATAAGATTTTACGCGTTTCATGGTCGGACATTTCTTTTATTACTTATTTTGCCAAGCAAATTATTTTCTTTCAAATAAAATATTTTGGAGCTGTAGGAATTTAGGGAGGATCATGTAAAAATAAAATGGTTAAAAAATTATAAAATTAAATAAATAATAATTCTGTATTGTTTAACGTATTGTTAAAAATTAGAAATGATCTACTTTTTATTCTGATAATACTATGTTTTGTTATATCTTTTTGTTCTATTTTCCTTTGTAGTCTAGTAATGAATTCATTGTTGAAACAATGAATTGCACTATTAAGAGAATGAAAATTATACTACTTTCAAGCGTGAATTAATTCCTATTCAGGCTGTTAGTAATCATGGAGCAATTCTATAAAACGGATTAAATTAAAATAGTTGTTTAAAAATAGTTATACTTTTTATTAGTTTTATAAGTTAAACTTATTACTATATTTATTATTATTACTAAATTATAAAAAAAAATTTCATTTTTTTTTTAATATTAAATCACTTCAGTCTATAGTACAGTCAACATTTTTATATTTTAATATAGAATTATTGTGTAATAAAATTAATTATTTTGTGAACAAAAGTTTTTTTAAAGGGAAGAGAATATTATTCAGCGCGTAATACAATTAAAATAAACAATAAATAAAGTCATTCACCTGATGTGTATTTTTTAAACATTTTTTCATAATATGCACACCTGTGGATCGATCTTTCTAACCTCCACGTGTGTAGCAAAACTCATTGAAAGTAACTACAGATAAATAGCAATACGTAACAGGAAAAGTAATAATTAATTTTCTTTTTATTGAAGGAGAACGTAGTGATTTCTCTTTAAATAAAATGCTAGTTAATTTTTAATTTCTAGAAAGATATCTTCGTTACTAGATGACTATGTAGATAATTTTCATCGCACGTGTCTCGCTACGCAAAATACTATGCAAGACACATCAGTTCATCGATCGCTTCATAATATTCGTTGAAATCGTTCAGAGAAAGCATCATCCGCCTTTATGTAGGATTATAGGCCTTCTAATAAACTTTCGCACACACTTAGGCGAACAACTGTACGCACTCATAAGTGAAACGAACGTAAACGGTATAAATTAAAGCAAAAAATTTCACAGCACGTGAAGATCTAGTCGCGGAAACTTTTTGTTTACAAATATACCTTTGTTATAGTATTTAGTATAATTTTATTTCAAAACGAAGTTTAGAATAAATTCAACCATATATTTATAACGAGTACATTTGTGTAATAATTTATTGATTGTATTTAAGTACATTGATGAAAAATGACAAGTTTGAATAATGTTTTTAATTCATAATAGGTGTTCTATACTCACGTGATTTCAGGAGAAACGGATATTGACGTGGGTATTGTGCGTCGCAACCTTTCCTGCGAATCTATGGGGTGCCATAACACAAAAATATAACCTATAGAAAACATTTTTCCTTATTTTATTATTTTGACAGATTAAAGATTGAAAAATTCAGATTGGGATATTCTAGTAATTGGATATTAAAATATTGGAACGTTGGAACTTTGAAAAATTGAAACAGGCGGATGGAATATTGGAATATTGGAACGTTGTAATATAGGAACATTGAAACATTGGAACATTGAAATATTGGAATACTGAAACATGGGAACACTGAAATATTGAAACATTGGAACATTGGAATATTGAAACGTTGGAACGTTGGAATATTCGAATTATGGCATATTGAATTATTATGACATTATAATAGAATAATATTTAAAATATTGTATTGTAAAATTTGAACGTTGGATTATTCAAATATTCAAATTATAAATTGACATATTGGAATATTAAGACATTATAATATTCAAATACTAAGATATTGAAATATTGCAATATCAGAATAATGAAACATACTAGTATACCAATGTTTAAATCTCGAAACGCAGAGTTTTATAAGATAAGTCATCACGTATAGGACCATCAATTCATTGATTGATTGATTAATTGTTTAAAACTATTGGTGATGACAGCTGTTATCATTAGCCCTTTGATTTAAAGCAAAAATAGTTCGACCGATATTTGGCCATTTTTGTTAATACTCATTATTTAGGGAGATTTTTAACATTTAATTTTTTGATTGTCAGAAACACTAAATTACTTAATCATATAGGGATAGCTGTGATAGCGAAGGCGGTAGAGTGGTACACTCATTTAACTAATTTATTGCAAGTTCAAATTCCTTTTTAATCAATAATTTTTTTCTTTTCATACACACTCTTTTCCCTTCTTTATGTATCTTTTATGGATATATCCATACATTTTTCTATGATTATTTTTCTTCTTTTTATTAATGTTTACTTATATTTTATTTTCTCTTTAATTTACTGTAACTATGTCATACTGTTTACGTATTTTCATATTTCCAAATTCCCAGAATTTTCAAATTGTCAAATGCCCAAAATCTGTCAAATACTCAAATTCCCAAAATTCCTTAAATATCCAAATCCTCAAATTTTCAAATACTCAAATTCCCAAAATCTTTCAAACTCTCAAATTCTTAAACTCTCAAAGTTCTTCAAATGTTTGAATTCTCAAAGTGCCAAAGTCCCTCAAATCCTCAGATTTTCACATTTTTATCTCCAAACGAAATTTGCAATTAAAGCAGCTTAGACGAAAACAAACTAAATCGCCAAAATAAAATATGGCGTTTCCTCCGTATCTTAAAGTGTACAGTTTAAAAGTATCACCATCAATTTTATCCCGCAAAAAGCCGATTACCACTGAAACGTAAAATTGAGTTTTAATTCTGCGTCGTTAGCAAAACAGAAGCAAAAATTAGATTGAAAAAATCGCACGGTTAAACACTAAAGGTGTTGACTAATCCATAACCGTAGATAAGAGAGTAAAAAGTTCGAACGGAGAAAAAGAAAAGACGAAAAAAAAAAGCAGAAGCCAACCGCAAAAGACGTAACAGTAAGACCAAGACCTTCGTTCGCTTAATTGCGGTCGTAAATTGGAAAAAAATCGGTAACCTAACGACTCCTCAAACGATGTTGTTTACGCAACTGAAACATTCGTCAAGCATTGTAAAATCAGATGTAAATCCATAGACCGTTTTTCGAATGCAATTCCGAAAATTACGATAATTCTTTGGAAGCCCGTTATCGCAAATTGCACTCCATTGACCGTGCTCGTTGTACCAAGATGTATTAACAGAAATAATGAGCTGCTCGTGTCTCGTAACTGATTCGCTTCTAAGCTATTTAAAGTGGTTGTGGTTTCTATCCGACAGTATTATTTTCACAACTTCCGTTGACGAGTCTTCATTCATTAATTGCCGCAATTATCTGAATACCTTTGCCAACAAGTAATGAGAATTTCATTTCTTAACACTTTGCCGGATGCGTATTATATGAAACCGCAGCGAACAGCCAATCTGGCTTCCATCGAGAAAACGGGATTACCAGTTTTTTTTAGGGACATTTATTCACTTTAATACGTTGTATTAGGTTGATTTTAATTAGTACAAAATTTGTAATAATCTTCAGGATAAATTGTAATCGTTTCATTTTTTCTGGTGCTTGATGAATCTTTGAAAATTTTTGTAGTAAGAGAGAATGTATTTTAATTTCTCGAGGTGACATTTTCAAAACATTGCTTTTTTGTGCAAGTCTTGCACAAGATATGCTTCAAAGTTGACACATTAGGCATTCACATTACCCAAAGTATACTGCGCGAAGGTTGCACAATTAGATTTACGCTACTTGTGTGTCAACAAGCTTCATATTTTGAGAAAGACATGCACAGAAGATAAACATAGATAGTATTTTGAAGTAGACATGCACAGAAAATAAGCATAGATAGTATTTTTAAGTAGACATGCACAGAAAAGAAACATAGATAGTATTTTGAAAAAGACATGCACAGAAAATTAAAACATAGGTAGTATTTTGAAAACGTCTCAACGAGGGCTGCAAAAATATGCAATAAAAATGGGAGGTACCATTTAAGAAACTGAAGATGGCATGTGACCTTGAAACGACTATCCAAGGTCAAACTGTTACCGCCATCTTATGTCTCCCTTGATATCCTACAACTTTTGTCTAAAACATTTTTCCATGTTTAAAACCGTTTCCGAAATGTAAGGGTGGGGATACCCTGTATAGTATAATAGGTATATGTACAGTAACCTTCAAACGGCTATCCAAGGTCAAACTGTTACCACCATCTTATGCTTCCCTTGATATCCTACAACTTTTGTCTAAAACATTTTTCCATGTTTAAAGGCGTCTCCGAAATGTAAGGGTGGAGATACCCTGTATAGTATAATAGGTATATACAGTAACCTTCAAACGGCTATCCAAGGTCAAACTGTTACCACCATCTTATGTCTCCCTTGATATCCTACAACTTTTGTCTAAAACATTTTTCCATGTTTAAAGGCGTCTCCGAAATGTAAGGGTGGAGATACCCTGTACAGTATAGTAGATATATGTAACAGTAAAACAGTAACTTGTTTAACCCTATCCGTCATTCCAGACTGACTATTCAGGGCTATAACATTAAAACGAACAAAGAAAATTAAAATGTGAGTATTTTATATTCAGGGATCCTTGATAATGCAACTTATAGTTGGACCTAAATTTCAAGTTGAAGAGTATTCAAAATTTGAGTAAGGTTTGTCACATTTGAGCTGCAAGTGCGTCACGAGTGAGACTCGTCAAAATACGAAAAGGGGTTTTTGAACTAAAAACAATAACTTTTTTCGAATTATTTTCGATGGTTCAGTCAATCAGTTTCTATCGTAAGAAGTTAATCCTGAATTACTGCATTCTGTTTTAAAAAATGAAAATTGGAAAAAGAAATAATCCAAAATTTTGATACAATTATGAAAAATGCATAACTCTTTATTGCTGGTAAAGAACTAGGAAATCGTACAAAATTTGTGTAATTATTTAAATTTGCAGCTGCCTGAATTCAAATTGCTAACGTCGATAATACGTGTCGATGATTAAAGAGATTCCATCTCGAACGTTCACCGCAGCAAAATCATAACACGTAATAACAGATGCATCGATTAAGTCAAGTTACTCATCGTTGAATTGATTAGGAAACAATTCAGCTGCTTGGAAAGTTTAGCTCGGACTTGAAGTCATAACAGATGAATTATTTAACACTTTCACGAATTATAACGCGACCGGTACGTGTTTATTACGCGACTGTGAACACACGTGCGCGCGCGCATGTGTATGTACGAAAGAAATGTGTGCCAATGAACCACGAAATGTCCTCAAGGTTCATGGCACGATTAACATTTCGTAAAAGAAAAATATTTTAACTCGTCTCGAATAACTGAAAACAAATTTTCAACACAGCTTTCGGGTATCATTTTGTTCCGACTCATAGCAGTCGGTTTAACGATTTCACTGATGGGAAAAATATCTTAAACGGCGTTTAGGATTTCTATTTCAAACATAATTTTTTATTATAATCTTTATTATAGTCTACGTAATCTTTTTGTACAATTAAAAATAACTGTAATGAGTCTCTCAGGAATAAGTTTCTATTCTTGTTTTATTTGTTTTATTTTTGTTTCATAAGGTTTGTTCAATTTTTCAAAAATTTTACAAACCATCTGAAAATACAAAAATGTAAAAATGTAAAAATCTGAGAATCTAAAAATTTGAAAATTTGAAAATCTGAAAATGTAAAACTCTGAAAACCTCAAAATCTGTGAATATAAAAATCTGAAAATGTACAAATATAAAAACCTAAAAATGTAAGAATCTGAAAATGTACGAATGTAAAAATCTAAAAATCTGAGAATCCAAGAATCTGAAAATGTACAAATTTAAAAACCGAAAAATCCAAAAAATTAAAAAATCTAAAAATCTGAAAACTTGAAACCCTGAGATTTCCATGAATGTCTAACACATCATCACTGTTCACACCAACGCCCATGAACTCTGCACCGTGCAGTGATACTCCCATCGCTATTTCACACAATTCACCTCGTAATATCTCTCGGTAACAATTAAAAAATACCTGAGCAAATTTTACAGCAATATTTCATACCGCTTAACGCATTCCATCTCCGTTACTACTACATACTTCGTAAAATTCATGCGCCTTCGTGAGATTTCGTTCGATTGATGCATATATTTACGTGTGCTAAGATAAAATTGCGATTATGTGATTCAGCACGTTACATCTCCTCTCTCGGACAAGAAGGAAATTTTGAATAAACCATTCGACACGTGTGTCATTGTGCTCTGTGATTGTTACAAATTATTCAACGTGTGTCGAATGAAATATGTTTCGTTTTTAAGTTCTGTTATTATGGCTGCGCATAATAACGCGATCGATCGAGCATAAGTCTTCAATCGGGTATAGTAACGCTAACGGTATCTAATTACGAGGTTGGCACAATTCTTTAAGCAGCAGATCAATTTAAATAAATGACTCTTTTTTTATATTAATTAAGCTCGTCTCTGTTAATTAAGTCATTTTCCTCTTACTTCTTATCAGGTAGAAATAATTCTCTTTATACAGTGTGTTTCATATAAATTGTTGCATTTAATATATTTAATATAATATATTACATTATATGTAATAAATATGTGTAATGTATTACATTTACATTTATTACATTTAATAAAGTAAATATTTAAATGTAATATATTATAAATATATTGTAATTTTATTTAAATGTAATATATTATATATAATATAATATAAATATTAAGAAGAGTATTATATTCTTCGCTGATTTATTAATATCAACTTTTGAAATTTGGCGCCAAATTTGAAACATTTAAATTTACTTAGTTATTGCTATCAGTGATTACGTTGATTCGTGTAGAATTTAACAAATATATTTACTTTTACTGCAATTTTTCAATGTGTTATTTGTGAAGAATTTTAATGAGTTTATTCCTTTCAAATTTGGCGCCAAATTTGAAACATTTAAATTTACTTAGTTATTGGTATCAGTGATTACGTTGATCCGTGTAGAATTTAACAAATATATTTATTCGTTTTTATTGCAATTTTTCAATAAATTATGAAATTGAAAAGAGTTAGTTTAAATTAGAAAAAAAATTTATCTTCATTTAATATCTTTAATATTTTTTCAGTAGTTCATTATAGACTCTGAAACAATACATAATATTATCCCAAAATTCAACGCAATTTTTCGCTTATTTTTCGCTCCGTTTCTCTTTTTATAACTTATGTTTATATTTTTTTTACTAAAGACACGTTCGAAATACAAATACGATGTCCGGGAACGTGGCTAAAATTGTATGATCTAAATATGAACCAGTACTTAAAGAAAAACGTTAACACATACAGATAGGAGTCTCTTTACACGATACGATTGCATGTTTTAAAACAACTTCGAACGCAAGAAGCACGTTGTCCCAAGAAAAGTAATATTCGAAGTGGAAAGTAAGGATACTCTCAGAAATTATATGTCTGCGAAGATCGAGTTAATATTTCAGTGATGTAACCTTGCCCGATTGCAGTTTTGTGTCTTTGCGCTTGAAAAATGACTCACGTTCACCATTCCATTTAATACAACAATTTGAAATAAGCAGTTTTTAATTAAATCTATACCTGTGATATATAACACAGATAATTAATAATACAGAAATTAGAATTTCAAAAGAATTCATCAAACTTTTCAGATAAAATTAGAGATCTGCCAGTAGCAAAATACCCTTCTAAAGGGTTAATTGTAAGTTTGCAAATGAACGTTGGAAAAATGTTTGGAAGTAAATCTGTAGTGGTATTGAATTTATGTATTCTTGATTATATTTGCCTTTTGCCTTTAGTCCTTCAAGTTTTATAATTTTATTATAATTCTTTCATAAATCTTTTGCAGACATATGTATACACAATATTATATCCTTATCTGTATATTGCAAATCACAGCTACAAATGAAATTCAAAGATTTGAATTTACATCACTTCACAGAAATAATATTAATTTATACCGTGGCAAAATACGCATTTTAAAAACTAACAAACTGCTGACAGCGTGTTTATTTTCTGTACACACAATCGATTTCGTGTGTAAATTAATTTGTATAATTGTAGCTGGGAAAGTTACGCTTGTAACAGTTTTCATAAATCAAGTTGTGAAATCTCGATGAGCCAGCGAATTTTTATACCACGTGGTATTTATTCACTTTTACTTGAGAAATCGTTGCTTCAAATCGTACAACAAACATAAATCCGTTATCAATTAGAAACAATTTGCTATCACTAGTTTCCTGCACTTCCGAGCATACATTTATAATAAATTACATTTACAATATTTATCTTTTTTTCATCTTAGTTTTACAGACATTTAATGACCACTTATATTTAACCCCTTGCCCTATCGTGTCACGCTCTTAACGCACTATATCAGGGGTCGGCAACCTTTCTGGAGTTAAGAGCCATTTTTCCCCGATGTGATAAATTCTTTTTTTAAAGAGCCAAATATAAGTACATACATCGGTATGTATTAGAAAAAATAATATAATATCTGTTGTGAAACATGTATTGATTGTAAAATCAAAACATTCTATTTTGCGTAGTAACAGTACATATAAGTGAACGTATTAAAGAAAACGGAAACACTTTTTGGTTTTGAGTGTGGCGTCGGTGAGTGTGGAGAGCAAGGTTAGCTAAAGCTAGGTTTACATGCATGCGATCTGCCACGCATTTTGATGTGTGCTCAGGATTATTAGTATTTGTTTGGCAATTGCAATATTGCAGTTAATTTATCAATATGTACTATTAAACTACTCAAGAGCCACAAGTTTGATTCTACTGAAGGTTGCCGACCCCTGCACTATACAGTTCATATGTGCTAAACCAGAGTCGCATTTTCACCGCAATCGAATTTTGGGTTCAATTTTAATTATAATTTTCATAATCCAGGATTGTTGAATACAAAACGTGTCTAACTTTTTAATTTTCTTTATTTGTTTTGACATTGTAGCAATAACTAGTTAGCTGTGAATGTCGCAACTGCCTACAAAATTATACGTTAACACTAATGGCCGCCTACGCAATCAAACATCGTCAGGGCCTGGCAATATTTTTGAAAAATTAATTTAAAAGAACTTTATGTAAATTCACAAAATAATTCAACGTGTGCAAGCATACACATAAAACAAATGAAAACCATTACGACACATTTAATACAACAAAAATATTTTCTTTCGTATGATAATTATTAATGCAACCACCTACGTTCATCAGCCACACACGTGTTGTGCGAGCGGCCATTAAAGGGGTAAGGGGTTAACCCTTAACACGTTCAACCCGGCGTGAACCACCGATCCACATCTAATTTTTATTATTATTACTATTAGCAGTGATTCAAAGAAGTGCTGCAAGAAGAATAAAACTTTCTGTGGTAAACTAAACGCAAGCCACTAATAACGAAAACAAGCAGTGAGCCAAGCAAGTGCCGTCAGATAAATAAACTTTGAAAAAGTGCGCCGGGTTGAACGTGTTAACAAAGAAACGCAAAAATTCGGCTACCTGCTGACAACGCTACTAGCACCGGTTATTGGCATAGTGTTGACGATCCCTAAATCTCTTACGTCTTTTGTCCATTGACACGCATCCCCACCGTTCCTCACGCATTCCTCTGCATGCACGCACTTATGCACACTCGCTTGCACTCTTTCATGCGTACGTTCACGCATACTCGCATTCCCTCATATAATTAAAAATGAATGTCCGAGAATGAATACCGTGATAACATGCTATGTTGGGTTGAGTTTAGAATATTTTTCCAAATATTTGTGTATTAGTAACTTCGTAATAAACCACCAGCGACAATTAAGTTTCAAGGAAAAATGATTCAAAACGTTTACCAATGTTTTTTAATTATTTGCGGAATTCGGAATAAGAAATTGACAATCTGCCATTTTGACAGTGTCTGTAGTGTAGTGTTTGTATTTGTCTTTGTAGAATATAAGAATTGTTAAATGAAAGGTAAACATAATATTTTAACTTTCTTTATTAGGACGTGGATCATTATACGTTTGATAAACATGCAAATGAATGAATAAATTGGAACGTAATCAGTAGTGTAATAATTTGAAGCAAAACGTTGAAAGCCAGAATTGAAAAATTAAATAATCATTTATTCAGAATGTTAATTATAAATAACGTGATAATGTGTTGTATTACGTTGTACGATCATTTCTGTTGTGGTATTTAAGCTGTTAACACGGTTTGCTGATGTAGTGAAATTTGTTTTATGAGATTGGTTAATTTTTTAATTTAAAACTTGGAAAGGGTAGTGATTTAGAGACAGAAAAATTTGGAGACTTGAAAATGTCAAAATGTGGAAATTGAAATCTTGCAAATATTTAAATAAGCAGACTGAAGAACTTAGGAATTTGAGAAATTCCTAATTTAAGATTTTGAAATTTGATACTTCGAAAGTTAAAAAATTAAGAAATTTAAAAATATGAGCAAGAAATTTGAGAATTTGTGGAATTGGGTATTTGGAAATCTGTGAATTTAGAAATTTGAGTAATTGAATACTCTATTGCATCTAATTGATTAATGTAACGAAAATAAAGTAACAATTTTGTTACGGTGCAGCTAATTCGGAATAGCGGTATTCAGAATTGACTTCGCTTTACAAAATTGTAAAGCAAGTAGATAATAAAATTATTTTCTCTTATGATCGAGTCAGGCATAACAATCACAGCATGAGTGCAATCATCTTAGGTAAATATCAATTCTGGATCTAAAAATTGACTTGCAATAGTCACAGGTGTAACATGCGAGGTCATAAACAACACATTCATGGTGTATCCACATTCCACACACGAAATATTGCATTCGCTACTCTCCTCTTTCGATTTTAGCTGTTATCGATGAAACAGAAGCATTGGTACGCTTTGAAATATTACAAATTGCATTAATCTTCGATATTCTGAATTAGCAACACGGCATCGAGACCAAATAATTTCGTGTCATCTTTTGTATTCTGGAAATGTTCGCGAAATTGGCACGAAACTGTAGAATTAATATGCAAACGAGTAGATTAAATGAATTACTTTAAAGTTTTTACGTATTTTAATCACGATCGGAATGTTGGAGTACGTGTTGAACGAATTTTGCAAATGAACCTTTTACTTCTCTGCGGATTGAGCCGAAGAACTGAAAATTACGGTTCGTTCACAAATTTCATTAATCAATCGATTATTCGTTCCTATTATTTGCGGCGTTACAAATTGGATAACGTTAGCGTGTTCTTAGATACTTCAGCATTGGAAATTGCCAATAGTATTTCAAATATGCTTCACTTTCTCTGCCGTGTGAATAAAAGTGGCATATATCGAACACAACGCGATAAAAGAAAATTATGTGATTGCTCTTGAAAAACTGGAGTTGTGTAACCCTCAGTTTTTCTAAGAACAAAAGATGTTTACATAATAGTCGTTATTATTAAACACTGTTTACTTAACACTAATCAATTTCTTTTTTTTATTACCTGAATACAAAATGCATAAAAATTGTGCTGGGCGTTAACGTGAATATCTAATACAGCAAATTAAGATTCATTATCAAGGGAATAAATAATTCATCAAGATTGAAAGTATTCTTAAGACCAGCAATTAGATACAAAGATATGACTTAAAACGTGCAGAGTTAGATAATGCGTAATGCTACATACCAATCTTTGACAGTCATCATGAAATGTGGTATTGGCACGAAATTATGAAATCAATATGCAAACGTGTAGTTTAGATGATTTACTTTATATCTTTTACGTGATATATAATTATATTATAGTGATTTGATAATTAGGAAAGGAATGATGAAAATAATGTTTGTAGTTTTAAAATTTACAACTACAGAAATTTCAAATTTAAAAAGTTCTCAAACTTACAAATTATTAAAATCCAAATTTTAGAAGTTTCCAAATTCTCAAACTTATAAATTACTAAATTACGAAATTAACAAATTTTTCAATTCTCAAGCTGATCAATTATTAAATCCCGAAATTTACAAATTTACAGATTTTGAAATACAAATATGTTTAAATCACCAAATTTTTAAATTTGCAATTTTCCAAATTCCAAAATCTCAAATTACCAGTAATATTTTTAGTAACGTTGTAATTTTCTGTTTAACTATTTAATCGAAATTCAATTTTTAATTCAAATTGCATTGTACTACATCTTGCACTGCTTTATCTCTTATTGATTAGGTACGTACAGGTCATATCTACATACTCAAGTATTTTTCACAAATTTACCTTATGATACTATCCTATGACTTTCACTCTAAAATTACATTAGATGTTGATCAACCTAATAGAGTACACGAAATTACGATAACAGATTCATTGCACAATGTAGACAGTCCTGTTAAGAATTTTAATGAAAGTCTCAGATAATTACTTTTATCACTCTTTAAGCTTCAAAGTTATGTATCGCACGTACTATTTCATAGTAGTTGTATGTCATTAAATTGTGCTAGATATTAATCAATCTAATAGAATACGTCTAATTATGGTAATTCGTTCATTACTAAACGCAGTCGGTAACCGGCCACTTTGTGTTGTGAATTTTAATGACACCTTTATGTATTTATTTCGAGTAAACTTTTAGCTTGAATTGATGTGCCATTTTGCAATAGTTATATGTCATCAAATTAGTGGTTAAGCAACCAAATGGTATCACTTTATTATGCTGACTGAACCATTTGACAATATAATTGATAACTAGTCATTTTGTGTCAAGAATTTCAATGAAACCTTCACGTAGTTATTTTGGACACATTATAAACTTTAAATTGACATGCTATATGTATCATTTTGCAATACTTTTAAGTCATCAAATTGTGTTAGACGTATACCGACCAAATAAGGTATACCTCTTTATGGTAACTGGTCCATTGCTCAACCGAATTAATGACCATTCTTTTTGTGTTAAGAATTATAACGATGCCTTATGTGCTTATTTTCGTCATACATTAAACTTCACATTGATATGCCATATGCGTTGTTTGACGGTACTTTTATGTCATGAAACTTTGTTAGATGCTAACCAACCAAATGAGGTACACTTCATTGTGATAACTTATTCAATTCTCGGTATAATTGATAATCCGTCACTTTGTGTTAAGAATTATAACGAAACCTTTACGTAGTTACTGTTGCCATACTTTAAGCTTCAAATTGATGTACCATATGTGCCATTTTGTAATGCTTTTATGTCATCAAGTTGTGTTAGACGTAAACGAACCTAATACAACACTCCTCATTATGGATCCATTGTTTACTGCGACAGTTAACCAGTCATTTTATATTCAGAATACTAATAAACTATTAATGTAGTTACATTTATTAAGCTTCAAATTACAAATTAGCATATTATAATTGATATTATGCAATACTTTTATGTCAACAAATTAAGTTAGACATTATATGTTCAAGAATCAATCGTTGTTTGCTATAATTGTCAACGAACCATTTTGCATTAAAAATGTTAATAAATCTTCTATACAGTCATTTTCATTAATCTTCAAGATTCAACTTGATATACCATAAGTGCCATTTAGAGGTACTTTTATGTCATGAAATCGTATTACTTAGGCCAGCTAAGAAGGTACATCTCATTGTTTGTGTTAACTGATCCATTGCTCATTACGAATGATAATCAGACTTTATGTATTAGGAATATTAATGAAACGTTTATGTAGTTATTTGCAGTAAACATAAAACTTCGAATTAATATTAAACAGATCAATGTCTAATATGAATATTGTAACGGCATTATGTTTACGTGAAAATTACTGTGTAATTTATGCAGCTCATCAAAATGCAATCTTGTAAGACTTATATTATCAGATTCTGATAATATAGAATATTATTATATTACTGTACAAAATTTATTTTATAATAATTCAATATTATTATAATATAATAGTTAAATGTTACTATAATATAACAATTAAATATTCTTATACAAAAGATTGTATTATCAAAATATATTTGAACTAGTGATGGGTTTAAGCGGACTGTTTAATGTGTAACTGTTTGATAATTATAATTCGAGTGCAAGTTTAGACGCTTTTTATTCGAGTAACAGAAAATTTGAGATTAGTAAATATTGAAATTCTGACGATTTCACAAAATAGTTTAGGTTCGTGAAGAATTCAAAGTTTAACATTTTTAAAAACTGGATTTTCGAAAATTCAGGAATTTAATTTTGGGTTTTAGAAAATTCGTAAATTTTAAAGTTTGAATGCTTGGAATTAAAAGAACTTAGAAATTACGAACATTTGAAGTTTAAGAATTTAAGAAACTTAAGAATTTTAGAAATTTAAGATTTGGAAAATGTAGTAAATTCAAGTATATTACATCATTCAGCACAAGTGCTTTACTTCGAACACCTTTTTACACTTCCCAAACGAATAACTTTTTCTTAATTATTGCATAAGATGGGATATTGTTCTTTCAATTACATAAGACGTTACAAAAATAAATGTTTGTAACATTCAGAATGTTTTCACAACGAATAGAAGGGAATATATAGAAAAACGTTGAACCCAAAGAAAAACGCAGTATGAAACAAGAGAACAAAAACCTTCAAATCTTCGCACTGTTACTAATCTCCAAAAAAATAATAGCAATCTCTCTGTGTAACAATAATAAACTCTAACGGTATAGCAAGTAAAGCAATAAATTATTTCTGTTTTTGCATTTCAGGGTCGCGACGTACAGGGACTGAACAATGATGTCTGCTTGAGTGCTCCTATGTTTAAATTTAGATTTCCCTCAGTGTTAATTTCCCTATCAACTGTTCGTGTTTTACGAAAATGTCGAAGTACAATATCCAAGAATACGATATCGAAACGGCTAGACAGGTTCGGTTAACCGGATATAATAATGCTAGTTTCGAGGATCCTCTTCAGAGCAATAACAACGACCTTGAAGAGACACCTGACTTCGAGAACAGACTCAACAGTGTCCATATCTGCAACAAGTACAACAAACCTGTGAACAATGATGGTAAGTTTACTTTTTATGTTCTAAAATTACTAGAATAATATTAAAAATTAAGAAAATTAAAATTAAGAATAACTTTATTCATTGCATCTGAATAACATTTACAACTTACTTTCAACTTCTATTGGTGCAAGAATAAATTGATTACCAAAAAATATTATTACTTTTAACCTGTATAATATTCCTTTATTAAATTCTTTAATTTTAATTACTTCTGGAATAATTTTAACTTGAAGAAAATTTTAACTGTTTATTTTCACGAATTTTATAATTTAAAAAAAGAAACTTGTAAATCAATCAAATGACAAATGACACAAGTATTTCCCTCCCCAACAAATACCAAATTTTGGGGTGTTTTATCGTGCTTCTTTCGATAAATTTTTTTAAAACAAAATGTTTATTATTGTTTTATAGTTACATAATTCTTATTGGTATTACTTGTAAGAACATAATGTTGCATTATTTCTCAGGGAGAATAGTGTTACAAGGAAGTGATAAGGAATATAACCTAATCAGAAAGAAAAAATTAATTGATCTTATCAGAAGTAGATATTTCTACAAGACAGTAAGACATATGTGTACATAAATGAAAAGTGTCAACAACTTCTTATTAACGAATGATAAGGAACAGTTATTTGATTGATGAGTTTCATTAATTAGTATGTAGTATTATACATTATCTTACTCTGCACGTTTTAAGCTATATCCTTATATCAAATACTAGTCTTAAGAGTACTTTCAATCTAGATGAATTATTTATTACCTTGATAATGAATCTAGATTTTGTATCAGAAATTCACGTTGACGCCCAGCACAATTTTTATGCACTTTGTATTCAGGTAATAAAAAAAAGAAATTGGTCAGTGTTAAGTAAACGGTATTTAATAATAATGACTATTATGTAAACATCTTTTGTTCTTAAAAAACTGAGGGTTATACAACTCGAGTTTTTCAAGAGCTATCATATAATTTTCTTTCATCGCGTTGTGTTCGATATATGCCACTTTTATTCACACGGCAGAGAAAGTGAAGCATATTTGAAATACTATTGGCAATTTCCAATGCTGAAGTATCTAAGAACACGCTAACGTTATCCAATTTGTAACGCCGCAAATAATAGGAACGAATAATCGATTGATTAATGAAATTTGTGAACGAACCGTAATTTTCAGTTCTTCGGCTCAATCCACAGAGAAGTAAAAGGTTCATTTGCAAAATTCGTTCAACACGTACTCCAACATTCCGATCGTGATTAAAATACGTAAAAACTTTAAAGTAATTCATTTAATCTACTCGTTTGCATATTAATTCTACAGTTTCGTGCCAATTTCGCGAACATTTCCAGAATACAAAAGATGACACGAAATTATTTGGTTTCGATGCCGTGATGCTAATTCAGAATATCGAAGATTAATGCAATTTGTAATATTTCAAAGCGTACCAATGCTTCTGTTTCATCGATAACAGCTAAAATCGAAAGAGGAGAGTAGCGAATGCAATATTTCGTGTGTGGAATGTGGATACACCATGAATGTGTTGTTTATGACCTCGCTTGTTACACCTGTGACTACTGCAAGTCAAGTTTTAGACTCAGAATTGATATTTATCTAAGATGATTGCACTCATGCTGTGATTGTTATGCCTGACTCGATCATAAGAGAAAATAATTTTATTATCTACTTGCTTTACAATTTTGTAAAGCGAAGTCAATTCTGAATACCGCTATTCCGAATTAGCTGCACCGTAACAAAATTGTTACTTTATTTTCGTTACATTAATCAATTAGATGCAATAGAGTATTCAATTACTCAAATTTCTAAATTCACAGATTTCCAAATACCCAATTTCATAAAGTCACACATTTTCAAATTTCTCACTCGTATTTTTAAATTTCTTAATTTTCTATCTTTCAAATAACGAATTTAATCGTTTCAAATTTTATTGGAACTAAAATAATTTTTCAATAAAATTTATTAACGCGATCAACCAAATCAGATTTGGAAGAAAATCGATGTTTAATTCTACTATCACTCTAAAGGGATTAGAAGAAATTCTAAAGGAAGCTGCAGAAAAAAACGTTACTAATCAATAGCTACGGTGATGAAACGTTACAAAACCAATTAAAAGAAAAAAAGTGGAAATTCTAATTTCTGTACACGTCAGCCTACTATGTAGCAAGAAATTGAGTCAGAAGACGATGGGAAAAATATACCTTGAAACCATTTTTCCTTCTTAACCATTGTGCCCGTTTATAATGAATCAGATGCACCTGTATCTGAAAGTGAACGTTCGCGGTGCCTTTTCCTTGGATATCTTTCCTCGGAATTCCTCTTCTATGCAAACTATGTGCTTCCCCGCGTTATTTCCTTATTAAACTTTAAATATAATCCGAAGGATAATGTGTATTCAATTTCTACGCTCTTGCGGTTTGTTAACATTGCCACCTCACTCAATATTTATGATTTCATCCGATGGGGAAACGAGTTTTTACCTTTGCCACGCATTTTATTAATCATTTAAAGCATTCTTTTACGTTCATGAATCAATCCGAATTTTACTTATTGTTAGTACGTATAGTAGGGAAGTCCTCGTCAGAGAAGGCGATGTACCGAAAGGTAGTGTTACGTGAGTTCAAAGTTTAAAGATAATAGAACAGAAGCCTAGGATCTTAGGAAAATCACGGGGAGAACTTAGGAGAAACCTAGTAAAAGCTTATGCACTTCGTAAGTTCTAGGAAAATCTTAAAGACGTTTCAGGAAGAAAATTTAGTAAAATCTTAAGGAGAATCTAGGGAGAGACTAAAAAGGATTTAGCTTACGCTTACGAAAAATCTAGGGAGAGTCTGAAAAGAACTTAGCTTAGTGAAAGCTTAAGAAAAAGTGAGGAAGAACCTAGAAGGACCATAACCATAACTTACGTATGTCTCCTACACTTCCTATTATTGATACATTATCTCTAACTATATTTTGAAGTCATTTTGTTTCAAGAATTTCAATGAAGTAGTTATTTTCAACACTCTTTAAGCTTTAAATTGATATGGTATATGTATCATTTTGCGATACTTTTATGTCATCAAATTGTGTTAGACGTATACCGACCTAATAAGGTATACCTCTTTATGGTAACTGGTCCATTGCACAACCGAATTAATAACCATTCTTTTTGTGTTAAGAATTATAACGATGCCTTATGTGCTTATTTTCGTCATACTTCAAGCTTCACATTGATATGCCATATGCGTTGTTTGACGGTACTTTTATGTCATCAAACTTTGTTAGATGCTAACCAACCCAATGAGGTACACTTCATTGTGATAACTTATTCAATTCTCGGTATAATTGATAATCCGTCACTATGTGTTAAGGATTATAACGAAACCTTTACGTAGTTACTTTTGCCATCCTTTAAGCTTCAAATTGATGTACCATATGTGCCATTTTGTAATGCTTTTATGTCATCAAGTTGTGTTAGACGTAAACGAACCTAATACAACACTCCTCATTATGGATCCATTGTTTACTGCGACAGTTAACCAGTCATTTTATATTCAGAATACTAATAAACTATTAATGTAGTTACATTTATTAAGCTTCAAATTACAAATTAGCATATTATAATTGATATTATGCAATACTTTTATGTTAACAAATTAAGTTAGACATTATATGTTCAAGAATCAATCATTGTTTGCTATAATTGTCAACGAACCATTTTGCATTAAAAATGTTAATAAATCTTCTATACAGTCATTTTCATTAATCTTCAAGATTCAATTTGATATACCATAAGTGACATTTAGAGGTACTTTTATGTTATGAAATCTTGTTAAACCGTAGATAACCTAGTGACGTACGTATGTGATCTATGATAGTACTTTAATGTCGTCAAACTTTGTTAGATATTAACCAACCGAATAAGACATATTATGGTATCCGGTCCAGTACTTACAATTAGTAAATTGATGAACTAGTCACATTCTGTTAAGAATTGTAATGAAACCTTTACGTAGTAATTTTCAGCTGTGTAGTAATATTTTTATGTGAAGAAATTATATCCGACTTTGATCTATTTTAAGAACAGTTACTCCAAATATTGCATATTCTCCAAATGAGTTGTAAGCTCATTACTCAAATGTATTGTTAAACAAAAGAAAAATTCAAAGAATTAGAAATGACCTTGAATGACCTTCAAAAA
Source organism: Megachile lagopoda (assembly GCA_036983795.1). Lineage (NCBI taxonomy): Eukaryota > Metazoa > Arthropoda > Insecta > Hymenoptera > Megachilidae > Megachile > Megachile lagopoda. The sequence continues at coordinate 10,677,146 of CM072797.1, read as the reverse complement.
TTAATCACTGTATTTCAAATATTCTGCACTTCTTCTGTAAATAAGACAAAATATGTATGCACATCCTGTACAGCTAACAATCTTTCTTTTTAATTCAAACATTTAATTAGTTACATTGATCTACAGTGATTTATAGGTAATAACCACGTGTCGGTTTTTATAAACAGTATCAAATATCCGCATTTACAAGGTTTTAAATAGTCATATTCTATCGTCGCGTCTTTCAACATTAATCACCGTTATGCAATTCTACCTGTTAACATGTTCAATACTTTTCTTCCGTAATTACTATAAAAGTTGACAGAATAAAATTTGTGAAATATTAACCAAACATTTTCTAAGAAACCGGTAATCGCTAATTTGCCGTAACTGCGTCGAAATTATTTTTCTACGGACGTCTTCATCTTTGAACATTAATAATCGGATGAAATTTGTGATATTTTGAATACTGAGCTCAGCTGTTTGAAATTTAGGAATATTAGAGTTTGAGAATTTGACAATTTTTTGATTTCGAAATTTCTACAATTGTAAATTTGTAAAATTATAATATTTTAAGTACTGGGTTCAGATTTTTTAAATTTAGAAATATTAGAATTTGAGAATCTTTAAATTTCGGAATTTAAAAATTGATACATTTTAGAATTTGTAAATTTTTAAATTTGAAATTTCTGTAGTTATAAATTCGTAAAGTTTAACAAAATATTAGGTTTAAATTTTTGAATTAGCACGGTTTTCATATGTAATCATATAACTATGACATGGTTTGCGTGTAAAAGTATAATTTAAAGTAGATTACGTGAAAATATTGTTAACACTAGGTTTACGGACGTTTATGATCATTTATATTTAAATTTGAACTGAAAGTAGAAAAACAAATAAATTGAGGATGATATGTGAACTGCCTAAGACATTGATTCTTTAGCTTGACGAAAGTTGACATACATTTTTACAAAAATTTCTTAATAAGTTTTGTCATTTAAATTAAAAGACGTATGACCCGCCATTTTGACGGGTTCCGTAAATCTAGTGTTAATAGCAATCGTTGAATCGTTTATTATTTTATTCAAAGTTGTGTTTCTACTTTTACTCCGAGCCGATTATATAATGTTACACTTATTTCCGATTATGTATGTGATAAACATTGCAAAAGTTCAAGATTTATATCATACATGACATGATAAATTTAAAGCAATACAGGAATGGGTAGTAACCTGACTTAATTGAAAATTTTCAAATTTTGAAATCTCCAAATTTCTGAACTCTGAAATTTCCAAATGTTTATATTACCAAATTATCAAATTCCTAAGTAGAGAAATTTTCAAATTCTCAAATTATCAAATTTTTAAATCCCCAAATTCCTAAATTCCGAAATTGTGAAATTTCCAAATTCTCAAACTCTCAAATTTCAAATTCCCCAAATTCCTAAATTATGAAGTTGTCAAATTTCCAAATTCTCAACCTCCCGAATTTCTAAATTCCCAAATTCCTAAATTCCGAAATTGTGAAATTTCCAAATTCTCAATCTCCCAAATTTCTAAATCCCCAAATTCCTAAATTCCGAAATTGTGAAATTTCCAAATTCTCAATCTCCCAAATTTCTAAATCCCCAAATTCCTAAATTCCGAAATTGTCAAATTTCCAAATTCTCAAACTCTCAAATTTCAAATTCCCCAAATTCCTAAATTATGAAGTTGTCAAATTTCCAAATTATCTAACAGCGAACTCCCCGAACATTAAATTCACAAATTTCGAAATCTCCAATTCCCAACAATTCGTTTAAAAACTCAGATATTCTAAGTTAAATGCAATGACTCCAAATCCAGATATTATTCATAAAACATTTATTTACGATACAACCAGCTTACAATCATTCCTTACATCGAAATTGGGACGTCATTGACTTCAACTAAAATATCTTGTCAATTTCGTAGCAAAGAACAAAGCATGATGAACGAGAAGATGCTTTGTTTCCATGTGAATCTCATTAGGCAGATCAATCAAGCCGTTGATACGCTATGTCATTTTCACATCATTATTTAGCGATATCATGATTGCCCACAGAAGAGAAGCCAGATAATTGATGAAGTTGTCACACCTGATACACGTTTAACGACCGTTTCGAAGGATCATTGTATAAACAGCGATTATAAATTGACAGAAAGCTGTGACAGATGTTCACATTAACGTGACACACAAGGGAACGTTTCTGTTGATGACAAATTGTGAACCAATGTTTTTATCGTTTTGGGAACAAATTTATTACAGCGATATACATTATTCGAAATTGGAATCTTTTTGATTCCATAAATATTGCTAGTATTTTTTACTAATGTACGAGCTATAGGGGAGAACGAAGAGAAAAGTAATAAACCTTTTCCGCAAAGCTTTTCAGACAATTTATTTTTCACAGTTGCATATTTGTTTTGTTCAATTGATTGACACTGTGCCATAAAATGAATCGCACGCGGTTAAAATGAATTGCTAATTCAGACCACTCAAATAAATTTCTACCATTTCGACTTCCTTGTTAATATTCATAGGATTTGCAACAAAATATTAAAATAGTGGTTTCTACTGTATTGTATATATAAATTCATTTTTCATCAAATGTCCGAACATTTATTTAAAAATGTGATAGTCTGTCGTGTAAAATTACACATCAAAATTTAGTTGAAAAGTTTATACATTTTCAATGTACAATAAATGATTCACGTTTTTGTAAAATAAGCAGTATAATATATAAACTATGTATTCCTGTATACAATAATAAATTCAGAATTACTGTAATGTTAGAGTATTAATGTAATTTTCAAGTATTATAGGGTTGTAGAGTGTGTGAAGAGCTTCGGAAGGAGTCGGCAATGCCCGGAGATGTTCGGACAGAGATCGACAGTCGACGAAAGATCGATATACCGGACTATTAGAAATGCGCGGTAGAGATGCGCGGTAGAGATGCGCGGTAGAAGTGCGCGGTGGTGTTCATGTGGCGTGAATAGTGTAATGATATTTATACTTTTATTGTTAATATCTACACTTAAATAATAATTCTTAGCATAATTAATGTGAGTTTCCCTAACCACTTCGTTAAAAACGAACTCTTTCCTATATAATTTTGGTTTCTACGCCTTTAAGAAGTGATTGACTACGTATAATCAATCAGGATAATACTCGGCTTGATTAGCTGCCCTTGTACAGTGCGCACCTTGTCCACGTACACATAACTGCCTTTCTTTTCATTAATATTTCCATTCACATAAGATTGCAGCATCGTTACACAAGAAATCAAATAACCATTTAACACATACATAGATCCATTTCTGTACTTACAGTCAGTTCTCCGAAATTTTATAAGATTTGCTCTTTCATGTGTATAATCAGATGTCACTCAGAACAAAGAGTGTAATACGAATGCGAATAAGTTTCCGATCTAGAAATTTTTCCCATCAACTGTATTAACGTGTAAAACCTGTTAAACCTGTCTAGCTTTACTTTACCTGCAATTATCACTAGTTATCTGGTAGCTTTAGCAACAGGCATACTTGCATATATTATAATAATACATAGATATCACGGGGTTGTATTTTTTTTATTTCCTTCTCCTTCTTTTCCGAGCGTAGTACATACATACTTTCTAAAGTCGTTGTTTGAAAAGGTCGTCACATGTCTTGAGGAATCTCCATAAAGAAATCCACACGCGTATCAATTAATCGTACGCATCTGAATATCTTTCCATGATATATAGCATGGTTAATCAATTAACATCTGAATTAACATATTAGCGATATCTCATTCAGACTTACAGTAATGTAAGTAAATATTTACCTTAGTCACTCATTTGCATAATTCGTAGTTTTACTTGTATCGGAAAGTATTATCTCACAGAAATAATATAATTTCTAACTTTGGAAATTATGCTGATCGCTCAGTTTACATGGTGCTAGATGCTATTTATACGCGGCTTCGATTTTACGAGACGAGAATATTTTCTAATTTTAGATTGTCGGAAATTGGATTAGATCTATGGGAATTTCGGAATTTTTGCAATTTTTTAATTTTTGAAGTTTTGGAACTGGATTTTTGGGTTTTCTTGTGATTGAAACATTTTTTAATTTGGGAATTTTAAGGTTCTACAATTTTGGAATTTCAGGACTTTGGAATTCTGAAATTTTTGAATTTTGAAATTTTAGAACTTCGGATTCTTTTGGGATTTAAACATTTTTTAATTTCGGGATTTTGAAATTTTGGAATTTAGAACTTCAGAGTTTTGAAATTTTGGGAACTTAGGATTTCGGGTCTTCCAAATTTGGAAACTAAGAATTTTTGATCCTTCGAATTTTGGGACCTTAAGATTTCGGATCTTTGAAATTTTGGAATTAAGAATTTTTTATGCTTCCGAATTTTGGATCTAGGGTTTCTCAAACTTTGAATCTTTAAAATTTATATTTAAATTTAAAAATTTATTTAATTCAATTTTATATATATTTATATAATTTATATAATATATTTATATATCATAAATTTATATAAATTATTATATAAATATAATTTATTTAATTTAAATTTACCATTTTGTATTTTTGTTACAACTTTTTAATAATTGTTTAAAACCCGAGTTTGATACGATATTGTTCTTTAATTATTACGAATAGAATATATTAAACTTTAGCAATAAAAAACTGGGATACTCTATTTATATACAGTAGTAATAATATAAAGAATATTGATTATGAAATTAAAAAAGTGACATTTGATTTAATTATACAATTTATTAAACTTGTTGCAGGTTCACAAAACCCTGAAAAAAATTTACTGTGCTCCTTAGGAAGGAAATGGTTGTATCAACGAATTAAACGATCCTGTAAGAAAAAATTATTATATAAAAGGATACCTATTACAGCGTGGATACAAGAATATGATAAGGATTTTATAGCTAGTGATCTTGTTGCTGGAATTACCGTAGGACTTACCATTATACCACAAGCAATAGCTTATGCAAATGTTGCAGGACTTCCTTTACAGGTAAGAATGACTACATTTGTTTTTATCGGCGTGTACATACTTACCTAGATGAGCATAAGTTTGCGTATGAAACATGATAACGTAAGGAGAAAAAACAACACCATTCATTTTTGGTTAGTAAATTTTAAAATATGGAAATTAAGGAATTTATAAATTTTCAAAGTTTTGAATTTAGAATCTTAAAAATTGTGGAGTTGGAACTTTTCCGGTTTTGAAAATTTAAAAACTTAAAAATTCAAATATTTACAAGTTCAGAAATTTGGAAATTTGACATTTAAGAATTTGAAAATTGGAAAATGGAGTTTACAAAATTATAAAAGTTTGAAGATTTGAAATTTCAGAAACTTGAGAATTTGAGAATTTAAAAATTTGAGGAGTTTGAAATTTGGAAAATTCGAAATTTGGAAGATTGGAAATTTGGAAAATTCGAAATTTGGAAGATTGGAAATTTTCAAGTTTACTTATCAGTTCTAAAATTGACGACAAATGGCGGAAAACTGCACCCTCCCCCCATCCCACATTCAACGTCACAAATAAAATTCAGTCCATCATTAATTACTAAACAAAATGCAACTTTTCCCTTTTATTCGGTGAACTAAACATTTACAAATTTTGGAAAAATTAAAATTGCATAATTCATGTTTATTGTCTTTTATTTAAATACAATATTTAATATATTATTCAAATATCTCTATTTGTATTAATTAACGATGTGAGACAATAATAAATGAAAATTGATAGGTTAGTAATTGATGCCTATCAGTAGTGACGATTGAGTAAATTAGGTTAGGTTAAGTATTAATCAGTAATATGATCTAAACATAAATGAAAATTGATAGGTTCATAATAGATACCTATCAGTAATAGTAGATGAAGAAATTAGATACGGTTGCCCACTATTTGATAGATATTAACTGGTTGAATATAAAAGAGTGTTATATTTTATTTGACAATTGAAATCCAAAATTATTTTATTTTTTTTAAATAATTATTTCAACAATTTTTATAAAGAAAGACTTAACTGTAGGTCGTTTACAGAAGTAGTCAAATAGTGCTAAAAAATGTTTAAACAAAGTCATTCCATGAATGTTACAAAAAATTGTATCAATTAAAAGTTAAACTACATCCATTATATCTGACATTTGTCAATTACAATTTTTTATCAACATTTTTTAGATATATTAATATCGTCTTTTATGTATTTTAATTATAAAGAAACAATCAACATGGATAACAAAAAGAAAAATGATCTTTATTTTTTTTATAACTGGAAGGACAATCCTGAAATTCATAAAAGAAAATTAAAATACAATTCTCTTTTACCTATTTTCAATTTACCCCACTGTCCCTTTTTATTTAAAAGAGAAATTAGTGATTATATTTGTTCATTTATATTTTACAGTATGGTTTGTATTCCTCCTTTATGGCCTCTTTCGTGTATACCATCCTAGGATCTTGCAAAGACGTGCCAGTTGGTCCAACAGCGATTATCGCAATATTAACTAGGGAAACGTTACAAAAATCTGACTTGGGAGCCGATTTTGCAGTGCTTTTAACCTTCATCTCTGGCTGTGTTTGCTTACTGATGGGGATCCTGCAATTAGGTATGATTTATTTAATATTTATATTTCTTAAGAGTAACAGTAATGGACAGATTAATAAAACGTATAAGAAAAACATATTCTGTTTAATAAATCGTAGATAGCCTTGTAAAAAGATTTGACCTTGAAAAAAAATTGTGTACAAATGTGCCTCATAAAATATAACTTCATCCTGAATATTTTTTCCATCAAACAAATTATAATAGAAACATTTATATGGTCTTATAATTTGGTCTTTGGTCTGGAAACATTTATATGGTCTTATAATAAAGATACCTATAACGTACACTGCAATAATAATTTAATTTACTATTAAAATTATGAACAATAAATGCACTTAATTAAAAGCACTTGATAACTGTAATTCTGTAATGGCGGGAATACAGCGCCAGTTTAAACGTAATTTTAGACTCTTCATTTTTATTTCCAAAATTGTTATACCTTTCAATATTATATTAATTATTTTTTTGACGAGTAAAAGTTTTCCGTCAAAAAATTTGAGTATCCAATTTTATTGGAAATGTATTTGTACGCAATTCGTAGGTCAGGGTCAAGATCGACCCAGTTGCGCCATTCGAGGATTAATTATTGCGGTGTTAGTCATAGATAAATGTACTGTGGGTAGTGAACGCGTTAGAAATCAATATAATTTCCAATATAATATCTGTAACTATAAGAACATGAATTTAATTAACTGTATTACGTCTCTATTTTTTTATTAGGTTTTTTATTGGATTTCATATCAGGACCGGTTTCAGTTGGTTTTACATCAGCGGCAGCGATCATTATTGCCACCAGTCAAGTGAAGGATATCCTAGGCATACAAATTAGCGGTAGTAAATTCGTCGAAGTATGGCACAACATATTCGAAAAAATTGGAGAGACGAAGCTTTGGGACACGGCGATGGGTGTCACTTGTATAATCGTCCTTCTTCTTCTTAGAGTTAGTACTTCTGTTTACTTATGTGTACATCCGCCAAGATGTCCGAGAGTTCAACGATCAAACTTTACCTGTATGTTCTATATGTAGAAATAAGAAAAACATGTTATACAAGGTATCCTATTTATAGTGAGCCACTATCTCTTAAACTATTCGTTATGGAGAACGATATTTGGTGTCGTACAACTATTGCCAATCCTTTTAAAGATCCATATAAGGTTGTTTGGATACCTAGCTTAACATAAAAAATTAAAGGATTGTGAAAATCCTTTAAAGAAAATATATAAATACAAATTCCTTTGACCGTATTTTTATAGCTACAAGTCACTTGATACTAATTGTAAAAATATTGTTTTAAAAACAAACAAATCACATCAAAATTTTGTGTTGAACATATTACTAACCTCATACTTTTAAAAAAGGAGCTCAGAAGCTATATATTAATAAACAAGTTCTAGTTATAATTTATTTAAAAATTTAGTGACATAAAACTATAAAACATTTATATTTATACTACATTTATAACAGTTGTTTTGGGTAATAAAAATTAACTAATTCAATGTTAGGTTAGGTATATTATTAAACTCATATTTTAGAGATCTTAAGTATGTAGGTGAAGTTTAATAAAAATGAAAATTGGAAATAGAAATAAGAATATATAATGATAAAAATAATATCATAACAATATTGCAGAAATAAGTATGTTACAGACTTATGAATGAGCTATGTACCAAACTTAAACGAAAGCATATATATTTTTATTTAAAAAAAGGCATCGTGAAATCTCAGAGGTGTCTCCATCTAAACAAGATTTGCATAAGATGATCTTTGAAACAGAGTAAATTTTAATTTAAATATTGTTTATAATAATGAATAGTTTAAAAAATAATTTCGTGATTCACTTCAAACGGAACACCCTATATGTATATGCGTACATACAAATCAATGACTTGTATGCAGAAACGTTTTACAAATATTATATGACCATTCTTAGTATTTTCGGGAAAAACAAGTTTTAGGATGCAATAGTAGATTATACTGTACTAAATAAATACTTGTATTATACTCATTATCTCGTATATGTAATACAACTATAACTCAAAGTATTGAATTAACAGTAAAAGTTAAAATCGACAAAGTGCTAGCAATTTATCATTATTTAATATAATAAACGCGGTTACAAGAAGCACATTCGGTAAAAATCGTCAGTTTATTACTTCTTACATTGTAATGTATGACCAGCAAACTTGTTATTGCCTCAGATTTTATATTTCTATTATAATGTTTTTATAAACCGCTTGCGGGCCTATGCGAATATATTTTTCATATTTCTACTTATAGTACATATTGGTAAAGTTTGATGATTTAACTTTGAGACACCCTGTATATACCTAAACGAACAAAGTTTCTAACCTGACTGATTTATAGTATTGGAAAAACATCATTTTTATTTCAGAGTTGTAAATCCAAATTTTATTTTCACAGAAAGTCAAGGATTTAGTGACGACGCAAGAGACCGCAAAAATGCCATCAAAAGCACGAGCGATCATGCAGAAATCCCTCTGGTTGCTTTCTACGTCTCGAAACATACTAGTAGTCCTCGTTTGCGCCGTTATGTGTTGGCTATTAGAAAGTCACTTAGGTTTCTCGCCAGTTAGTTTGACAGGTCATGTCAAACAAGGACTTCCGGAATTTCGTCCGCCACCGTTTCAAACTTACCATAACAATGAAACTTACAATTTCATTGATATGGTCTCTGCCTTGGGTTCGGGATGTCTGGTCATTCCTTTATTGAGCCTTTTGGAAACCATTTCCATCGCCAAGGTTTTTAGTAAGTTTCAAATGATATTATTACTGAACGATTGAACAAAGTGAATAAAAAGCCCCAGACACAGAACATGTTCTTCGTAAATTTGAAATGCAACAGAGTTAAATAAGTAACAATACTCATTATATATAATTTATTTTTTAGATGAGGGTAAACCAATTGACGCGACTCAAGAAATGTTGGCTTTGGGCGCATGCAACGTTGTATCAGCATTCGTTTCCTCTATGCCCGTTAGCGGAGGACTTAGCCGTGGAGCTGTAAATCATTCATCAGGGGTAAAAACAACTCTGGGCGGAGTTTATACTGGCCTCTTGGTACTCGTGTCTCTTCAATTCCTCACTCCATATCTGTATTTTATTCCTAATGCCGCACTTGCGGCAATCATCATCGCTGCAGTCATTTTCATGGTGGAATTACACGTAATCAAACCAATATGGAGAACAAAAAGTACGTTGCACATTTTCTAATTACATACAATCCCGAAGCTTTTGATTTAATTTTGATTTACAGAACAGTAAAAAAGATTGAGATAGAGATTAACATAAAAACTAATAATTTATATCATTTAATTATTAATAATACATATAGTAAAAAAAACTTGGTTTAAGTAGAAAAATTAAGTTTAAATAAAGAAAATTGCAGACTGATTTATTAATATATAGTATAGTAATTATCCACCACATAAACATAAATAAATGTAATTGATGAGTAAACTTTTTTTTTTTTTCAGAAATTGATCTAATACCAGCAGTAGCCACGTTCTTATGTTGTCTTTTTATAAGGCTAGAGTTAGGCATAGTGATTGGTATTGGTATAAACGTAATATTCCTACTTTATGCGTCAGCAAGACCATCGCTGCGAGTCCATAAAGATACGGTAAGAGCTATATCTTATATTTTCCTATTTGTGCTATGTTTTCACTACTTAAGTGGAAATAAAGCAATTTTAATATCAATAAACTAAACTTTTTATTGCAGAGTATTAATGGTTGTGAATATCTCGTCATAACACCTGATAGAAGTCTCGTTTTTCCAAGTGTAGAGTACGTGCGGGCCGTAATTAGTAAACATGGCACAAAACAAGGAACTGGTGTACCTGTTGTTATAGATTCTACACATATCCAAGCAGCAGATTTTACGGCCGCAAAGGTATGTTACGAATCAAGTATTACAGTGCATTTGCGCTATATGGCCCTATATGAAATTATATATTTTCAACGTGATCCATTTAGGGCATCAAGAGTTTAACAGAGGACTTTTCTAAACGTGGGCAACCTTTAATCTTTCATAACTTAAAACCAAGTATTATTGAAATTTTTAAAGCTGTGAAACCTTCTGGTTTAAGGTGTAGTTCTTCTGAACTTGAACTTAACGACTGCCTTAAAGGTACTTAAATATGATTACTTCTATAGAATAAGATATTTGAATCTTTGTATATGAATAATAATCTGTAACACTTCTACTTATTTGCAGAATTTTCAAATATGTCGCCAGCTATCATGAATAGGTACTGACAATACTTAGATTTTTCTTTTTAATTGCTGTCCTAAAACTCCTTTACTTTATGATATATCAGTATTACGTTAATATAAAGACACACAACAATACAAACAACATAAAGAGAAGCAATGTATTTTTAGTAATAGTTAATCTTTTTAAATAACAAATAATTTTGTAAATAAACGCAGAATTCATATGACGATCGACTAGCTTTTAAGAAGTTAAACTATTAGACTGGTGGTATGATTTAATATTAACCATGTATGAAAATCTATGAGCAATACTGTGAGACTTGAATCATGCAAAAGAAATTCATTTAATGTAAATAAAATAAGACGTAAGATGTATATATGAATGAATGTGTGTATATGATACACGTTATTTCAGAAAATACTTCAACACCGGAACGTACTTACTTGAATTTTGAGATAATATACAATATACAAATTGTAATCTGAGTAATATTATATTATTATATAAACGTCTATATAAAATCATATTTTTTCTAAAGTTAAAGAACTTATATATATAAAAATAAACTTCAAAATTTCTGATAAGTATTTAAAATTATAAATTGACTTTTTAATTTGTTTAATTTATACCTAATATTCTTGCACCCATGGAAGGACTTGCTATATAGAATGTTGCATTTCCTGGATAACTGTAAGAAAACAATAATTTATAAAAGTCAATACAAAAAAATAAAATCGTAAAAATAAAAAAGTAACAAAATCTCACTTTGCCCTTATATGCTTAATTGTTTCGTCAATAACGTCCTTTCTTAATAAGGTTACTGTGCAACCTCCAAAACCAGCACCAGTTAAACGACTTCCTAAAACACCTGTTACTTCTCTTGCTGCTGATACCAATGTATCCAGTTCAATAGAAGAAACACTATAATCGTTTTTCAATGAATCATGGCTTTCGTTCATTAATCGTCCGAATAGTTTTAGATCTCCTTTTTCAAGAGCAGCTGCAGCATCAACTGTTCTTTGAATTTCCGTGATCACATGACGGGCTCTTCTTATCAACACATCAGGCACGTTTTGTGATTCCAATACTGGAAGTAAAATGTAGTTATGTAACTTAAAATTTTTATTAACGCTGTATTTGCTATTTTACCTTGAATATCGTTTAGAGATGCGTCTCGTAAACTGCTTTTATTTAATATTTCAGCAGCTTTGTAACAATTATCTCTACGTTCACAATATGCACTTGAACTTAATTTATGAGGAACATTTGAATTAGTAATGAGAAAAACATAGTCATTCATTTGTGATATAGGAATTTGCTTGATGTCCAAAGTTTTACAGTCAAGAAGAAGAGCACAACCTTCTTTCCCCATTACAGAAATAAACTGATCCATAATACCACATGGAACTCCAGCAAAATCATGTTCTGCACGTTGACATGCTAGTGCCTAAAAAGTATCCACAAATGTGTAAATTCATTTTTTTATTGCTAAGGAAACAAAAATAAAAAATTATGAGATTATACTTTATCCACTGGTGTTTTTGATTGTATATTAGTAAGTGCTTCCAAAAATGTATAAGTGGCAACCTCTAAAGCAGCTGAGCTACTAAGTCCAGCACCAACAGGTACAGATGACGCAATCACTGCATTGAAAGATGGTACATCACCTACAATTAATACAATATAATTTATATATTATTGATCAGTTTTCAATAAAATATGTTTGAAAAAGTATATAAAGCCAAACTTACACAGAAAATGTGCTATACATCCTTTTATGTAGTTAGCCCATTGTGTTTTCCCTGTTTTAATGTCTTCACGAATCTCAGCTTCGAATTCAACTTCATTTTCAGACTTAACTGTCTCGTTAAGAGAAACAATCTTAGTTTTTGTATCATTACTAAGTTTTCCAACTATAACTGTAACCATGGGCAATGCCTGAAAATTAAAAGGAATTTAATATATTGTATTCTTCACTATTAATATAAAACAAATTAGAATATAAATTTTATAAATAAAATATATTTAATTAACCAAAATTTATTATATCTTTAAAATTGAATTATAAAAATAAAATAAGTTTATAGGATTTTTATAAATAAAAATTCATAATGAATTATAATTATTAGAAAGTATTAAGATTTTAAGTAATATCAACATACATATCAGAGTAAATCAGTGTTCCATTATCTATACAAGTAATGAAATAAATATGATAACAGTTAATAAGATAACAAATATATAACAAGAGGCAAATTATATAACAATTATGGAAAGTTATAATTATATAGAAGGCAAAAACTTTTGTTTAATAAATATTTATAGTAATGTAAAAAACAAATTGTTAATAAAATATCAACAATTATTTAATTAAAAATTGAATATTGGACCAACATACATTTGAATTATATACAATTTGAAGGAATTATCTTCTTTGAATATGTAAATAAATTTGTATAATTTTTATTCAATTACTTATAAATGTTTTGATCTTTTTAATTTACTTATATTATTTGAATTTTACCATTGGTAACACAAAACCTTCATTGTAATCGGTATGTTCTCCAATTAAATTCACACGACCTGGTGCACAAACACAAATATTTGCATTTTCTCCAAATTTTTCTGCGAATGCTTCTAAAGCTTTCAATTTTATGTCATTTACAGTGGGCACCGTTGTTGCCATTTTTTCTCGACTTATTCAATTGTTATTAATACTGCGTAACTATTCGAATTAGCTTGTTCAACTTACGCGTACCAGCAGCAAATTGAAGATAAGTGATAACACAAAAATGTTAGATTGGGCCTCATAGTGGGAGTATCTCCTTTTGGAAGGGGAAAATTAGATCAATAAAGAATTTGAATTTCTTATTGGAAACATTGGATAAGGATCATCTATATCCATCACGCATGTGCATTTCCTTTTTTACCGACATTGTGCGCAATATTTTGAAAACTTCCACCGAGAAAAATATAAATGAACTGCATTGTATATGATCATATATTAAATAAAATATTACTAGAAAATAACAGCAATCCATAAGACGCACATATACAACATTCTTTTTCTATTATTTTATCATTTTTCAACTCGATCGTGCATTCTATTTTTATATTTCCATGTAAATACTCAAATATTCGGGAAATACCCGAAAGAATAAAACATATTCAAATATATCTTACCTGAATATTTTACTCCAATAATTATCCGGGCATTTACAATTTTTTAAGTTATAGAAACAATTAACAATAGTTTTATTTTCATGCAAAATAATAACTCCATCTATGAAACAATTTTATTCAGATATCTTTATTTTTATACAAAAATACCAACAAGTCAACATTTTCTGGTAACAGGCAATTACGTTTAGAACTAATATTTCCAGTGGTTGATAACACGTATTCTGAAGAAGCAGACATTGCAGGAATACCTAAATACATTTTAGCTAGTTTCGCCAATCTAGGGTATTTGTATTCATGTATTTTCCACCACATTAGCGGACATAAATTATGATTTATTTGAGTCTCTTCTAAATACATTTCAAACTCTGAATTACCATCATTACTAGGTTTCACAGCTTGATATAGAAAATCTAGTGCACTTGGAAAAGGATTGATAGTCTCTGTAGTTTCACTTACTGAAATATTTTCCATCATGTCATGAACAGATATTTTAATTACATTCCTCACTTCCTTACTTTCAAATGACAATTCTTTGCTTCTTGGATCAAGAAAGGAAGCAATACGATGTACAGTTTCAAAACGTGAATCCAAATTAAATCTATTAACAAGGGATGCTTTTAAAATATTTTTGAAATGTTTAGTTTCAGTTATATCAGAATCATTATTTTTTAAGTGATTATTAATAAGGCCATGAACAATAGGAAGCACTAAGGAAACCGTTACACTATTTTCAGAACATAATGTAGTACTTGCTATTTTTAAAGGTTTTAACAATGTAATAATATCATTCATAATTGACCAATGATGATCAGTTAGTTCTAGTTTCAATGCAGTTTTTAAATTAGTAATAGTCCTATCTGCTAAAATAGAAACAATTGCATTTCTATTGCTCACAAGCTGTTCACACATATAATAACTAGAACTCCACTTTGTAGGGCAATTTTGCACCAACTTCTGTTCACTTAAATTTAATTGTTTTTGTTTTTTGATCAAATAGGAAGTAGCTACATTAGAGTGATGAAAATATTGTACAATTTTACTGCCTTTTTGTATTACTTCCTGGTATCTGTCAACTGAATTGAATGCATCTTTCACACATAATTGTAAGGTATGTGCAGCACAAGAAATATTATATCGTACACCATCTAACAGCTTTGTTGTCACACCTATATTACTTGTTTTATCATGTACCACACTATTCACTTTACCACTAATAGGCCACTCTTCATTAATCATATTAAACATAATGAATAAATTTTCCTCCGTATAACGATCTTCTACCAACTGTGTGCATAGCATATAATTTTTAAGAATCCATTTCTCATCTATGAAATGTGCAGTTGTAGAAATATATGAATCTTGTGATCTTGAAGACCATCCATCGCTGGCAATAGCTATATAGGATGCCATAGAGAGCTCTTTTTCTATTTTAATCCTTTTTTCGTTGTATAAACATTGCAATCGTTTTATAATAGTTTTAGGACAAGGACAACGATATCCAGGCTCCAGTACAGCCATAAACTCTTGAAATCCTATGCTGTCACAAAAAGAAACAGGCATCATATTTGATAAAATCATACGAGCAAGTGCCTGTGATATTTCTTCTTGTCGTTTCAGAGTGCATGTGTCTATTTTCTGCAGCTTTTTGCGAGGACAAGCTTCATTACTTCCCTGAGACTGTTCTGTTGCCGATTCATTAGCATCAAAATCGAAAACTTCAATAGCTGCGTTTGAAAACGTATCCCTATGTTTGCCTCGCAGATGCTTCATAATAGCTGACGTTGATCTATTATAAGATAACATACTATCACATAAAATGCACTTAACAAATTTTCCATCCTCTGATGGAATACTGTACATCCACACCAAACTTTTACGTGAAGCCATTATTAATACAAACTAAATATGTAAACAAGTTTGTAACAGAAGTTGCAGCTAGGATGTAACAAAACTTAATAATAACGTAGAATCATTGGAAATGTTGTAATCAAATTATTAAATAGGACAAATGCTAAACATGTACATATGTTTCAAAACGTAGACTTCAAAACAAAAAAATAGCGCTTCTCGGGACTTGAACAAGTTTAGAAAATTCCCCCGCCACTTATACTGGTCCGCCATGGCTAACTTTCGACTCCGTCGTTTATGTACACTGTGGATAAAAATATCTAAAAAGAGGAAAGAAACGATAACCTAAGTAACAAGACGCATGAAGGTATACTAAATAAAAGATCACTGGATATACACCTTCGAGGTACCATTATCGAAAAGACACATGCGCGTTACCCTTGGTTACGGAATATTCTGGCCATCTAGAACCACATGCGCAAATTAAATGATTTCCTTGTACATACTAATGAATTTAATTCTCATAAAATATAAATACATATTGTCATTGCCAATATACAGCATCAAATTTGAAAGTAGAGGAAGTAATCAAAACTGTTTCTTTCAATTTCTTTCCGATCTTAAATTAAAAATATAGAATTATATAAAAAGTTCACAACTTAATGCAGATAAAAAAGAAAAATCTTTCTTAGAAAAGAAATCATTTCACGGTCCATGAGAAATGAGATTATTGAATTTTTCACATATATTTAGGGCAGTTTAGGATTACTGTATATAATGACTACATGTATATTTCCGAATGATATATACTGTATGCATGGAAACTTAATGGGCACAAATATTGTTGGCATCATTAAACGTCATTTAAAGTGAATAAAAATGATAAATACTTCGATTATTTCTAATCGATAATTAAATTGATTTATTGAAACAATCACAGATTTGTAAAATAATTTTGATTAATAATGCGATGACGGTCTCAAATCCCCTTATCAAAGAATTAAAAGGTAATTATAAACAATCTTCCTTTTTTAAAGGTTAGAAAAATGTTTTATTACGAAAATGACAGTTAATATTCCTTTCAGGAATATTTATTAATATTTTCATTGTCCAAATTTGAATAATCATTCGTAACTGTTAGAAAAATAACATATTTTTATGCATTTATATAATATTGTTTTCTTTTTCGCAAAGTGTGTAAATAATTATGTTTATATTGACGCAAAACGTTTAATTTTTGTAGTTAAAAAATACTATTAAAAAATCAAACATTTTTAAGTGAACCTCAGAAGATTAATATGTGTTGCCAATAATGTTAATATTTATTAACATGCAGCATCTGCCCTACACATTCAATATTTATCAACAATACATCTAGCTTTAAGATAATATTAAAAAGTATGTTAAATACGAAAAGTATACTGATTTTAGTTTTATTTCTGAAATAAAGTATTGGCCAAAATAATTAAAAAAAATAAATTAATTGAAATTGTTTCAATTAAAATTGTTAACATGTTATTATTAATTAATGAAACAAAAAGCTTACCTGGAATATAATGATATATAGTACAATTGTACATAATCAAATTTGTTATGATATTAATATACTTTCAGGGTGGACACGGAAATTAACAGAACATGGAAAAGAGATTGACGATGAAAATGAAGAACTGCCTGCCTTTTGTAAATGTTTAGAAAAATGTTTTCAAAAAGGCATACTACTACGCTTAAGTACTTTAGGTTTTCCAAAGTTACCTGATGCTTGGTATTGGTTAGAAGAAATTGCAGAAAAAAATTTTAGGTCTATAAAAAGTTGTAAATTATTTTCTGGAAAGAAACAGTTTATAATTTATTTCAACTTCTTTCCATTATTTTGTAATTTGCATATTAAAATAAACAATATTTTATTTAAAAATACATTTATATTAGGTCTGCCGTGAAGCTCCATATAAAACATGCAGCTATCTGCTTGTATGTTACATATTGCAGATGATTAATTATATATAAATCTTGCTCAAACATTGTTTGTCCAATAACATTTTACTGTTCATTTGTTGTTTTTTAGATAAAAATTTGATTTTTCACTTAAATACTTCACAAAACATGATGAATAGTAGTTAAACTATTCATTGTAATTGAATCAATTTTGAACTACTAACTTAAATGGGGCTCATATTCCTAACTTAAATCACTACCCCTAAAACTGTCAAATCATTGTTCACTTGTAATATCTGATACTATATTTTGTGTTACATACAAATTTTGTTTTATATCCACTTAGCAGTTGTCACTGTTTATAATCTATTTGTACTATATGTAATAGTAGAAAACTTCAATGATTATAAAACAAGCAGAATTTTACGGCTGATCTAATACATATTTTGCAGTTTTAAAAATTAAAATGATACTGTTTTAGTTCCTGTTGTACCTACTCCTTGGTAGTTGAACAAGTAAAACAATCTCCAAAAGTACATACAGCTACTGGACGTCTTAGACTTTTAATTAGAACATGTTTGATACGAAAGTGCCTTCATGTGCCAGTTGAAATGCTGGTATAACCAAATTATATTTATTGCTTTATTTGTTATTCTATATAAACTATGTTATTTGTTACTATACATATGTATTTTTATTTAAGTATATATGAAAAAAAAAATGATTTTGAATAGAAGATTTTTTACTTTCTAATAATTAACAGTTGTTATATACAAAACTCCATAGGTCAGAACACCATTAATGGCTATAAACTACTATGTCAAAAACAGTATTCTGGGAGATGATATTCTGGGTGAAATATTTTTATCAGTATTATTGCAAAGTAGTAAATTAAATTTTAAATTAAATTTACGGAATTCGAGTTTCTTGGATGAATCTTGGCAATTACCTGAATGCTTATCTTTGGAATTAGTACCGTGTAAAAGTTTAGGCATTTCTGTGTGGTAAGAAACTTAAGTTATTGAAACAAATTTTCTATTCTATATTTTTAATTTATATTGTTCTATTCTTATAGTTTTATTAAAGGAAAAGCATTGGTAATTAATCTGGACAGAAACTCTGTAGCTGCTGAAGATGTAAGAAATATAATATTTCTTTGAAGTTTTACATAAACATGAAATAAAATAATGATTTTTAATAGCAAATATTTTTGATAATGCATTTTAATATTTGTTTTCATATTGTGTAAGGATAAAGTTGAAATTGGAGATATATTGGATGAAATAAATGGAAATGCTATAACATCTAACACTAAAGGACAATTGCGTAAAATTATGAAAAAGTCTGTAGGCCAACCAGTATGCTTGCATATAATTAAAGTATGTATTTAATTCCATATATTTTTTAATTAAACCCTATAAAACAGTAATTATATAATGGATTTTCAGCATCGTAGTAAAAATACAAATGAATTATACCTTCCAATTATACATCTCATAAGAAATTCAGGTATTGAAGGCTTAAAAAAAATTTTAAAAAAGTTTAGTTTAGAACAACATGACAAGGAGTCAAAAAATGAAACAATTAAACCAGAAAGCAAGGCATTAAATGCCGGATTTCCTGTTAAATATTGTGGTTCTATGTATATTGGTACACAAGGAGATGTTAAACAGATTGAAAGAGCAATTTTGCAAGTATTAAAGTCAGAAGAAGTAAAATCAGTTCCTGTAAAGTTTGAATGTCTGGAAATTGGAATTAGAGTGACTCAAGATAGTGATGATACAGTATGTAAATATAACTATTAATGGATACAACTGTATAACATAATTGTAAATTCTGTTTAAATGTTAGGTAATATGTAAACAAAGCTACATGGAAATCTCTTCTTGTGGTCGTACTAGAAACATTCCTCATTATTTTGCATTCATTGCAGGGTAATATAAATAATATAATATTGTACATATTTAAGTATTGTTACTAATTTATTTATATTTTAAAATCATAGAATAATCGGTAAAATTGTACTGAATATATTTTTAATTCAATTTTCAGAGATACCAATTGTAATCTATCAACCAAATTCGAGGTGTATGTGTTTTATAGTCAAAATGAACACGATGTGCAAACTATATTGCAAAGTTTGGGTCAAGGATTTCAACGTACCCATTTTGCAGTATAATTATTTAAAATAAGAATACCAGATTTAAAAAAGGTACTTTTTAATGATGGAAACAACATTTCATGATATGTACAAATTGTCACGTGTTCCTAGAACGTTTCTATTCATAAATCTAGTTAGTTATAAAATAAGCATATCCTTTATTTTATTTTACAAATATTTTTCTTCTAGTAAAAAAAAGAAATTGCAAGGAAAGTATAGCTTCATTCACTAAAGTAAAAGTAATTTATATCATATACATTTCTTCCTATTAGTCATAATATATATATATATTAGTACATATTTTTCCGTGCATATGTAATTGTTTGTTAATATTGATTACTGATTGATATTTTGTCTTTCATTATATTAAAAAAAAAATTGTCAAATGTAAATATAAATGTATCTATCAGACAATCAATTGTGCGTACAATTACAAAACATCTGATAATAAATGACTTTGAAATTCATGTATACTTTTATTTTTAAGAGAATTACTACGGTATAAATAACATTAATATTAAATTGAGGATATATACTTGAACGATTTTTATATGCATTTTTTATGAAAATATTGTATTTCCTGCTTTCGTTATTTCAAACCATTAGATTTATAAAAGGAATGTACGACGTTCGAAATACTAATTTAGTTCAACTTTAACGCAAAAACGACAGACTTATTACGGGAAGTAATAATTTTGCGAAATTATTGCGTACATCTTTATGGAATGAGGAAAAAATGCGCATTGAAAGTTTTGTTAATTTCTATCTGATTAATAAAGTAGGAGAAAGAAAGTGTGAAAAGAGAAATGCATGATATAAGATTTTAAAAGTTTAAACATTTCTAAATTGTAAACTTTAAAATTAAAGAACTTGGAGAATTTATAAGAATAAACATCGAAAGATTTTGAAATTTGTGTTTTCGAAAAGTTTTGAATTTTAGGAATTTGGACTTATGAAAACATGAGACTCCTTAAAATTTGGAAACTTGAGGATTTTAAAATTTCATTATTTGGAAATGTAGGAGTTTGAGAATTGATAAACTTAACAGTAAAATGTATTTATTTAAGAATTTAAATCATAACATTTAGCTTAATAAAGCCAGTATTTTGCTACTATGCTAAAGAATTTTAGACATGAAATTATTTATTCCAGAAAAATGCGCGCGCCTATGACTTTTCACGATTACTATTTCTAAAGTCTTCTATATTTTAAGCTAAATCGGTATTTCAAAGGTCGTGCGCGCCCCTTATTATTAATTTGCATTAATAAAAAAAAAAGACGTATTAATTATTTATGTATCATATGCATATATGCGCACATGTACGTATTTATATTTACGCGTCTCATATGTATGCAGCATACACCTCAACTATATACAACATTATTATGTAAATTTGCGCATCTGTAATGAGGCATTAAATGAAAACTATTTTGTGAGGACATACTTTGAAAGTTTGAAGTAACGTTCGAAAAGTAAACAATCTCGATTTGAAAAAAGTCGATAACAACTCGATCGGTGAGAAGCCAAGAGACATCTCGAATCGGTCATTCTAAAGTTGGGGTTGGGGTCGGGTTCGGGGTCGGGAGTCAAGTTCCCTGCTTGCGACGTGCGCCATAACCGTTGCGCCGTGGAACCTTCTGTCAGCCGTCGTCGGCGAGGAGTGAGTACTCGGTGATCAGAGAAAAGATGGCTACGAACTTTGGGGTAGAATGTCAGTACTTTTACGAGGATGTCGTCTACCGTGTGGACAAAAAAGGTAATGTCATATTCGGGATCGTTATGGAAAATGACGATCAAGATTTGTCCGAGGAAAGTTCTGACAGTGAAGAGAGTCCAAGAAGGAAAAAGGGCGAAATTCGCGTGGTCTGGCATCCCTCCGGTGTCTCAGAATTGGTCAGCTCAAAGAAGGTAATGAAAATTTGATGTCTTAAAATAAGCACATCGTTCGTAAAAAAGACAATGTACAAAGTAATTTATGTTTACTGTTATTCCTTTTTTCTTATCGTATTTGTTTTTAATTTTATCTAAAGCGACACCTGTACACGAACGATATCTGCAACTGTACATTAAATTCAAATTTGAATCCATTTCTGATGTAATAAGTTTGACCTCTTGTACTATGATTTTTCAACATTTTATTGTTTCATTTAGGTTCACTTAGCAGACAGAACACTGATGCCAGGAGATGTCGTACGTCGAATGATCAAGGGAAAAGATACACAAAGGGGATACTGCAGGGATATCGAGCTTACTGCTTGTGTTCAAGTGATTGGTACTAAACAGGTTCTGACAAATATTAGGAGTGAAGATTTAGTACCTTTGGAAGTATGTAATGAAGCATTTATAGTGTCAATCTTAAATAAAGTAACTCATATGCTATAATTAATAGTTTATGTTTATAGGAATTTGCAACAGATATAGCGGTTTGTATGGATTCATGGGTTGGTGGTATAAAAATGGCACATTTTAAATTATGGCTTACTACTCCTGATGGATCACGATGTGTTATAAATGAAATGGATTCGCGTGTGTTGGGACAATTAGAAGAGAAACGTGATAATGTAAGAACGAAATTTAAAACATCTGGTCCAGTGGAAAGTTCTATTACTTTTTGTATATATAAACAAAATACTACAGTTTGATTGTAAAATAACCTAACTTACTACAATACAGTATAGATTATTTGACAGTTGAACTATAGCATTTTCTTACACTGTCACAAAAAATGACAGACCTTTCTGCAAAACCAAATAATTAATTTCTCACAAATACAATGAAAGTTTTTTTAGGACAATGATTTTCCTCGATCTTTTGAATTTTATCCTGGTCAAAATTTATGGGGACCAGTTCAATGCCTGGAAGATGCACAGTGGATTACATGTACAAAAGAAATGAAAGCAAAGAGGAAAACTAAGCCGCAAAAGATGACAAAAGTGATAGTAGAAAAGGTAGAAACAGATTGGGTAGGAGTACATTGGCAATGTAGAGCGTATTCAAAGGATGGTGCTTGGTCTGATCAAGTTCAACCTAAATTTGTGGTTGAAGGAGAAAATTTAAAGAAACTAAAGTTATTAAATGTTTTTGAGTCTTCCACTGTACAAGTGGGGGATCGCAATTTCTATGTGATTAAAGGTGATGAAAATATCATTACGCGAGAACAGTGGAGGAAGCAACAGAAAGACATTTTTCAAGTTCCTAAACATAGTCCAAAGAAAACACGTCCAAATATCAGTGTTACAAAACCAGTTGAAGATAGAAAAAAAGAAAAAGGTAGTGAACAACAGGCATTAGAAGAGAATGCTCAAAATAATATTAATAATTTACAAAATGTGACAAGTAATAATACCCTAATGCCTCCAGTACACAACCAAAATACTGAAAGCTCAGATGATTGGGACACAGAAGATACAGGCTCACAAAGTGATAGTGCTTCGGTAAGATGGTTTGTTGCTTTTAATTTCTTTGTATCACATATAGAATTAATGAATAAATAATTTGTTTTAGGTGTCTAGTGGATGTTCAAGTATGTCATCTATGGGTAAAAAGAAAAAAGGCCCTGCTTTAATGACAAAAGTATTAAAGAAAAAAAAATTATGTAAAGCAAAGAAGAAAGTACCACCAGTTCCACTTATTCCAGGAACTAAAATTGTTGTGGAGACATTATCTACAAATACAAAAGCTAATGTTGTATGGCAGGATGGCTCTGTAGAATTTGGTATTATAGAAATATTTTTAATTGTTTGCCTTTCTTCTAATATAAAATTTGTAACTTTCTTATTACGTTTATTTAGGTATTCCATCGACGCAACTGTACCCAATTCATCACTTAGATGACAAAGAATTCTTCCCAGGCGATTTTGTGGTCGATCAAAAAGAAGAATCTAGAATGTATGGTGTAGTTCAAAGCGTGGATCACCAAGGCAGAACAGCTAAAATCAAGTGGTTTAAAACATATACTTCAAGTCAGAGCCCACAGTAAGTAATTATGTGTTTAATTAATATTAATGAAAGTTAAAAATGAAGTTATTAACTTCAATAAATTTGTTATAGACCAACTTTACTAGAAGAACGTGAAGTCAGTGTATACGATTTAAAAGATCATCCGGACTTTCAATATAGACCAGGTACATTGGTAATTCGAATTGCTAATTTTGAAGGGGAAGATGCTGGATGTACTGCTGGCCAAGTGTTAGATAACTATCCAGAGGGACGAGTTAAAGTGTGGTGGGTCGATGGACATGTAAGTATGTGTTGGCCTCAAGATCTGTACAAAGTAGGTGAATACGACAGCGATGAAGGAGAGTTATGGGATGACGTGTCGTCCGACGCATCATGGGAAACGGAATTAGAAGATTGTTTTATCGCTGACACCGATGGTACCGAACAAACAGAACTAGAAAACATAAAGCCAAAATTAGCTGCTCACATTGAGAAAGCTCGTATCTCGTTATCCAGATTGGAAGAGATATTTACTCAGAATCCATCGCTTCAAACAACTGAAGTTATGAGAAGATTATTGGAAGTCTACAAAGATTGTCGATATATGGATAAACTTATGGGTACCTCCTTTTTCCATGAGAGTCATTTCCAAGGACTTCTAGAAAGAGTTCGAGAACGCGGCCGAGCAAACGTAGCGCAACGTATGGCGGATCAAGTGACGAGATTATTTACTCCTAAATCTGACGGATCAGAAGAGGGTATGGAAAAAGAAAATAGTGAAAACTACAATAGTGTGCAGTCTAGAAATAGTCCTTGTGAAAAAATCATTACCACCGTGACAGATATGACAGAATCCAGTGATAAAAATGATGAAAGCAATAAGAAGAACATTAAAGGTGAAGAATCAACTGATCGTTTGTTCATCAATGCTAATCCTAATCCTGAAGACTCTGGATTGTACTCGGCAGAAAATTCGAAGAAGGAATCAGGTTCAAGTGAGTCCAGTGGAGAGTTTCTGCTTAGTGAAGATGTGAGTAACATCCCTGATCGTTCAGTGGAAAAAGCCGAATCAAATAAGGCTAATAAAATACAGATGCATATGAGTTCTCATATAGCCAGTTCTCAAGTTTGCGTCAAACTTTGTACTTTGATAAAAGCTCAACTCGTATTGGCGCATGCAGAGGTTTCCAAACGATTTGGACTGTCGAAGATGTCGTTATTTGATGCTGAAAAAGGCTCGTCTCCTTTGAAGAAACAGAAGAAAGAAGAAGAAAAACGCGTAGAATTACAGGAATCGTCTGAATGTTCAATAGAAGTTCCACCACCAGTATATATGGAAGGGGAAGGATTTTCTATAGAAGACACCGCGCCAGATAGTCATAAATTTAAGCTAACGATGTTTCAGCCTACAGATCCTACAAACTTCTTTAGGACTGTGTCCAAGGAATTGAAACTTCTGAGGAGTTCACTTCCACCAGGCATATGGGTGAAAGGATTCGAGGATAGAATAGACCTGTATTCGGTAATGTTTCGTGGACCTGAGAAAACACCGTATGAAGATGGACTCTTTCTCTTTGATTTTCAATTATCTGCCGATTATCCGGCTGCTCCGCCACTTTGTCATTACATTTCTTACTGTAACGATAGGTTAAATCCTAATCTCTACGAGGATGGTAAAGTATGTGTAAGTTTACTCGGGACTTGGTCTGGTCGTGGAACAGAAGTATGGACAAGCTCTTCAACTTTGTTACAAGTTATAGTTTCTATTCAAGGGCTTATTCTTGTGCCTGAACCATATTTTAATGAAGCTGGGTTCGAAAAGCAGAAAGGATCTCAACAAGGAAAAGAAAATTCAAGAATGTATAATGAAATGGTTGTGTTAAAATTGGTTCAAGCACAAACTAAACTGTTATTGCACCCACCGCCTGTATTTAAAGATATCATCATTGGACACTTCAAGAGACATGCAAAGAGCTTGTTGCAACGCTTGGATTTATGGATGGAAATTTCTGAACAGCATAACAATCAACACCCATTGTCTCCAGTAACACCTACTACTTTTAAACAGATATCCGACGTCGGTACGTTATGATACATTATTTTCATACAGGTGATATTATTCCTCAACTATCCGAACTTCTAAAGTTAAGCTCTAAATTCTTAATATTTTTTAAAAATGTGCAGCTAACTTTAATAGATTCATCTCCCAAGTTTTATTTCTGTACTCTAAATGGCAAAGAAGGAAGTGTTTGCATTGTACCTCTACAAAGGTATCTTTAGAAAATTACAATTTGTAAATTCTAAGTTTCTAAATTTGAAAATTTTAATATTTCCCGCACTACTATTTGGCTTTAGAAGTTGAGGTACTTGAGAAATAATGAATCGTGTAGGAGATTTGAATTAGTTTATGGTAACAATCTTTTTTTTCATTTAGATAAGAAAATTTTGCCGGAATTCCCATTAATCCCAGCGTCTAGAGGCTTTTGTATAACACTCCGTAAGACTTTGGCTACGTTTAAGGATGTACTAATTAATGAAGGTATTATAGAAAGAGACAATGAAATACAGGATCGTGGAAATGTTAAACAACAAACAAAAAATGAGTGTCACGATTCATATAAAATTGTCGATAATAACGTTGTGCATCGCAACAGTAAAAGAAATAATAGTGAAGAAAGTACCAAATTAAATTTGAATGGTAATCTATCTAAGGACTGTATTTCATCTTCCTCCACGAATATTTCTTCTACGCCACTATGCGAAACGAAGAAGAACACTTCGGATCATACCATCAGCTAGCCACAAGGTAAATCTAAGTTTAAACCTAAAAATGTAGCTTATAAAAGGTACATCATTATTCGGTAATATATTGAATTAATTTATTATATATTGAAAATATGTTCAATGATGTTCACGATATATATTTATTTATATGAACATTAACTACTACTAACAAGCGATAACTTTTAATAGAAATGCCGCTGTCATTGCTCCGCAGCTAGATATACTTGTTACTGTAGAGTAACCGTACTGCACAGTGCAGTCTCGCTATATGGCACTGAATGGGTAGAAATGGAAAAAATTATGGATAGAGACATATAAGTGAAACTTCTTCTATGCAACGCTTGATTGTCAAAACTCTGCTGTTAACTATCTACTGTTAAAAATTTGTAGATTTGTAATTTCTCAATTTCTAACTTTGAAAATTTAACAATTTGAAAATTTCTAAATTTGAAATTTCTGAATTTGAAAGTTTGAAAAATTGAAATTTCTCAATTGTTGAATTGAAAAGTGTGTATGAAAGTATGAAGGAAACTCGCTCAACTGGCCACATAAAAAAGGATGTCATGTAACGAGACTGTATTGTGGTAACATATAAAGTAATAAATACGATTATATAGACACGTGCGGGCAAATTTTGTTGTTGTATACAATTCATATATTTCTGGAATACTACATAATTAATTTGTAATGTTATATAAAATATATACGAACGAATTATATATAATATATAACATTATTGATAATTAATGGATGTAAAATTAATATTTGCCCAGGGGATAAAAATATACGGAATACTACATGCATTTAGTTCTGTAATTCTGCAATAAGAGTAAAGCGTTCCTTGAAGACGCGATAAAAACTTGACTGAATTATTAAAACAAAGAGGGAAAAAGTAATATCGAGGCAAATAATCAGTTACACGAAAGAACATCTTAAAAAGTGATAAGAATTAAATGAAAGGTGAAGTAACAGGTAGCAATACATTGAGCCAACATGAGAACACTTTGCAATAGAGTTAAGAGACACGATAATAATAGCTATTAATTCTAAATGCATTTCAATGAATACACTTCAAATAATAATGTCGCAGACTTCAAATAATTCATTATCCTTCAACTACCTTGAATCATTATGCCATCCACTAATACAGTATTTCAAGTAAAGTTACGAAGTGGTTTTGATTGCAAATAGGTTTTAGCTTAGAGAAACAAAAATTCGTATTTAGATGAGAACCTATGAAAGCTATGTCTAACGTTATAGACACTTTTAACGTAACTTGTAAATTATAATAACATTATTAGATGCACTATTATCTGCAGTAACATTTTCTTTAGTAACGATTTCTTCCATATGTTTGTAGAAAACTGTCTTCACAAAGTTTTATTCGCTTTTCTTTTAATATGTTATGAACAGTTCACTAACGGAGTACTTAGTATTATATACAGTAGCAGAGAATGTTGATACTTATGCAACATACAGTATTATTTATATTTATTTTATTTAATTTTATACTCCCTAGTGTAATATAAAAACTGTTCGTTTAGTATGAGGGAGTTGTTTCTATAAATTTTCAAATGAATGCATCTAACCACAAATATGGTACTTAATATGCATAACTAAAATTTCTGTGAAAATGCATTCTAGAAAACTATATTGCTCACAACGAAATAACAGGGAGAGATCAACAGTTACGTAATCATTTATATTAACATAAAATTAATATCGTTTGTTTTCTTTTCTGATTATATCGTATTATCATATTTTATTTATATTAGTCAGTATCACCATTATATTTTAGTTATTTTTCATCTTCAGATATATATCATATATTATGTATAATAATTGTTTTGAAGGAATGAGATTCCACCGAACATTATGTATAAAAGTTATATTTTTCTAAAAGTTATGGCTTAATTCCAAAATACTTATGTACTTTTAAGTTATATTTATACCGTACATTTTTTATTTATATACTTGCATATACATATATGTTAATAAATGATCGTGAAATTTTTGTTATCAGATGATGTTTGATCTTATTAATTGCTTAGATAAAGATACGAATTAAAACTGAAACATTACACTGATTTTCTGCATAGTTCTTTTTTTTTTATGACCCCGGTTAATGTACAGTATACAAATTTGTGTTCAGCATCGTGTAAAAAAGTTACCTTTGAACCAAGAATTTAACGTGTATACATAATATACTTTTGTCTGCATGTTGTTTCAATCGTATCGCAGAACGATTTATTTTCCGTTAAATATCTATCGACATAGAATAGCACAAAATTTGTGTGTTAACGAACGAAATGCAATCACATATATGGTACTGTATATCGAAAACTATTTCTTC
Organism: Megachile lagopoda; assembly: GCA_036983795.1. Classification (NCBI taxonomy): domain Eukaryota; kingdom Metazoa; phylum Arthropoda; class Insecta; order Hymenoptera; family Megachilidae; genus Megachile; species Megachile lagopoda. The sequence goes on along the minus strand of CM072797.1, from coordinate 10,648,082 downwards.
TGCAGTGAATCTGCAGATTTCGATATTCTTCATTCAGATTGCAGTATCGTCATGGAATCGCTTGAAAATGCGATGGTTTTGAAATTCTGACGCCAGGAGGGCGTACTTGACACGGGTACAGAGGCAAGATTTAAAAAAAAAAATATGTACTTGCATGAAAGTTTCTTCGAAGTCATATGGTGCTGGATATATAAACCAAAAAATGAGGGAAACTCACAAAGAAATTTCTTCAAGTATCTTCCTCAGATTTTAGTGAGCCATCACACATTAATAGATTATGTTATTACAAGTTTCATTATATGTATATGATATTAGACATAGGCAACCAATAATTAAAAGATACTTAATCCTTCGTTGCACGAGTTTTTCAATTTTGTAAAAAAATACATTTTTAAATTCTCAGAAGTGATAATAACAAGAAAATAGTATAATATATAAGATATAATATAAAAAAAAATTGTATAATATTACAGATTTGTAATATTATATCACAAATTAAATGAATTATATATGAAATACAAATTGTATAAATTACATTATATGAATGTGAAACCAATTGGTTTCTGGTAGAAAAGTTTCCAATTATTTCTATAACAGTAAAATATTTAGTTCAGCTATGTTTGACAGGATGCAAGAATTGTATACATTAATATTTTATGTAGCATTTTTATAGCACGATACAATGAAGGATTAATGTTAAAGTTTCTCATTGAAGCCATAGCCAAGACTGTAGTAATAGAATGTTCTTGAAATTGACAATATATAAAGAGATACTTTCATAGAGTAATGAAAATTTAAAGTTTCTGTGTTTGAAAATATAAAGTTTGAAATTTCAAATACGAAATTTGTGGATTTCTTCATTTGAATAGTTGAAATTTCCAAATTTGAAATTACAAAAATTAAGAATTTGAGGAATTTTGTAAATTTGGAGGACTGCAAAATTTGAAATTTCTACATTGGAAAATTCGAAAATTATTAAATTTTTAAATTTGAAAGTTTGGAATTTAAGAATTCCTAAACTGGAAAATTGAAATTTCAGATTTCTAGGTTCCTAATCTGAAAATTTGAAATCCCTAAATTTCTGAATCTCTACTTTTGCAAATTTGAAATTTCAAAATATCTATATTGAAAAATTTACAAATGTAAAATATTTAGACTTAGAAATTTGTAGTTTTTACATTCAAAAATTTTAGATTTTAAGTTCTGAAATTTATAAGTCTGAAATTTTTAAATGTCTAAATTTGTAAATTATAACTTGTAATACTCGTGAATTTCAAATTTCTGAATTTATAAATCTTTAAATGAAATTAGATTATTTATAAATTCCTTAATTTGGAATTAGACATTTTTACGTTTGCAAATATGAAAGGTTAATCGTTTAGATTATTAGAAAATTTAACATTTCTAAATCTCTCTGTTACAATGATGTATAAATATCACTAGTGTGTGTGAAAGTTCGAATGAAGGTAAACTTACTCACCGGGCCATATAGTGAGATTGCTGTTTAGAAAGGCTTGTAATAACATGATCTATCAACGTATGTACAAAATATAGAAGCATATTATAACCTGAAGAAGACACTGAGGGGTAGGTTCATTGTCAGCTATCCTCCGGAAACTACAGTTTCTAGGGAAAAAGAAAAAAAGAGCGAGCGAGAGAGCGAAAGAGAGAGAGATTGTGTGTGTATGTTACAAGTAGAAAGATAGTAAAACTATATAACTGAAGAAATTACGAGATGGAAAAAAATGCAAATGCTGCCATTGAAGGCAAGGAGGAGTTTGTTATATGAAAGGTGATGTTTTGGAATGCCTTGTATATGTGCCAGCTATTTCTATTTACATTATTATGATAATTGTAAGTTGCATAGAGCTTTATTTCGGTTGTAATTACTTTAATGTTATATTAAAAAAAAGAAAACACAAGAGGAGTATATTTAATTATTCGAGTCAGTACGCAAAGCATAGATGCCAACAATTAATTCACTATTTAGAAGAAAAAATCTGACTAACTCACTCGTTATTATATTTATTATTAACATTTTGGCAACTGCAAGTCGGGACTGTTTATTTAACAATTAATGGTGATATATAATTTAAATGTTAGTGCTAGTAGAAATACTGTATTTTCTTTTGTCACTCATCAGTTTTGTAATTCATATTTGACACCCGGTTGTCAAAATGTTAAAAATCGAAAAGTTCGGTATATTTCATTGAAGCATATTTCAAAATACAAAAGTAGAATATTATTAATATATATCCATACGTTTAATTATATTTCATTTTATCTGGAAATACTACTAGGGAGGAAAATGTTTGTTGATTTCGCTTTCAATTAAAAATTTGTCTCCGTTGGCATCGATTTATGTAGTATTACAACGATCGTGTAATAAGTTATACTTGTAACTTGGTTTCCTTGAATCTTATTTAATAAAAAGTCAGTATGCGATTAAAGAACATTAATTGATTTGAAACTTCTCCTTTTCAATAGATCCTACCCATACTTACTCGAATCTTCGACCTGCACCCCTGATAATCTTCATAACTACATCGTAACATTCCAGCTGCATTCTGGATTTCTGTGTTTTTTTAAGTGCATATAATAATGTCAAAGCGAAAGTTGAATTTTTTGATCCTGAAATCGTTCAGTATGTTATTCTAATCAGATATTTTATATCAACCTGTAAATATTATATATTATCATGCTTGTATAAATTAATCTGAAATAAACTGAGCTATTCTTTATATTTATTTAAACAATTATTAACAATTCTTAAAAATGTAAGTTACTTTTTTTTATATGCATGTTAGGACATTTTATACTACTAACGAAAGTGCACTGACCAATGTGTGTGCAGAATTCTTGGGATCCTTAGATGATGCATTCAAAATAAATTTTATCACAGTCCTGTTAACTATGTTCATAAGCCCAATATGATTTCATATACGTACTAGTTTTTATATCTCTTGTAAAATAAGATAAGATACATTTTCCATGTGTTATCTATACCCTTATCGGGCCGTTGATTCATAACAGATTTGCTTTTATGTGGTTCAGGTGTCCTTAACAAGATTTCAAACGTTTTTCACTTAATTGTTGTAATTGTAGTTTTTAATAAAACAAAATGTGTTCTAAAAAATTACTGTGTTACCTTACCATTGGTTTTCGTAAGTATATATAATATTAATTTAACGTCTTATCGTTTATGCAAGACTTGTTCATTTTATGTGCGATATTTGATATTTTAGTAATTAATTACAAGATTTAATTGATATATGCTTTTGAAGTTTACTTCAATAAAATGGTAGTAGTAATAGCTACATAAATAATATTAATAAACTTCTTTTGTGAGATTTTATCAGAATTATATACAGCAAAATAAAATATAAAATTGCCTGAAAATAATAGTAAAATATTTATATATAAAGTATTCTTAAGGAACTAATTTCACAAAAGTTAACGGATAATTTACAAAAATGTAACTGTGTAGTAATAAACATATTCATGCAAATAATTTTTATAAACAGTACTCATGGGAATTTTTATGGATGGAGTGGAAGCAAGACGTAAGATTTTAAAAGGACGAAAAACAATTACAAGACGTTATTACTGTAAGTTAAGATGCAAATAAACGCACAAGAAAAACGAAGTAATGTGTGTAATGATTAAGCATCTGAAATTTTCCAGGGGGAACTGCAATACCAGCATGGTCCATAGTGCTCTTAATAGGGATCTGCTTGCTGCTTGCTGGAGGTGGACTTTACATAGCATTACAAAAATTGTTAATTGACAGTGCCGTGGTTGGAGAGAGTCATTCTTATCAACCTGCATCGCAACATGAAGCTTAATTTTAAACGATGAAACACACATAAATTTTAAATGACGCTCGTCATTTCATTTTTTTATACTTTAACATATACGTAACGAGAGTATTAAAATATTTTGACAAAAAAAAAAATTTGTTATGAACACAGTGACAATGTATTATTTATTTGTATGATTTCTATTTTGACAATGATCTAGTATTTCAATTTCACTGATAAATTAGTGAATGTTATGACGTCAGTATATGTATCATATAATTATATATTTGTATAATTGTGTCTCTCACAGGATTTTTATTCCTCTTACTGACTAAAAACCAGAAAATATTCAGTTTTGTAAAATACGCGTTACTCATATAATGGTTACATCATTGAAAGATACATAAATTACAACAACTACGCTTTAATGCACAGTACGAGTGCAAATCAATTACATTTCTTAATGTACAATCTGATGAGAAAAAATTTATTAATTTCCGAGCATGTTAGATTATTCGTTCAATATATATATTATACACTGGAGTCAATAATTAATTGGCATGAAAAAATCTACATCTTAGAATTCCCTGCGATGATACTTGTCAGGATCAAAATATGATGTCACAACAACACGGTTATTAAATTTACGTCCTGTAAGTGTCTGCTGCGCTTTTTGGCAGTCAATTACGCTATTAAACTCAACGAATACCTATAACAAACAAAACATGAAAATTGTATATCTTCTTTTCGATAGGAAACAAATTTAAGTTTAGTATTATACATACTTTTCCACACCCAGGTACATCAACACCTTCTATAGGTCTTGGTATTTCCACAGATCGAACCACACCATATTTATTACATTCTTCTTTAATATCTTCTAAGATGTCTTCGTATTCCTCTTCTTCCATTAATTCCTCAGGAGTTACCATGTTCAATAAGCAGAGAACCTAATAATACATGATAATACTTTATATTATATTCAATATTTTATAACACTTCACAGTCCTAGTATTATTTAAATATATCACTAATTAATTTTAAGTGCAAATTTTTTGTTGATAAAATCTCCACAACCTCACATAACATATATATCTGGACATCAGAATCAGCATATATTACTGCTTTAAAAATTTTTAAAAACAAATCAATGAAGTCAAAACCATTAACTCTGGATTCATCAGAATATAATGTTTTGAATATAGATAAAAAATATATTATTTTTACCCTTTGCGCTCAAAAGGTGGCTCATTTAACTCATTTAATCGGGAGTCTTATAGCGAGACTATAATTGTATTTGTAAAACTCTAACAAATAAATTATAAAATACAAATAAAGGTTATACTTCAAATGATCATTTACCTCGGTTGCTGGTCCACTTGTGCCTACCATAGACAAACCAGGCACCTGAATTTGAACTGGAGCTTGTGCGCCGATCATAGGATTCTTGGCTCCCACACTAGCTCGTTGCACAATTAGCTTCTTGTCTCCCAGCTGCATTCCATTTAATCCAGCAATTGCTTGATCAGTCATTGACACGTCAACATACTCGCAAAATGCGTAACCTTTGGATAGACCTGTAGCTGAATCCTTTACTAGATTGAATGCTCTTAGTTGTCCAAAACTCATCAGTAATTCTTTCACCTGTATCGTAAAAACAACATTACTTATTTACTCATATAACATTCATATAATTAAAATTTGTTTAGACTATGCAACTTTTTTATTTCTAATACCTTTTTTAAACAAAATTATCGAATGTTCTTTTTTTATTTACATACAACAATGAAACTTTACTTTCATACTTCAGTTACTCTTATATAAAAGAATGAATTTTATTTAATTTCTTCACCTGAAGTGAAGTATTAATAAAATTATCAAGTTATTAAAGTTAATTTTCGTCGTTTTTTAAAAACTAGAAATGCTGCAATATCATTATTTGATGCTAAAATAAAAGTTGCATAGTCTATAAGAAATGAATTCACTATAAATGCATAAATTTATTATATTTCGCCTACTAAAATTCCATTTAAGATCTTTATTTAATTTCTTACGCACAAAAGTCTTAATCCAGTCTGAAATGGATCTGTGTCAAGATCAATCGAGACAGTACGCCGCAGCTCTTCAAATGCGGATTCTTCCACATTTATTTTTATTTTCTCTTCAAAAACAAGCATATCTTAAACTTACTTACGTTTTTCCATTTTGCAGAAGCACTGAAAACTCTGAAGCGGAGATAACAGCATGTTGCCTTTAATGAAGATATTTTTATCTTCATTTCTGGGAGTTAAAAATTCCCAACAGTTCATTTTATTTCAAGAAGAAATACGTGAATACAGCCTAATGTTGAAACATTGATCCATAATCTGGGATAATATATAACGTAACTAATTCTATGCATTCATATGCATATGGTCGAACAAGGATTATACCTCTCTGAAGATGATAAAATTAAATATCTTTTAGGCAGTATTACCTACAAATCTAAATTACTATGTCAGATGATTACTGAAGTTTCAAATTGTTATTAGGACAACAATGTAACTATTGTAAAGATAACTGTACAATATTTCCTATTACATCATTAACATCCTTATAATCAAGCAACACGCTATTATCAATCAAAAACTATCCAATTAGAAAACGCACCATGTACATAGAAGAACCAAAGTCTTCAGAAAAGGGGCTGCAAAAGTCGCATAAGCCCAATACGAAGACCCATGAAAATGATATAAGTACTTGCCTCGAGGGACTGGGCTAGCCTCTCTCCAGGCAGTGTGGTATTTTGTCATGTTCAGTAGTAGTAGTAGTAGTAGTGGTAGAAGTAGTGGTAGTGGTAAGCAAATGCTTTTGATCGGCGCAACCCTAAGCTAAGAAATGGGGAGAAAGGGCACTGGTATCAGTCCACAGTATACTATATGATAACCAAATGGTTATATTTTTGTTTTGATTGTATTATTCCAACAATGTACCACTGTAATAACACAATTAACTTTTTTCCGGCGTTTAACGTTCACATTTACCGACTTTTAGTTTTCTTACTTTCTTTTTTACACTCTGTCTTTGTATAAATGCACATTACTGATATTTGAACGCATAAGTTCATTCGCGTAACCTGTAAACGTAACAAGGCACAAGGACGGAGAGCTGTAAAGCCTGTAAAAGCCTGTAAAGAAAACAGCTGCAAGAGAAAAGGTACTGCTGAAAAGAACAGGTGCCAAAAGACTTGGAGCTGTTACCAGATGCACATAAGCTTATGTGTTGACCCTGTAATCCCGTCAAGAAAAAAAGAAAAAAACTGATGTACTAGATAAAACGTTGACTTGTTTTTATAATCCTAAAATGTTTTTTTTTTTCATGTAATACCACTAGATGGAATAGACTGTAAGAGTTTCAGATGTAAAAATATGAAGAAGATTTACTTCTGAAGATACTTTTTGCACCTAACAACTTTGCATGATTATTATCAACTACTTATTCCTCCTCCCCCTTCCTTCTTTTTAACCATTGATTTAATACTCTTGTTAGATATTCCTATATAAAAAAATTTCGTATTCCCTTGGCTGGGTCCACGATGTTCTTCAAAAGACTGTGAAAGAAGCGACTGCCGTGACTGCATACCACCTGAATGCTGTAACACCACTAACCATTTCCCTATCCACTATCTAATAATGGTATTCTGAGAAGAAATGCGAAACACGACAAGGTTCTGTGTTGTCCCTAGACTTGACCAAAAAATGGAATCGGAATCCGGTTCACCTAGCTAAATAAAACCTAGTCGACGCTGGAATCCAATGGATACACATACATACCTCTATGGTATTTGGGTAGTTGACTCATCTTCGTTAGTTTGATCTCCGCTAAATAGCTAAATACCTATGTTATAATTTAATCCTTTGGTATAACTCACAATGCTGAGAACTAGCATATATTCAAAGTAATTCTACAGCATTGTTATACAGCGATACAATTGTTTTAAACTCTGATGCCATTTACATATATTTTTAGAATTTTAATGAAGTTATTAAATAGCCATAGATTTTTACCAATTTTAATGTATGTGCAGACATCAGTGAATAAAAACTGTATCCAAAGGTGTGCAATAAACGAAATTATATTACAGATTTGTCTGCATACCTGTTCTTCGTTCAAATAATTGGGTAAACCACCAATGAAAATCTTGTGTGGAGAATCTATAATAAAAAAATATTACATTATGTTATGTACATATCAAAAGTAAAAAATTTGTTAAATATAACATAAAATGCTGGAGAGTATGTATAAAACATACCAGGGACCGTACCTGGCACGTTCATACTTGGATTATCAGTCATTCCTGGCATAGGCTGATAATCATGTGGTCTTCTTATTTTTAAACTTTGGCCTTTGAAGTTGATACCATCAAATGCCATAGCTTGCGTTGTCTCGTCTATGGAACGGAACTAAAATGATTTCATAAATACTCTGTTATTTATGAAAAACATAAACTTTTAAACTTTAGTTTAAAGTTAGTAAATACCTCTAAGAATGCAAAATTTTTATCCAGATTAATTTGGCATGCCAATACTGGATTTCCAGCAGCTTGGGCAAGACCAGATAAGTGCATTTGTTGATTAAAGAATTCCATCATTTCTTCTTCTGTCACACCAAATGGAATGTTTCCTACGTAAAGTCTTCTTGCTTGTCGAGTTATTGTACTACCAACTACTGGCACAGCTGCTTGTGGTGTGTCTGCTACAATATTTGCAGGTATCTGTCCTGCAGCTTGCATAGCTTTATACTGTTAAAAATTGAAGTTGATATGAAAATTAAGTAATTACCTGGGAATTTAATTTACATAATTAGACTACAGATGATTACACATTTATTATATATGAACATGTACAGAAATATGAGATGTATAGAAAATATGTAGGATATGTAATAAATATATTGAAAATATGCCATTATAATGAAATGTTTATTATTTAATCATTATGACTGCAACTGAAATTATTTTAAAAATTGATATATATTTTATTTATGTATTCCTAACTATATTGCTTCACTTAGTGCTTTACTTGAACCAAAAGCTGTATTGCAATACTATCATGTGAAAGTGAATTTAAATATATCAGAGCTATATCTATTGTTATGTCTTTGAGAATTATGTGGTAATGTATGCAATATCTACATTGTATATACATTATGTAATATCATTCTTGATTCATTTATTGGAATTTACAAAATAAATTGGATAAATATATTGATGACTTTGTACATAAATATTACATATCCACTTTCAGTTTCTCTAAGAAAAAATGGATTTACAAATACAATACTACTTTATATTATGTTAAATACAAACTAGTTACATTGTATGCAATTATTATTTTATACCTGTTATGTAACATAACTATAACTTAAAGTATTTAATTAGCAATGCAAGTTAGAACATCTGCAGTCTATGCAAAAATTAAAAGTTTGCTTAATCAAAGATACTTACCTGCAAAGGTGTAATGTGTTCAAATCCAGGTGGTGGAACATCCCAGTAAAGAGAAGGTTTCCTTCTTCTAGAGCTGCGACTCTTTTTAGGCGAACTACTTCTCTTTCGATCTCTTCGATCTTTGGAACGTGAACGTGAACGTTTCCTGCGATCTCTGCTACGAGACCTATGTCTCCTATCACGGTCCCTGTCCCTGTCCCTATCTTTGTCACGGTCCTGACGATCTCGATCTATTAAATATATGTATGTTTATATCATACAAACATCAATTTCATTTTCTTATGCATTGTATAAGAAAATACATAGATCAAATAACTGATAAAGCATAAAAATGAAAAATTAATTATAATTATATGTTTATCTGAACTGTATATTTTACTTAGAACTCTATGATTTGAATACATACTATGTCTTATTACAAACATATATATTATATGCTAATGATAAATATTACTTGTGTTATATTCACTACATACATTCATTAGATAGACTTCAAACAGCAAAATTATGCTCAAAGTAATTACAAAAACTTTTAGATTTAATTACAATTATAAAAAAGCAATAAAATGTCCAAGAGAGGTTAATGAAATAATAACGTATTATCAATATATAAGTAAAGATATACCCATAAGAACAATCTTCGTAGATGCTTATTTTTCAGGTTATCGATAAAATGAAAAGACCTTCCGATAAATGTTCAAATGCTATTTAATTCACGCTGAAATTGATGAAAACGTTTTGTAGCTTAAAATATTTCATGTACTAAGAAATTTCACAAGAAACTTTTCCAAATATGTTTACCACTTTCACGAATACGTTTCTCCGGCCATTACAATCACTCGACTTATTTACCTGCGGTTGTAACGCGGGAACAATGACAAAAAGCACAATATATTCGGGAATTTTTCGAACGCTTACCTCCATTATAATCTTCGCCCATTTTTCAATTTATCGCTTGGAACATAATATTCTTCTCAGCAAGTAGTAATATTAATTAAAACGGGGTTAATAAATGTCAATTACCCTTAAAACAAATTTTTAATAAAAATGGCGATAATCTAGTCTAGGTAAATCATGGACCTAGGAATATAGGAACGAAGTGTAAAGCTTGGTTTGTGGAGAGAGAAGCTAATGTGAGAGGGGGGCCTTAATACCAATGCTCATACTTGATTGGTTAATTTTCTGCGCATGCTCAGTATCGGTAATTATAAAAAGTTTTTTTATAATGAATGATTATTTAGCATAAATTCAACAATTATTACTGTTTCACTTAAAATTGTAAATATAACATCAAAGAAAATATGTATCTACGGTTACTTATTAAAATATGTGAAATAACAAAAAACACAATTTGAATTTTATTTTTATTATTATAAATAATACAAATCAACCTTATGATATATGACAAAGTAATTTCAATTTTATTTCCTAGTTTTAAGAGTAATACAAAAAGTTGTATTAATTTTCTTCGTTTGTTGGTTTTCTAAATCTTTTTATTCTTCTTTCAACAGTAATACTTCCTTCAGGAGTAACAGTAACAACAGTACTACTAGGTGTAGTAGACAATTCGCCTGATACATCACGGTACGCTTTTGGTCTCTTAGGTTGTACTACTGGTAGTTTAACGGAGTTTTTATTTTCTGAAAAAGGAAATCATGTTATTCATATATATTAAAATATTTCAGAAAAATTTAATACGACTGAATAATAAAACTTACTTAATGTTGTGTAAATAGGAAGGGCAAGACTATTACTTGTTTTAATACGAATCGAACGTATATTATTCCAACCGCCTGGGTAATTTTTAGACAAATAGTTACATGCTGCTAATATATTTTCCAAAATCTCATCTATGTTCATTAACGTATGTCCAATTTGGACTATGTGATTGTCACCAAAAGAATGTATTTGCATAACAGTTTTTTTCAATGCATATTCTATTTCATGCTTTAAATCTTTACTTTGCATTCTAATAGGTGTTGGCAATTTTCTTTTTGTATAAAATTCTTTTCCTAATAAGTGAGATAAATGACCTGCTATTTTCCCATCTACAAGAAAGTGATCATAGCTGTTAACAAGCTTCCGTTTTAATTCATATTGATCATATTCTGTTTTCACTTGATTCATGGGTATTATACTCTTTATATTTGTACAACTATGTTTATGTAGCAAATCTTGATAATATTCTATTGTTGGTTCATAATCTTTTCTTCTGCCTTTTTGAAGATCACCAACAAACAACGCAACTTCATCATCTGAAGATACTATTGAATGTGGTAATAATCTAAAATATAAATAATAACATGGTTAGTATATTTTACCAAAATAGAATATTGAATTAGAAAAAAAGAAGACATCATTTCTAAAAATATAATCATGATTCCTCATAAGGATCCATTGGCATTTATAAAGTATAATCATTTGTAAGTTAAACATTATACATATATTACATTTATATATTTTAAAAATAAAATTTCAAATATTTTCTTACAAGTAATTTTTTTATCATTCATGTAGAAATGTAAATAAAACATTTAACATACATAATAAACTGTTAATTTAAACTTACATTCTCATGCATCTTTTTGGTGTTTTTGGTACTTTAATGCATGTTACTTGCACAAATATTGGCGTACTTTCCCCATCAAATAATGCACTTTTACTTTTTAATTGTTCTTGAGTTAAATGAAAAATAGCACTAATACATTGTACTATATGTTCTTGTGATAAATCATCTAGACTCGAAGAATTTGTATTTTCTTTATTACTATCACTTTCTATTCTTTTTCGTTTTAACGACTGTAATTTAGTAGTTCTAGAATTTTTCGTTGTTTTTACTGTTTTCCTTTTTTCATCGCTCTGAAAGAGATTAGACAATGTAATTAGCATTATGGAATCCAAAAGCAGAACAATCTTTGATGCATATAAAATTATTTCCTATCCATTAATGTATTTCAAGTTCTAAATCAAGATGTAGTGAGTCTCTTATAAAAAACAATGACTCTGCAATATAACAGTTTTTAATACATACTTGTAATTTCAAATTATTAGAATCTCCCACGTGGTTTTTAAATTTCGTAAGCTGTGTCTTTCCAACTTCATGAATATTCTTTTTTTGAGATGAACGAAGTGATAATCTTCTAGCTACATCAACTTTCTCTTGCATTTTATTTGTTAATTTTTTATTAACTGACTTTTTAGGTATAGCTTTCTCGGTTTCCGAAGTGTTTACAATTTCTTTGGGCACGAGACTTTTATCTGCTTTTTGCTTTATTTGCTCTCTACTTAATTTATCTAATTTTCCCTTCGGTTTTAATTTTAAGCTTTTTCCATTCAAACGATGCAATGATTCTTTCGATTTTTTGCGTTTCTCGAGACTATTACGAGAACTTACCATTTTGGAAAAACGCAGCACGCGGATCCTTTGCAGTGCGACAACGGAAAGAGGAAATACGTTACATCTTAGGCGAATGTCGAAATATCGATAGTTTGTATTACCAACTTTACCATATGAAAGTTTCTTTAACTTAGAAATATATTCCTAGATCTGCGGATTATTCGTTACACAAAAATTATCACAGAGCATATGTATATGTATATTTAATGTAATATTACATTATTTAATTATATAATTAATATTATATTAAAAAGAACACAATTCTTGGGAATTATGAAGCTTTTATATTTCTCTTTGTAAAGCTTCGCATGTCATGCGCAGTATAGACCAATAAGCGAGTACGCATGCGTGAACAATAAGAGCACTAGTAGTCCGTAGTTCCTTTTGAAAATTTCAAAATTTCAAAATATGCGATGAAAGAATTTTTAATTCGCGCAATTGTTATCTATCTGTGTTGAAACTGCATAAGTTGGAATACAGAAAAGTTATGCGAAACATTTATTATTTTATAATTATGCTATGATAAGCCAATTTTCGATATATTTACTTTGACAACAATCGTGAAACCAGGTAATATAAATATAGTAGTTTAAATCTATAAAAAATAAAAACTTATATACATATCAATTTTTTAATTTGTAAATATCTAACGTTTAGTTTTATCTTTGTTAAATAAATCTAATAACATTTTGTTATTGCTTAGAACAATGTTCACAATTATCCTATTGAGGACCGTCACACTTGGCTAACCAAGACAATCGAGATCACTTACAACACACGTCAAAGGTAGCTTTGGCCATTGGTCAGACCTATTTTCTTTTTTCCAAATATTTTCTTTCCATCGTATTACTTTTTATCGATGTTTTTTCTGTAAACAACCATTTAGGCCGTATGAAATACAACGACTCTCAACCGACTTACACATAAACCCCACTTTGTTTGCTAACTTTATGTGATTTTAAAAAGGAAAAGCAGCTTCGTGAAGAAGAGGAACGCAGTCACGACCAAGTGCCGATATGCTTCGGTTAGCACTTGTTACGTTCTGTCGTCGAAATAGCCGGAAGTACCATGCTCAGGATTTCGCGATATGTTCGAATATTATTACTCCTTTTCCTTGGTTCGACGATTTTTGTTACGGTTCTTCTTACTTTTTCGGACATCATTGGCGGGAAAATCAATAAAGAAGCAAAGTATTTAAAACGTCAGAACATTTTTACAATATTATCGAAAACTCAAGATTTCACAAATGTGCAGGTATGATTACAATTAATTTTCTGATATTTAATATTTTTTTATAAATATTCACAAAAAGGGAGCTCCACCGATTTCGAAAATATTGTGACATGTGTTAGCGTCATCATCAAGAGTAATATTCTGAAGATTGCAACGAAGGGATAACTTAAGTTCGGGTCAGGTTCAGTTAGGTTGTTAAAGTTAGGCCGGGTTAGGTTAGATTAGATTAGATTAGGATTCTTAACGTCGGAATTTTTTTAACTCTTTAAAGCACACGATTTTAAAGAAAATAAAAACCCAAATTGTACAAATTTTATTTTAAATATTATAAAACCATCAATTAAAACCTTCATAACATTATACTCAGAATCACGACCTTAATAACACATTTAACAATGATTATCACAAGTGGTTTTCATAATTCTTTTTTTTAATAAAAAGAAATATTTCAAATAAAATTTATTATATTTTCCTCTTTATTTTGATCAGATTGGTGCGATGTCTTTGCTTGGAAAATGGCTGTTATCTCCCGAGGGAAGTTTACCACCACCGATAATTAATAGGAAAAAAGAACCTTACTTAATATTAATTTGGAAACATGGAAAGTTCTTGGAACGTAGACACATCAAACGTTTCACTAATAATAAGTTAATATTAGTTTTGTTAAAAATAATTAATTTAATTTACTAATTTAATTAAGTTAAAATTAATTTTGATCTTAGTAATAAATTTGATCTTCCCATCGGAATATAAATTTAATGTTGCTTTTTAGATTTTCACCTTGGGAAGGTTGTACAGTAAAAAACTGTGTGTTAAGTTATCAATTGAAAGATATTGATACAGCTGACGCTGCTGTGTTTCATTTGCACTTGACAAAAAGCGTATCAGAATTACCATACAGAACTCAACAGAACCAAAGATGGATCTTCTTAACGGACGAGTCACCAATGCATACTTTTCTCTATGGCAATCAAGAACTATCAAAATACAATGGCTTGTTCAATTGGTCTATGACTTATCGCATGGACAGCGATATACCAATACCATATGGCCGTACGATTGCTAAATTGTTTATAAATTCCACAGAAACGCATCTCTTAAAGGATTCTATAAAAAAATTAAAAACTAAACTAGTTACGATAATGGGTAGTAACTGTGTAGGTACAAATAGACGATGGAAATATGTAAATGAATTGAAGTCAATTCTTGGCGATGATTTACAAATATACGGCAAATGTTTGAATGGTAATACCACCGCATGTCCCGGTCATTTTGATAAAGACTGTGCAAGCCTAAACGCGTATAAATTTTATCTTGCTTTTGAGAACTCGAATTGCAAAGAGTATATAACGGAAAAAGTATTTTGGCATGGTTATCATAAATTAGCTATTCCAGTAATAATGGGCGCACCGAAAGAAACTTGCGAACGGCTATTACCACCTCACTCGTTTCTTCATGTTAGCGATTTTGCTAATCCAACTGCTTTGGCAGATTATATTCGATACCTTAATCAGCACGATGATAAATATTTTGAATATCACGAATGGCGTAAATATTATAAAGTAATTAATGAACACGGCTATTTTGGTAGCATTTCGAAGCATTATTGTCGTATCTGCGAAGCTCTTCATTATAATGTTCCTACTACTAAGACATACCAAGATTTGGAATCATTTTGGAACAAGAAGCGGGATTGTACACTTTAGTTCAATGGAGTTTCGCAACATGGTTCCACATGGAAATGTAGAAACGGTAACATTTGCGAAAAAGGTCATATAAACGGAACTCATTCTATATGACGTTTCATTCCTAATATTACCAACGATCTAAGCTTGAAAATATGAAATTTCTAAATTTAGAAACTTGTAAATTCAAAATTACTAAGTCTGCATTTCTTTGTGTGCTATGGCGATAAAGAAACATTATCAATGTACGTAACTATTTGTATATTTAGATAAATGGTAGCCATATAGCAAGACTACACTGTGCTTGAATCTTTTCTTATATTATGATGTTGTATTCACTTGAATTGTTCTGTTAAAACATTACTGAAACAATAAAAATATATATTTAATTTGATTGATATACATATTAATAATATATTTTTATTGTTCTATATGATATACAACTTTAGTCCATATTTATTAAATATCTTATGTATATCATTTATTTTGTACATGTTATAAATAATTGTATTTAAGATAGTTATTAACTTTGTAACGTTTATTAAAAAAAATCAATAATTATTTTAAACGATATAATGTCGAATAAATTGAAATCATAATGGACTTAGATGTAAAATGTATATGTATAATAAAATGTTAGGTTAGAATGCTTTATGTTAATGTTAATTATCGTGATATATATCAGAATAAAAAATTGTATTATTGTTACGTAAAGACTTTCAACAGTCAGCATAGAACGAGATTATAAAGCACTCCACAGATTGTTAGAAAATAGTTATCGTTTACGTAGATTCGTAACTGTTCTGATGTATAGTATCGCGGCTTCAAAACTTTGTCACATTATTACGATATTAAGTCGTCAACAATTTCTTTCTAAATATCGGACAACATTTTTCCCCGTTTCGTATTGTATATCATACTATGCTACAATTTCCATAATTATGACTTCTAAATGCTTTAAAGGATGCCAAGATCATTACAATGGCGTAACCATCGATTCAAATGAAGAATCTTGTAATGTCGAAGCATTTGCACGTCTTCTTACAAGTATGTAATATACTAATGATTATTAAATAAATTATAATTTATTATTTATTTTATCAGATTAAAAATCCTTTATTATTTTACTTTCTTGTAATGAAATAGAAAATCAAGTTTAAAGATTATTTCTAATCAAAAGATAAATATTTATATTGAAAATATTATTTTTACAGCATCTTTACAGCAATGGATAAAAGAAAAAAGACGTACAATATGGTTTCGTGTACATTTACCGCATTCAGAATGGATACCAATACTTGTAAAAGAAGGATTTAAGTTTCATCATGCAAAACAAGAATATGTTATGCTTTATCGATGGCTAGTTGAAGATGAAGAATGCAATGTTCCACATTATGCTCATACTAATTTGGGAATTGGTGCATTTGTTTATAATGAAAAAACTACTGAAATTTTAGTAGTTAAAGAGAAATATGCAGGCAGAGTAGCATTTTGGAAACTGCCAGGTGGTTACGTAGAACCAGGTATATAATTTCATTACAAATCAAGGTATATGTTAATAATGTTTCAAGCTATGTGGTTAATAATATTTCCTTTATTATAGGTGAAGATCTGGAAGAAGCAGTAAAAAGGGAAGTTTTAGAAGAAACTGGTATTCAAACCAATTTTAAATGTCTATTAAGTTTTAGACATACCCATAATGCTGTATTTGATTGTTCTGACATGTATATAATAGCTTATTTGTCTCCCAATGACAATGAAATTAAAAAATGTGTAAGAGAAATTGCTGATTGCCAATGGATGAAGGTAATTTTTACTGTGTACATATTTTAATTCTGTTATGACTATGTATTGTTTCCTTTAC
Source organism: Megachile lagopoda (assembly GCA_036983795.1). Taxonomy (NCBI): domain Eukaryota; kingdom Metazoa; phylum Arthropoda; class Insecta; order Hymenoptera; family Megachilidae; genus Megachile; species Megachile lagopoda. Next base: position 10,630,618 of record CM072797.1, on the reverse strand, counting down.
AGATATATGAATATTTAGAACACTCAGAAGTTCATGAAAATAATAAAATGGTTGCAAGAAAAGTGCTAGAATTCCTGGAACATAGAATGGGAATTATTGTAGAATATGGACAACACCCTATTACAAAACAACCTATTTCAATGTATAGTATATCTAAGATATAATATAAAAGCATAGCATTTTTAATAATTAATTTAAATTATTAACACGTAACACACAAAGTAAAACAATTGCAAATATTTTAAAAAGCAAAGAAATAAAAATGATGCACAAACGATTTTAAATAACAATAGTATATAAGAGATATAGAATTTTATTTCTACATCATGATACATATTTGAATAAACCTATTTTTATTATAGTTTTCATATTAATAACTCACTTAGAATTTTACTGTTATTGAAATTAGTAAATTGAATAAGGCTTATATCTTACATTTACTTTCAGATAAACATATACAAATCGGTATTATTGTGCAATAATAAAATATTGATTCGTGTTTTTAATCGTAAGATAAAAAGTAATTATCAATGTAAGTAGATTTCAGAAATCTACCGTGCAAATCCGTAAATGAAAAATCGCCTAACAGCGTAGCCAAGCAAATCGCATGGTATCAAAATACAAATTGTATATTTTGAATCAAAGTATCGCTTTTTGTACTGTATATATGATAGTAAAACTGCAGATATAAAAATAATTTAACAATAGTTATTTCAAAATGTTTACATTTGTAATACAGAAATCATTGTGATTATTAAAAGAAGATTGAACATCATTATCTTGAATTGCATTTCCAATTTTAGATTAATACACGTTAAAATTAAATTTAAAAAGATATCTTATTTGTATATTTTACAATAAATATAATTTACAAATAGCTTAGTTTCATGCGCGTATGCTTAAAATAGGGGAAGACATAAAAATACGACCATTCACTCACTTAATCTAAACGCGCCTTAACATCCTTCAGTTTTGTTTATATACTTCTTTGTCACACTTTAGTTAATGATTGACAGATGTACGAGGAAAATGGAAGATCGCGCATTTGTTTAAGGTTATACACTATTATTTTATTGTTCAATTTGTTTTTAATTCAAGTAATTATTCCTGAAAAAAGTATTAGTTTTGTTAGCAGATAAGAATTCATATGTAGAAAACTGTTCAATACGGCACAAAATTTGTTGCCAAAATGAGTAAGATGTATTCAACCGCTAATCTCTCCGACAAGGAGTTGAAGGAACAAGGAAATCGACTTTTCAATCTTCACAAATATGAGGATGCTGCGTACTGCTACACCAAAGCAATTGTGAGTGTCACTATGAACATATGCAGGCAAGTTACGACACTGCATCTTATTCCTGCAGATTAAAAATCCAACCCAAGCATTATACTTCACGAACCGGGCATTGTGTAACCTAAAATTAAAACGATGGGAATCGTCCTGTCAAGACTGCAGACGGGCTCTCGATATCGATCCATGTCTGGTAAAAGGTCATTTTTTTTTGGGTCTTGCTCTTCTTGAAATGGAACTTTTTGGTGAGGCTGTGAAACATTTACAAAGAGGTATGTATCCACATCTTTAGTTAGGAATTATAGATTTCTGATTATGATTAGAGATGGGATCAAGCTTTATATGTACCCATAAGACCAATGCAAAAATTCAACTTTATGTTTCAAACACTACTCGTCAGAGACAATGTTTTGTTCTACATTCTTGCATAGTATTCAGATCATACAAACTGCTTCAAAATCTTCAAATGAGTACTGATAGGAAATCAAGGATGTACTTATGAATATTGCATGGTATGAAAGAATATTATGTAATAAAAGTAGTACTCAAACTCTAAAAAACAAATCCTAAAGATACATTTAATATAATGCAGTTTTAATAGAATTCAGTATTATAAACAGATCTCTATGAGCAGTATGCGAGGAAAGATGAGAGAGTAACAAAGTATTTACAAAAGGTTTGAATGTATTGGGTCAAGGCTTACTTATACTTGAAAGTACCTTTTACATTTTTTTAAGTACTTATAAAAGATTTGAACCTGTCTTGTCAAGGTCTGAGTATATTTGCAAGTACAGTGCAGTCTCATTAACTGGCCTTGTAGTCTGTAGACACAGAAAATTGAAGGTAGAACCAGTTAAATTTGGTTCCTTCCACTACCGATAATGAATTTAATTTATTAGCCAGATATGATTATAAAAATCTAGGTGGGTTTTCGTACACTATAGTGGTAGTAGAGCACCATCAGAGAACAGGAAAGTTCACATGAAAAGAACTTAGCAAAAAACTCATATGGGTAAATAGTAGTTAGTGAGATTTCACTGTATCATTTTTCATCTTTTAAGTACTTGTGAACTATTTAAAACTGTTCAGTTAAATTCAAACCTATTTGTAATATATTTGGATCCCAACACTAATTATGACACATTTTTTGAAGAAATAAAGCTGTAGGTAATATTTTATCATTGTTTGAATAATTTGTATGAAAGTACCATAAATTCTATAAACATTACAGTTACGTTTAATCTTAATAGAATAATCATATATATTTAATTTAATATTAGAGAATCAGCACTTTTTAAGAGCTATAACATTTGCATTTACTGATGTCCACAATTAGTAGTTCCGTGATATACCTTTTTCCTATTGTATTAAAACATGACTATATAAAAATGTTTTGTAAATATTCTTTTTTGTGATATTTATGGTTTTTACACGAATGTGAAACTTGCCCCTCACGTGGTTATATATCTGAATCATAATGGAATAGCTGTGGATTTGGCTAAGGAACAAAAGTTAAACTATGGTGATGATATGACCAGTATTTTAAGGCAAGCACGAAAACGTCTGTTTCAATTAAGAGAAGAACAGAGGATTGCTCAAGATATTGAACTGCAATCATATTTAAACCAGTTAATAGTAGAAGATGCTGAACGAAGCTTGGCTGCTTTAAAAGAACAAGAAACAACAAAAGAAACAAATGGTAAATCCGAAGGAGAAGGTATGTCCAATGAATTTACAAGAAAGAAAGAAGAGATAGAAGAAAAAAGGGACTCGTGTATGGCTCAACTTAATGACTTGTTTGCAAAAGTAGATGAAAGAAGAAGGGTAAGTTTATAGTTTTGAATTTTAGAAGTAATACTTCAACCACATTACAAATGAAAATAATTGTTTTATTTGTGGTTTTTATGAAAATATTTAATAGAAAAGGGAAGTACCTGATTATTTGTGTGGAAAGATTAGTTTTGAAATTTTACAAGAGCCTGTAATTACGCCAAGTGGAATTACATATGAACGAAAAGATATTGAAGAACATTTGCAAAGGGTGGGACACTTTGATCCAGTTACTAGAGTTCGCTTAACTCAAGATCAGTTAATCCCCAACTTAGCAATGAAAGAAGTAGTTGACACATTTCTTCAAGAAAATGAATGGGCATTATATTATTAATATGTACATTTAGATTACTGCCATATTTTTATGATAATTATACATGCAATAATTTCTTTGTTTTGTTAATTTATACAAATGTGCATATCATTATCTTACAAACAGTGAATAGTACATGTGTCTGTACAAAATTCAGTTTATTTCTATTACTGGGTATAATTAGTTTATCATAATTTGAACGTTTATTGAGCCATTTAACAGACGTAATAATAATGTTATTAATAAATCCAACTTTCTTTTATAAGTGTTTCTTAAATTCTGAGCGAATATTAATGTTAAATATTGAAAATAGCACACAATACTCTTAAATGGGTTGTTAGCAAGTATGAATCGTACAAGAATATTACAATTGTATATCGTTTTTTCATATAGATGATAAATAAATTTATTTTATGGTGTATAAAGAATTTATTATTTTCCGATTATTTATAAAATTATTTGAAGGGAAAAAATAAAAACAATTTATTGAAAATATAAACTGTTTAATAAAATGTATTAATAAAATTACATAATTCTACTATAATATTTCGTTATATTATGTACTCAGTCCTTTAACAAATAATTTCTGTACAAATAAATTATATACATTTAAATATAAAATTAACGTATATTAAGTAAAGAATTTACATGTCAAAAGTTTAAACTAATTGAATGCTATGAAGTGATAAAATTTAATGCAACCATAGCAATAATTCCAGCTACAATAGGCGGCATATAATATTGGTAAAAAGCAGGATGATGTGCTGCTCCCATTGAAAGTACAATCCAACCAACAAAATATAATATTCTAGACAATATCTTGGATCGAATTCCATCATTAGAAGGAATTTGTACCCACCCTAATGTGCTGCATGCTACTAAAATTACCCAACTTTTAAGTAACAAAGGATCTTCAGAAGAAAGTCTCATATCATAACTGAAATATATTTATAAAATATGTTAATTAAAATAATTTAATATCTTATTTTTTGAGTGAGTATAAATATATGATGAAAGAATGTATTACAAACCTGAAATTTTTTGCCCAAACAAGTACAGATGGTACTGCTGGGATTGCAGCAAAGCACCAAAGTATGAAGAAGATAAGATGGTTAAATATTTTTTGCCTTGTATTCTCCTGTTCTTCAGGATCATTTTTCACATTTCTAAATGGCCGTATCCAATTAAAATGTTGTAATGAAGCCATTAATAATTCTTCCAAATAATCTTCGTACATTTTTGTTAAATTTAGAAAATATAAGAAAACTGAAATTATCATAGCTAAGGCTCCACAAGTTGCTGGTACTAAGGATAAAACAAGAATCGTGGTAATAAATGGTAACTGATTTAATCCACCAAGTAGCCAATCTGACCACGTTGTTGAAAAAGCTATTGCGCGTGCTAGAAATCTAAACAAAAGTTGAAAATTCAAATTACTTTAAATAATATAAAATTTAACATATACATACTAATATAATTAAATTTTCTTACCTAACAGCAATACTATGTGCCACTGATCCAAGGAATATAACAGAACAACATAATCCAATAATAAATACACAAATAATAGCCATAGAAACTAAAGTTTCAAATATTAAATTATGGTAAAATGAGAAGAATATCGTAATCATCACTATTGGAATTTGTTCGTGATCATGATTCGTTTTGATTGATAAAAATATTAGGAGCAGGCTAATAATTGTTGTATATAGTAGGTACCAACGATCTCTTACAATACAAGATATTTTATCTATAATACCACTTTCTTGAATATTAATTACATACAGACATGCAGGATCTAATGTTATTCTCAAATTTGCAGATACATTAGAAGTACCATGTCTAGTTTGAATTTTCATTGTTTTCGGCCCGTCATCGCTAAACATTACAAATTTTCAAAGTTCATAATTTCTGTCTTATCAATTACGGGTTAACTAGATTTAGGTATACTTACATAACAGTGAAAAATTGAATTTGTGTAACTCCAACGCTCCATGGTTCTAATAATTCAACTATTGCATGATGCTTTGGATCTGTACATTCAGATGCTTTAAGTTCAACTGCTATAGCATTCATATCATTAAAAGTGGCATAGTATCTAATATGTCCATAATCAGTTTTCATCATTCGAGGTTTTATAAGTAATTTGTTTAAGACAGATAATTCACTTTTAATAGGTATAACTCTTGTATCATAAGAATATAAATCAACATTTACTGCTACAAAGTTGTCTAGATCCTCTGGAGTAATTCTTACTATAATGTGTGTTACACTAGGATATTTTATTTCTTGAAAATTTAAATCAACAATTTTTCTTAAACGATGTAAAGGATCTACTGAAATTCTTGTTTTATTTGTTAAGTTCCAACCCCAATTGCTAAATAGAATACTTATTGTAGTATTGTGATAAATTTATAATATAATAAAAAAAGGTAAAGAAATATTATTACCAAACTCTTGATTGTCCTTCTATAATGGATGCTGTGCACACAAATAACCAATCTTTAGATTCTAAATTTATAGTATCAATAGTCAAATGATCTGGCTCATCTCTCAATCTAATCATAAGGTAAATAGAAGATGTCTTTTTAGATAAATTTTTGTTAGTCCATGTGTACTGTTTCCGAATATCTTCTATCCATTCACCACCAGGTTCAAATTGTATCACTTCCTTATAGATATATAATCTTTTGCCAGAAGTATGCTGTAAAAATAGTTAGGAAATCAGAAGAAAATCTTTCTACATAAAAAAAATTTAGAAAGGTTTCTTACATGATGAAAATGATATGATAAAGCTCGCATTCTTTCTTCGGGCTTAGAGAAAATTTGTGGAGGTTTTTGATAATAATTCACAGAATCAAATAATGAACGCACAACAGAAAATACTAATTGTTTGCACCAAAGAATACACAGGTGATCTGTAGATTTCCAAACACTTGGTATAGCTGGAGAAAGAATATTGATATCTGCTGTAGAATCTACAATTTGTATTGAAGACACAAGTATATCTCGTGGTCCTCCTCCTATTGATACCACACTTGTTCCTGCATCTTTTATTTCGCTTAAGCGACTGTTTAACTTATGGTAATAACCAGCAAAAGTACTATCTAATACTAACACAGGTGTATGAGGTGTAGCCAAAGTAATAATAATGCTTGCAACACTAGCATTTACATTTGGTGTTAATAGTAGAGAACCTTTAGCTATAATACCTCCCTGGAAAAATATAGTTATATTCCTGTTAAAGTAAGTATTCTTATATATATTTACCATTGAATGTCCAATAAGTATAATGTTCTCTACATTGGTTTTGTATAAACTTAAAATTTTTTGTATACAATGCGAAACGTATAATGTTTCTTCCATTAGTACACCTTAAATTAATGAATAAGTTATTATTCAGTATTTTAATAAATTGAATAACAAAAATACATAACAAAGTTCAGAGAAATAAGTTGTAAAGAATAATCTTTTCACAATATATTTGATATTTTGATATATTAAATATATTACCTCCATATAAAGCAGAATACTCTTTGCCAAATGAAACTGTGAAGTAGTCAAAATGAAACGGAGTTCTATCTTTCAAACTTTTCCTTAAACTCACAGAAGCAAGGGATCTTACTAAAAGCAAGTGGATGTTGTTAATATTTGATAGTTAAAATATGAAAAAATTATTATAAGATTATAAAAACCTTGCTGATGAGATCCAGCATTGCCTGGTACAAAAAGAACTGGTATTCCCGAGAAATACATTCTTCTAAGTTTTTCTGTAATGAAACCTTCTCCATATGCGTACAATCCATATCTTCGATATTGTTCTTCTACTTTGTTATCCAAGGATATTCTCTAACATTTACAATTATAATTTCTTTAATATTTAATTACTCTACTATTATAAGATTAGTATAGTTTAAAGCTTCTTTATAAATTTATCATTAATATATTCATAATTTAATTTAAGAATTTTATGCTGAATTTACGTACCACATACTGTGGATATTCAAACATGTATGTCATATCACAAGTATTTTCTTCAAAATCCGTAACATAACGAGCAGCTCCAAGTATGTACAATAGGAGAAATAACATTAAAAATGAAAATAATGTAGTATAAATAAATACAGATTTAATTCGAATCATTTTCTAGCTTCAAATAAGGCAAATTTCAACAAATTGTGGTAAAAATGTTCATTATTTCTTTAGCTTAAAAATTGGCTTAAAAACAAAATTTCACTATGTCATAATTTAAAATAACATAAAATTAAAAAGAGAACTTTCTGATAAGAATCAGCATGTTTTAGTTACAAGGTTAAAATACTATAGTTTTAAGCGCGACTAAAATATCACTGCGCAATCTCGTCATTGTTCTTATTATAAAACAAGTTTATAGCAAAACTAATAATATAACATTAATCATTATTACATATCAGTTTTATATATTTCCAAAATTTGGAAATACGGGGTACTTTGACTATTTTATATGTACAAGAGTATTATTGTAATTCAATTTGAAGAATTCAAATATACATTATTAAACATTAAGTTACGAGATATTGAAATTATTCTTTGAATTATTTAACAATTTAATTGTACGCTTATGAGCATGCTCCGTTCCGACTCTTATTCACTGAGCCTATTATAAGTCTGAGATAAATGATAATACTGGCGGCAAATATATCCATCCCTTTTTACAAACGAATAACATAGCAAAAGGTGGGAGACTTCCGATATTTCATTGGCACAACGGAGCGACGGACATTGTACCAAAGAGTAGGGATTGTACATACAAGAGCAAAAGTGATTTCTCTAGGGAAAATGGCCGCAAAAAGGGAAGTCACTACTATTCGGTATAGCACAAAACTTGAGAAGCTGACAGTAGCGGGAGGCTGATAGGGTAGATTCAGAATAGTCGATCGTCAATAAGGTAGGAAATGACATAAAATGATACAAAATTTTGTTCGAGTCGACAAAAATCATTCTCACAAATGTTTCCTTTTGAAAAAAGGAGCTTGTTTGCTAAATTTAGCTAGAATCGGAACATGGCGGTATTCCGAAGTTTCGCCAACAATCGATAGTGGTTTGGTAAAGTCAAAACATTCCAAAGTTAATTACTTTTGCACTCCTATCTAATTCGATTCATATTACCTCAATTAAGCTAGTAAAATCAGCTATATTAATTGAATTGAACCGAAAAGATACACGTTGCGCCATCTAGCCGCAGTATGTGGGAATTAATGATACTACAGTTTCAAAAGTGTGTAGTTCACCCTGTTCGCTGGAGAGATGTTCCATTGTCAAAAATACAATTAATGTTAATTTTATTGGTTTAATTTACTTCATTTACAATATATACTTATTTGATCCACGCGCGTTTAATACATGATTCTTGAAATTCAAAATAGTGCATTTAGTAAGTGCATATGTACTTTCGGTCCAAAACATTTTCGAAAAGAAAATGTCGT